>JARKID010000135.1:0-304325 GCA_029449255.1 Mycena polygramma | reverse complement strand
AGCCGGGTTTCGAGCTCAATCCGCCGGCGGTGCTCAATCAAGCATCTGTCTGGGAGGGAAAATATAGGGTGTCATACCTGGCATTCCGGGCGATGGCGGCGTCGACCGCGACCTTGTAGTAAGATGCCAACTTGAGTTTGGCCGCGGTGGAGCGAGCTACGGCATCCGATGTGAAACCAGCGGTCGTGCTTGCAGTGTCTATTTATTAAACCCATCCAAGCGGCGGTTGAGAGTGCCAATTACCGTTCAAAGTAGACGTAGTCCGAGTCTTGCGCGGAATCAGACATGGCCCATTGTGAAAGATGAAGTTGTGAGTACGCTACCTTGTTCTGTCGTACGAGACGGGGGCAGGATTGGACTGGCGGGCCCTGCTGGGACTGCAGCATGGAGGTGGAAATGAACAAGGAATTGGATTATTGGTGTTGCCAGGCGATGCCGCGATCTAGGCGGCGATCCCCGTGTGACATCACGTTCTGCTCGATGCTTTTCGACGCGACCTCCTCCTAGAGTCTATTGCCACTATTGCCTCTACGTCTACGCGTACTCGCTACACTCTCGGCGCTTATACCCGGTCTTCTCAACCAAGGCCAAACAAAAGTTGAAACAATGGACTTTGACTCACTCGTCGACGATGGCAATTACCTCGGCTCGGAACGCGTCAGGCTGGAGAGCAAGGTCATCCTCGATGAACTGGAGCGCAAAAAGAAAGCAAGGACCATGGCCGTCCCCACTGACGACAATCGAGTCAAGGCCAGGCTGCGCGAAATCGGCGAACCTATCACCCTGTTCGGAGAACGCGTGCGTCTGCATTCATTGAATCTTTGCTTTTGGACAACGCTAAGGGACCGCGTGCAGGCTGCCGATCGACGGACCGACTAATATATGTCACATCCCAAATAAATGCTGCTCGCGGCGACGACCCCATGCAGGTCGATGATGATTCCTCGGACGATAGCGAGGAAGAGGTGCGTCGTGTTTTGCTCTGGCTACAAATTTCCGACTCTGGGATCAGGAGGAGGAATTCTATTCGCCCGGATCACTGGAACTCCTCGATGCGCGAAGACGCATAGCAGAGTATTCTCTACCCAGGTTGGATTTACCTAGGTGAAGCAAGGCAAGGTGCTTACTACCCTTCTTGTGTTTTCTCTTGGCAGAGCTCAAACCCGCGTCGCCCAGCAGCGAATAGACAGTAAAATGGACCTCGGCCGAATTGTCGACATACGAAAGAAAGTGTTTGCGAAGTCAAAGTAGTTCTCCTATCATTTCTTTCTTTCGCAACTCAATTTTTCGCGGCAGAAATACACCAATCTTGGGTCCCAAATCGGGGACGAGCGACCCATATCGCAAGTACGATTCGCGCCGAAAACGAAATTCTCGCGACCGGTAGTTGGTCTGGTACAGTAAAATTTGGAATGTCCCTGCGTGCACGCCAATACGTTCTTTAAGAGGTCAGTCACCATCGTACATGCTTTCTCTGCCTAACAGGCGCGGTAGGACACGGTGATCGGGTCGGAGGTGTGGCCTGGCATCCAAAAGCGACACTCTCCCAGGAACCTAATGTAGTTAACCTCGCCAGTGGTGCTGGCGACGCAAACGTCCACTTGTGGTCTTTGGCCAGGTACGTCGAGTTTTATTCCAGTTTTGACCTTGGACTCACATCTTTGTGCCAGCGAGACCCCTTTGGCTGTGATGAAAGGTCATCAAGACCGTGTGTGCCGTGTCGCATTTCATCCCTCAGGTGACTACGTCGCCAGCGCCAGCTTCGACACGACCTGGCGGCTGTGGGATGTAAACACATCGAAAGAATTACTCCTTCAAGAGGGACACTCGAAAGAGGTTTATTCTGTTGAATTCCAGGACGACGGGGCGCTGGTTGCATCTGGGTACCCTTAATTTTTATTTCGGTTGCTTCAGGCGTCGATTAATGCTGCAATTTTTAGAGGACTTGATGCAATCGGTCGAGTATGGGATCTTAGGACGGGCAGAACCGCTATGGTTCTCGACGGCCACGTTCAAGCTATATACTCCATTGGGTTTTCGCCGAATGGGTCTGTCATGTTGTCTCTCTCTATCCAGCTCTCTGATCTGTTTTCAGATACCAAATAGCCACGGGTTCTGGAGATGACACAATCAGAATATGGGATTTGCGGTCGCTCAAGTCCCTGTTACACTATTCCGGCGCATCTCTCCAATGTCTCCGATGTCCGTTTCTTCCACGCGGACGACAGATTCTTCAAGCCTTCGCTGGCCTTGCCCACAGACGCCATGGATGAGGACAAAAGTCATGACGCACCTGGGGCTGATCTGGAGGAGTGGAAGTATCGGTCAGGACTTTCTTCGTCAGCTCGGGATACGATGGACTCGTCAAGCTATGGAGCGCGGACGATTGGCAGTTGCTGCGTACCCTTTCGACCGACGCGGGCAAGGTCATGTCCGTTGACATATCGAGCGACGGGAAGATGCTTGCGTCGGGGACATACAATCGTAACTTCCAGCTCTTTTCACCCGAGGATATGTAACTGCAAAAATTTGGCAGAAATCCGAATCCTGTCTTGTTGTGAACTACAATACTTAAGCGGCGTAACAGCCTTCCGTGTGTTTATTCCGGGGCCCGAGCTGCGTCGCTTGAGCGTCCCCGACGACGATGGCCCTTCCCGGCCCTTCCGGACTCAAGCGTCAGGGCCGCTTTTTTCAATTATCCCGCTTGTTCTGGAACCCAGCTCAGGCGAGACTGTTTAAGCGCACCACCACAGCGCAACTCTTTTATAATAACTGCGAGAGTCTCGTCTCGAGTTGCGAGGCCAAGTAAGTACAGGACCGACGAGTTGCATCAGGCGGTCGTAGGCGGTTGTACAATTAATCTCCATGCCGAGAGAAGAGGGCCCATGCGTGCGAGTCTCCGCTAGTCTCCGTCGCTGGGTGGGAATCCGAGATACACAAACGAACATTGATCCTGAACGACAACCCAGGCTCAAACTCCGAACCAGTTCCCCGAGGTTGGAACTTACACGGCGCCCCGAAAAAAAACGGAGCACCGAGATTTTCGCCTTCGAGGTCTTACATTTTAGACGCTGACAGGCAGGCCCGATCTGGCCTTTTGTTCTCCCTCACATGGCCAGACATGCCCGGCCATCAGAAATGTCTTCTGACTCAATGGTATCCCCATCACGTTCGGATGCAAAAACAGTGAACTCCATCGGGGATTACTTCAGAACGAAAAGAAAACACTCGACGAAAAGGACTTCGTGTGGGACACGGAATGAACTTTGTACAACCAAGATAAAATTGATGCTTCCGTCTACAGGTATAATCCCTTCTACATTTATTTGGAATAAGCCAAGTCTTTCGACCACTCCTCGCTGGCCTCGAGGTTCGCCTTGAGCGCCGTGTATCTCGCGGTGAAGGCGCCCTGAGGAAACATTCGGGTCAGAATGGATTCGTTCATCAAAAATGCGGGCGCCAACCTTGGCGTCCTCGCCGAAGGCCACGCGGTAAGGCGGAGTCTCCAATTTGCTGATATCCCAGAATCGGTCGATGAGCTTGCGAGCGTCTTGCAGCAGCGGGCTGGTTCCGTCGACCAGACCGACGGACAGGTTGCGAACCTGGATTGCGGAGGGTGAGGGAAGGGATGGAATAATGGCGCTACAGTCACAAACCTGGATAGATCCAAGGTTATCCTTGCCCTTGTACTCCGGGTGGACGGGCTCGAGGACTGCGTTGACCGTGGTCATGTTGGCTGTACGAGAGAACTAATTAGTGTCGCGCAGCGAAGGTCAAATTATCCAAGACGCACTCTTGAACCAGCCAGGGCAGAAGATCGTAACCTATGATACCTCGCTGAGTTGCAATCCGACGGTCGCACAGAGAATAGCTTACCTTGATCTTCCACTCGGGGTCCAGCTCTTTGATCAACGAGTCAGTGACTGCGTCGAGAGCTATCATCATTGTCAGTCGCCGATCAGTAAAAATCGATTATAGATCCGCACCGAACTTCGTAGCAGCATAGAAGCCAGCACCAGGGGGGGCGTCAACTCCGAACATGGAGCTCATGTTAATGAGCAAGCCACCGATGGGGTCGTTCGAACGGAAGTACTTGAGCGCCTCCTTGGTAACATTGAACGCGCCCCAGAAGTTAACCTAGAGGACGAGGATTAGAACAGGATCGACAAATAACATCTGGCGTTCTGACCTCGAACAGAGACCGTGCATTGGCATCGGTGCAGCCCTCGACCTCAGAGATGATGCCATAGCCAGCGTTGTTGAACACCACGTCGATCCGGCCAAAGGTTTTCTTTGCTTCAGCGAAGGCGAGCGGGATCTTGTCTGCTTGAGTGACATCTAATTTGAGAACGAGTAGCCTTTGCTTGTCTCCCGTCTCGGGGTATTGGGCGGCAAGATCGGATATAACTTCGGGTTTACGCAAAGTAGCGACAACCTCAAGTCAACAAGTTGAGATAACATTTCGCGTCCAAGGCCGAGGATGAATAACCTTTTCTCCGTTGGCGAGGGCCTTCTCCGCCATGTAAAGGCCGAAACCCTATGATCCGTGCGTTAGGAACATTTACCCGTTAAACGGGCAGTGCAAACTCACGCTGCTCGCACCAGTGACTGACGCAGACGTGAGCAGTTATGATCGCTGAAGATTCGTTCAACTTACTGAACCAAACTCGGGGAGCCATGATGTGAAGATTGGGATTGGAGGGAAAGTGAATTGAGAAGGCGTTGCGCTACGCCCTCCTTCTTGTAGTGTGCCAATCAAGCGGCGGCTAAACGTTGACATTCGATTGGGTCGTCAAGGTTCTGAATAACCAATCTAGAAGGCAAATTTGACCCAAAGTGCCAACAAAGTGCAATTGTGCCAAAAGTGAAACGCCGAGTCGGGAGCATTGTTTCGTAAATAACGAGGAAAATATGGAGGTTTCTGTTCAACGGGTGTCTCGCGGGGTGGGAATAAGATTCAGGATAATGATTCAGTAGAGCGTCGGGTGACGAAAAAGAGGGTGGGTTTTTCTGTCCTGAACTGGTGAGAATCTCTGATTTCTGATGTCAAAAAGGAAGAGAAGCCGCGTACGCATCAGATTTCTGATGTCAAAAGGAAGAGAAGCCGCATCAACCCGATCAATACGATCAATTGGTTGCACCGAGCCCAGTGCGACGCGCTTCTATGCGCTGCTACGCGTCAAGGCCAAGCGCTATCTGTCAGGTGTCCCAGCTTCTTCTTATTGGTATGTCAGGCCCCCGGTCACTACCTACTGACTACCTCCGCCGTAAAGTAAATTGACGTCGAAAATTTGGCCTCAAGCAGTCCGTCTGGTAAAGTAAATCGACGCTCAAACCGGTCGACTACGTCCACTGTAAAGTAAATCGGGCGGAGCCCGGGAAATTTTTTTGAGGGTGTACTTGGGCTCCGAGCCAGAGAAAGGTCTGTTTTGACACGGTTTCGTTCAAAATCGTTCGTGTGGTGATTTAAAGACAGCAAGGCACTCATACGGCTCAAATCCGCCAAAAACAATGGCTTTGGGCTAAAAATTGCGATTTTCGGCTATTTTTAGCCCCCAAACTCGCTCCGCCGTAAAGTAAATCGACACCCTGAGGCCCAAAAATCGTAAGGTAAATCGACCAAAATTTGGAGGTTTTGGCGGAGGTAGTTAACCCCGAGTGACCGGGGGCCTGGTATGTCCTTGATGTATCCCCGAATGCTTCTTCCGGAGGTTACCACGCGATATGCAGATCTATCCCAATGTTTCAGACTGCCCCCGAGCAGCGTTTATGTAATTCCCAGTAACTATGCCTGGGTCTGATCCTTTATATGCCGCCGGCGCCAAAAGTCTACTTATATCGCCGTTGATTCGTCGTTTTTCTCTTCGTTCACATCTCCGACACACCCATGGCTGTCCCGACTACCATCGATAATACCTACGGGCTGTTGTTCATCGCGGTGGTGGTGTCTTCCGCGTAAGCTTCTCTTGCTGAATATTGACCTTTCGCCGCTAACATTTACTCTTCCCGAAGTCTGTATGGGAGTGCGTCCGTTCCTGACTTTCGAGACCTGAATTTTGACCTTTGAATCCAGCTGGGATGCTACAGTTCTGGATGTACATCCGAAAATACCATTCTCAGGATTCCGTGGTCGTAAAAACGCTGGTGAGTTTCCCCCGCAATCGATTTACAACTTTTAACTAATGTCCAAAGGTCTGCGCCGTCATTGTCTGTGATACCTGCCAGCAGGCCCTGCTGTGCCACGCCGGTGTGTTGTGCCGTGGGCTTAACTTGCAACGCGTCTGATAATCCTTCTGCTAGTTTACCGCTATCTGGGTAGGCCTACCGCGATCGCGCACCTTCTATTTCTGAAATGAAATTAACAGTCGCCTCGCTCGCGGACCCAACGATCCTCCCAACCGTCGTCAACACTCTCATGATCGAGCTGTTTTTCAGCTGCGCAATTGCGACCCTTGTACAACAGTCAGGAAACCCAGTCGTGCAGTAGACTGTATGCTTACTATATACAGGTTCTATTGCTGGCGAATCTACAAGAGTGTGTCTTCTCCATTATTTCACGAGATTATGTCCGTCTGACTCACTTTTTTAGTCGGGAAAAGCCTTCTCCTAGCGGGCGCTGTGGTACGGAATCCGTCTGTTTGCTACATGGTCTCTGGGCTAAACCGACAACCGTAGTCTATGGTCAGCTGGGCATCCTGCAGTGCGTCTGCATATCTATGCTATTGGACCGTCATGACTAACACCGCTTTGCAGTCACCCTTACGAGTAAGAGAGATATTGTTCGTCCGGAAGTCCAAAATTAAACATGCGCCACTCCAGTCTATTCAGCCAGAGCGTAGGTACACCACTCTTAGAGGGTCCTGGTCTTGATCGTTCTCTTTAGCGTACGACTCCAATTGCTCGGGCAGGTGATCACCTTGAAGGTACTGTCAAGACCAGATATATCTCGACAACCCCTCATCCGACTGCATTGTAGACGCTGTCTATCACTGCGAACACTCTTTCGGCTGTGGCGGACATAACGATTTCCGTCGTTCTCGTTATCCTGCTTCAAGGGTCCAAGACTGGGTTCAAAAGGTCAACCGACTTGATCAATAGATTGGTATGTGGCGGCGGTTAGCAGCTCCGTCTTGTCGATGCTCAATTTCCCTTCAGATGGTCTTCACCTTCAACACTGGTCTGCCAACCAGTGTTTGTGCCCTTGTCGCGACTATCTGTGTACGTCTGAAAGTACCTCGTGTGTTTCTTCGAGCTAACTACGAACAGATTTCGGCGTTCCCGGACACATTCCTTTAGTGCGTGTTGTGTCATTCAACTGTGGGGTCGTTATGCTCACAAACCTTCAGCATCTTCTTCTTCCTGATGCGTGAGTCTTGTCCGGTGTTGGAAACCCTCTCCTTATTCTTCACGCAGTGGGACGCTTCTACACCAACTCAATTTTGGTCACCCTCAACTCCCGAGAATACATCAAGTCTGCCAGCGAGAATGCTAGCCGAGAACAGTACTCTTTGGAGAACTCCGGCCGCGCGAGGGTGAGTATACCACAACTCCTTCCCTTGCTTACCGCTTACATGTGGCGACAAGGCACACCCGCAAGCCTCGCACATCTCGCAACGAGATGCCATCACCATCCGAATTGACACGGACACCATGCAGGACTTCCATGTGAGCGCTTTATTTCCCCGCCTGTATCTCAATTTAACAAAATTAGGGTGCTCATGACATGAAGGCGTCGAAGACTCCCTCATAATCAGTTCCCTAGGGCTTGTGGCGTTTCTTTTTGTATATCTCAGACATAGTTATCCTTAATGCTTCCGAAGAATCATCAGTCTCCACTACAGTGCGGAAGTTGCAGACTGCTTTCCGGGAGCTAAAAGTAGCGTAACATAGAGTTGTTCGCAATCAAACGATTTCAGACGGTCGTGACGTGCCAGTTTGTTGGATGATATGGAATCGTCCGTCCGGATTTGGAAACTGAACACTTTTTTGCACTTCCCAATTGGACCCGATATTCGTGATGGTATTACTATCATCACGTTCCGTTGCCACGTGCATTCCACAATACAACGGGGTCAAGGCCGTGGTTCTGGGAAATGTATTGAGCGGCGCAAGGGGTACCGGAAACCGTAATGCCGGATATGGACTCCCGTATCGCACGTGACCGGTTTGTGGGGTCCTCCTTCCTTTTGAATCTGCCGGTCCGCATCACCGTGGCCATTTATCTTTAACTTACACCAACGACCACCGACTTGAACAAGTGTCGCAGGACAGATGTTCTGAAACTGTGTCCTTAAATCTCATTGAATATGAGGGAATTTTGTGGAAGGATGGGGATGGACTGTGGCTTGGTAGCTTTCCTCCAACGATGCGCACTCGAAATTGGCGGCTGCGGGCTACTTGACGAGCACCAACAAATTATTCCAGTATTTGGATACGCTAATTCACCGGGTTTGGGGTGTCGCTACCAACGACAGAGATGCAAACAGCGGGCAGTAATATTCTGGAGTTGCGTCCAGTGAAAGGTTTGTACGTGATGGCTTCCCCATTTGAGTGATGGCTTCCGCATTCGGGGGGTGGTGGTCTATCTGGTATCCGGGGTCCTGGGGGGAGTTGATGTCTTCGCTTAGGTTTTCACTCACCCCTTGGAGCGGCGTTGAACTAGACATTTCCACAAATCGAATACCACCTTTGATCAGCGGATCAAATATACAACGACTACGAGACATCGCAAGTATATGAATAGATTGTGGACGAGGCTCGCAAGTCTAGCCTGCGTGTGGTTGTGATGCGACGTGGTGCGATACAGTTATTGGGGCGTTCACAACGTAAGATTCGGACAGGATACAGACAAGGAAGAGCAAGGCAACAGTAACTGGAGCTAAGTATTTTACACCGATGGCAAAGTCAATCAAATGACCCCGTCACGAACCTATAGATCTCATTAGCGGGAGACCTATGCAAACCCGATGCCTGGCCTTACTTTTTGCATGAAGCCAGACACCCGGCCAATGTCGACGATTTGTACCTCACTTTCAACAGCTACGACAAGGTTTTCAAGCATCTGCAGAATATTAATAGACTTCACTAGTAAACACCAATGCTTACCTCTTCTACTTTGTCGATCGGGATTTGTGCACAGAGTGCGACAATCTTCTTGCACTGGTACTCCTTCTCTGCGCTCGCACCCTGAAGGCCTTTCAAGCGCGCTTTCATCAGATCCTCCATGCGTGCGTGCCACAGCTTCAGTCGTCTCAGCCTGACTAGACTCGCCACCGAGTCGGTTGGCGGGATCGGGGGCTCTGCCTCAACATCTGCCGAGATGTCAACCGAGCCACCGACCCCAACCATGGTGGAGTTGGTTCCGCGCCATTGGAAAGCGGGGCCCCCATTATTCTCATCCCCAGCATTGGCGTCCTCAGTCTCGTCCTCGACTTCGCCTTCCGCATCGGGGTCACCGCTGCCATTACTACGGCCAGTCCAGTCAAACTGGTCCTCTTCGACGAGCGCCTTTTCGATGTTGCGGACTCGTTGCGAGATTTGATCGAGTTCGCCACACCGCGCTTGCCATGCCTGGATTTGTTTGCGCTGCTCAGAAAGCTCTCTTGTGGCTGCTCGCAGATGCGCCTGCGTGACATCCAAGGCGTCCTGCTTGGATTTAATCTCGGATTGGAAGTCAACGCTGAGACTTTGTATCATGACCGTCATATCTGTGCCTTTCACTGAGCTATATCCTGTGATTCGACTCGAAGGGCGTACCAGCAATGACGTCCTGACTCTTTTGCACAGGAGGCGGTGGTCCGGTTCTCAAGACCGCAAGAATGTCCTCTGGCCGCGACCCGCTACTCAATTCCTGTACGATTGTGAGTTGACGATAACAAGAAAGGTAACACTGGATCAACGAACCTCTGTCTCGACTCCGAAGTCGCCAGGACGCAGGCCGAGTTTGTTGGGGAGCATCCGGTTAGCACCGACGTCCAACAGCGTCCGGACCATGCTTCTGTTACCCACTCTGGCAGCGATATTCAACGCAGTGTCACCGTGCTCATCCTGAAGATCGACCAAAGTCCTAAAGTCTCCGCCTTGGTTCTGAGCAATAAAGTAAAATATTTTATCCAGGTAATACCGGGCGATAGAGCCGCGGCCCTTAACCCCAGCCACGGAGGTAACGTGGTGGAGAACGGACTTTCGAGACGTATCAAGGGTTCGAACGGAGGGGCCGAGCGTTGAGACGAGTGTGTCAAACGTTTGTGTATCACAAGAATGAGTGGCAAGACAGGCTCGGATGAGAGGTGTTTCGCCAAGATGGTTTCCGCGATGAATGTCGGCTCCAGCAACAATCAACGACGTGACTGTTCGGAGGTGGGCGAGACTGGCCGCAAGGTGCAGAGCTGTATGGCCTTGGTCGTCGAGAATAGTGTCAACCTCAAAAGTGGGCGTGGAACCGTTTCCGCCAGAATCCGGGGCCATCTCCCGCAGAAGATCAATCACTACCTGAGGGTCGTCCGATTGGCATATAGCAGCAATTACAGCGGCACGACGGGGGTCACGGATTGGTGCAGTAGGGTCGATTGATCTCGGAATAGACGGTTTTGTCGCGAATCGGGTAGGATAATTTGCGGGTTCAGAAGAGCCATTAGTGGGCTTTGCACTTGTGGAGCTGGGGGGCCGAGAGACTCCATTTGCAGGCGTATCGGCGCGAGCCACACTCTGAGACAACCCGCTTTGGCTTGGTTGAGGATCGTCCGTCCGAGGTCGTTTGGACGGTGACGGGCCGACATCACCGTTTGTCGGTCCCACGGAAGCGGGACGCGTTTCGAACGTCGGATGCTCTGCGAAAGAGTAAGTCCGAGTGCTGTAAATAACCTGGATAATTACCAGTTGAGCCCTGGTTGACGTCCACCTCCGTCTCTGACCGGTTCCTCTTGAGAGCTGTCGGTGGTGGAGTATGCGAGGTGGGAGAAAAAGGAGACTGCCCGTACGACGGAGAGGCGAATCCTGGCGGACGTTGTGAGGCGCTTGACGTAGACGGAGTGAATAAACCCTGGGCGCGACCTTGGTTCAAAAGGCGGAGAGCGGAACCAGGCATAATGGGCGGTGGGGCGAGATTGGAGGGCATTGCCCCCGAATAACTGCCCTGGGACCCAGGAAGCGTGCCATAGGAAGAAGCGGCCGACAAAGGGCGCGGAGAGGCAGTTCCGATCGGCGCGGCTAGCGGAAGTGGACCCAGAGAGCTTGTGCTAGGGATGAAGTCGAACAGAGGCGCCAACAGTGGCCCGACGCCATACTGAAGCGCTATGTCGCGCCCACGCTCGAGGGGAATCCTAGTGAGACGTGAGGGGGCAGCGAAACGAGTTGAAAGAAGCGCGACGGACCAGGTTCCTTGGTACTTTCCGTAGCCTCCCTGAACAATCTCGTGTTTCCCTGGCAAGATTTCCTTCTCAAGGATCTTGGTGCGCCTGCCCTTGTCCACGCCGGCGACTTTGAGGATTTGGGTCGCGTTCACATAAGAATCCGCGCGCCGGCGCATCACGGCGATGTTTCTGACCATACATTCGTAGACCTGGGACGCGTCAATGGACAGCACAAAGGAGAGGTGAATAATAGGACCTGCACGGAGGAATAGACGGCATTGTATATCTTGACTGCGTTTGAGCCTGCCTGCATGGTGGTGGCGCGGAGGAACCTAGCAGAACGCGTGTTGGATGTGACAGTTTTGGCTGATTCTAAGCGAATATCGCTCTCCAACCTGCGCTATGGAACAGGGTGCTCAAGAACGCCAGTCCCTCCTTAGTCCGTTCGTATTCCCCTACATGTTTTACTCATACCCTCAAATATTGACCTGCGAACAGAGAGGACATAGAGGCGACCCCGGTGTATCCGGTAATTCATATGATTAGGCAGGCTCGTTCTCCTGTTGCTCCTTGCGCGTTCTCGTCTGACCACGGCTTGTAGGATATAATAGTTCGTCTGCTTGCCGTCGGTACACCTCCGACATTCATGCGCCTATTTAGCATTTTATAGACACCCCTTTGACATATGAGGCGCTCACCGCCCCTGACCTCACATACACCCTCATCCATCCTTTACTGGAGAAATATTGCAACCTCCAACGTTCACACTCCAACCTCTCCATCGTCTTTTGCCTGCTTCTGAACAGGTAAAGCTAAAATCTTGTGCAGCTATTTTTATTCATCAATTATCGCAGAGTTCACTTCATACGCGATGAAAACATCGGTAACTGAAGTATATCTATTGCCTTCGGCAAACTAAATAATAGCGCACAGCTACGGCCTCGGTTTCTCATTCGCGCGCATCTCTTTGTGAGATTCTGGCAATCCGCACGCTGCGCGACCACGGTAGTAGCATGATGGACTTGACGGTCATATTAACGACAAGCTGGCCGGTATATTCCGGTGCTGGGCCGGATGTTCTCGCCCATGGTCGCCAGGAATTTGCCGATTTCGATGAAGAAGAGAGAGTTGGTAATGCAATAGAGATGGCTATAGTCGGCAGGGCCAAACGCTTCATCAAAAGCAGCTCATGCCAGAAGGTCATTGACGGCATATGGTCGTGAGTCTCGCCTCTCGTCTATCATCAGGATTTCGCATTCACGTCTACCTCTAGTGGCAGATATGTGTATCAAGCTGAAAGCAGTCATGCAATTCTTTCTGATGCTCGTTATCCTCCGTTTATGATTACAGTCCATACTGACATGACTATAGACGTACAAGCGAACCCCAATACACTTTTACGATCCACACAAAGCTGCTGTACTGGATCATTACCGGTTCGCCTTTTCGCACTTGCCCGAAAATTTCTGATCACCGTCACGGCAGTCTCAAAGTTCCCGCTATACGCTCGGTCTTGGAATACATAAAGTCAATCGAACGGTATTCCATATGACATTTGGCTGATAGTATTTCGCCAGCTTTCTGATCTTATTCGTACTCTTCATTGTCGCCATCGAGATGAACGAGCTCAAACGTATCAATTCTGCGGAGTTAATCTTCATGATCTATGCACTGGGATTCACTCTCGAAAAGGTGGCTGCAATGCAAGAGCACGGAATCAAGGGTAGTCCTCCGCCTCGTTTTCTCCCTCGCATCTTCTTAAGCGTTGTCGCACAAAGTCTATTTCAAGGGAACTTGGAACGGTTTTGATATGGTTTTCGGTAAGCCCTTGATCATATCCGCACAGCGAAAAACGCTCACCGGCCTTACAGTTGCGGCATACTGTTGTTATGCATTTTTACGGATTTATGGCGTATATCATGACCGTGCGAATCATCCTAATAACACGTATAACAGTCTTTGACATTCTGGCAGACGCATGGTCACGCTCAATGGGCGTGGATTGTTTGGCCCTCATCGCATGTCTCATGTTCCCTCGGTCAGCCTTTAAAATTCTGCCGGAACTCCAAAGTTCTAACTTGTGACTATACAGACTGGCTTTCGTTACCCTCAAAAACAATCTCATGGTCCTTTCCTTACGAGCGATGATGATGCAGTTCGCAATATTGATGATGATCGCCGCGTTTTGTTTCTGCGGCTTTCTCTACGCTCTATGGACGTGCGTTATGTCGTCCTCTTCCTGTGGTTCTTCGCGAATTAACGTGACACAGGTTGAGTCGGAATGAAGCAGGGTGAATACTCAAGAAACGTTTTGATTGACCATCAATTTAACATGTCTCTTCCAGATACAGCGCACCTCAAATCGCGTGGTGGATGTTGGATCTATGGTTCGGACTCGATGCTACCGGGTTCGACTTATCTAGTCAGTGGAATGATCAGCTATTCTTACCGTTGATTGAAATTTGGGGCAGCTCAGTTCCATCCCATATTTGGCCCCGTCCTGGTCCGTTGCCTTTCTGAATTTTGAAAAGCGCTGACTTTCCCAGATGGTGACATATGCGTGTCTGTCAAACACGCTGTTGCTTACGGGTGAGCCTTCTCCATTCTTCAGAAAAAGAAGATACTGACCTCCATGCAGTCCTTGTGTCTGTGCGTCACTCTCCGCGAATCACCGTTTCTCCTTTGACCCTTGAAGATTTTATCCAACACCTTTTCCACGATCAACGAAGATGCTGCTGCCGAGGCCATGTTCAGAAAAGCCGTTTCCACGATCGAAGGGTGAGTGGGCAGCCTTCATTGTGCACAGAGGTCAAGAATTGGCGGCCACAGGGTTAAAGCGGATTCGCTGTTTTCTTATCAACCTCCGGTCAACTTGATCGCACTATGTGTGATGTTGCCTGCGAGTTATATTCTCACGCCGAGATGGTTCCACAAGGCGAGAACTTCTACCTCGAAAGTTTGCCTTTTAACATATGTGATCTGTGAAGGTCAACGTGTTCATGATCAGGTAGGATGATTCGAAGTCAACGATCTTTCGGAGTTCTAACATTCCTTCCAGAACCACGAGCTTCCCTATCCTTTTGATGATTTCGGTGTATGAGCGCCAAGCTAAAAAGAACGGGACCTCAAATATATACGAGACTCTGACTGTCGTGACGGAAAGAATGCTTGAAACCCTGCCACGGCGGTTTAAATTACTCAGTTCGTTGTTGCCAACGTTCTGCCCGAATGCAAGTTTGATCAATTGGCTGTCCTAGATTTCTTTGAAGGTCTCGCCGGTTCCGATAGGTGAGCTTAATGAATCGGGTCGAAGTCTATGCTAAAACCGAACTTTCAGCGACATTGACACGGTTCGTGTGCTTCTGTACTTAAACAGACCACCCTAATCCCGGACTCTAGGTGTTTGAGATAGAGGATGAGCTCATGGAAAGCGCTCTTGCTACCGATGGAGTCTCCACCAACGGCGATGCATTTAAGCTCCGTCAAAGGCGCATGTCGCCATATTCATCCCCCACGCGTCCGCAGCAAGAGCAAGCCGTACATTCTCAACAACACCCAGCTTATCCACAACCTACAGACCCGTCCTCTTCTTCTAATCACATCCCCGTGCCTGCTCCCAGAACCCGACTCAATTCTCTCATGCACCGCGGTGCCGAGGCGGCACAAACCTTCACGAGCCCTCTTGCTCAGATATTTCAACCGCTGGTGGTTGACGATGGCGGAATTCCTGAAGATGAGGTTGCAGACCCTCAACAACATCCGCCTTCCTCTGGAGGCGCCCCTCCATCTTCCGGCGTCAGCTATGGACCGGCCTACCGACGGCGCCTTGCTTCGATGCACGTCCATGACCCATCCGGTCAAGCGCAGCCGGTGCATGGACGGCGGGCGTCCGATGCGCACGGTCGGCGGCCTTCTGATGCACACGATCGGCGGGTTTCGGATAGAATGCTTTTCCCGACTGGCGGTGAGGGGAATGATGACCCCTTTTCTGCCAGTCCTGACGAACGTAACGATTCCCTTCCGACCGCCGAGGACGTGGAAGAAACGAAAGATGTCGGAGTGATGCAACGACTGGAGCAGATGGAGGCAAGGCAACAGAGAATCGAGAAGTTACTCGAGGGAATAGCTCAGGACCTTAGGAAATGACGCATACTATATTGACTGGGATCGCATACACACATAGACCTACAGACAAAACCACCTATAGTACATATCACGTACATTTTTGGGAGCCATCCACAATGAGTCGGAGAGACTTGTTCCACTAGCGGACATGGCCCCAACCCCGGTCAGAAAAAAGGAAATAAATAATATTTTCGCGGTCAAAGGCGTTTCTACATGGTTCTGCTCAACGTGCGGTGTGCGTCGAGTTCGTCAACCAAAACAAACAAGAATGAAATCGGATATAAAGTACAAATAATTCGACAGTTCAACATTTGTATCGTACACTCGTGCACAGAACCTAATATGATATATGATATGCTGTTCAATTCAATTCCATCGTCGTTGGTTGGGACTTTGGGGTCCACTGTCCCGCCGACGCAGCCATCCTGCGTCTGCAGAAACCGGGGAACTACCACCAGGGCCACCTCTCCCCCGACCGCGGCCGCGACCCCGACTATTCCACCCATTGTCGCGACCGCCACGGTCGTAGCCTGGACCGGGTTGATGTTGCGGGTCCCGATTATAGTCGTCCCGACCATAGTCGCGTCGCTCATACGGCGGTTGTTGCCCATACGGAGGACCATGCTGCTGCGGAGGGAAATGTTGTTGTGGGTGATGCTGCTGTGGGTGATTCATATGAGGCGGTGGAGAGTACCCCATTGCCGGTCTAGGCATTCCCCGATTACCACCACCCCATGCTTGCGGCTGCGGAGCTGTCGGCGGAGGAGGAGGCAAAGAGGCAGGGACGGGGATCGCATTCAACGTGGTGGCAGTGAGACTTTGCAGCATCAAGCGGACTTGCTCTGGAGTTAACGCGGCGACTTCCGCCGCGAGAACTGACGGTTCGAAGGTCAGCTGCGGTGCAGGAATGCCAGGAGCCGCCGGCGGAAGCGTTGGTATGTTAAATTGGGGAATGGCGGTCGGCACAGGTGTCGGCGCAGGTGGGGGCGTGGGCGCTGGCGGTGGTGCGAGTTTGCCCTTGTTCAGAACCCAAATGCCGACAAGATAATTGGAGGTTCTGATCTTGGGCAGATGCAGATTATCGAGGAGCTCCATGTAGTCCGGGAGACTGTCACTGGAGAGCAAAGGGATAATATACAGCTCTTTGCCAGGATTGTGTTCCTTCGGTCGTGAGCCCCAAGGGAATACAAGCCCATGGCGTCTAAATTAACAAGTCAGTTAGTTGGTGGGAGAAGACGCGAACAGCAGTTTGCGACTTACCCTTTCGCAATCAAAAAGTCGGTTAAAATCTGGAAACCCGCATGGGCGGTCGATGAACCGGGCGAGAACGCGACCGCAATGAGCTCCTTCGTCGAGTTCATTCGCGTTTGCAGTAGGAACTGGGCCGACTTGTCCACCGGCACACGTCCGTCAATCCGAAGCAGTTCCGAAGGAAAGAGTGTTTTCCAGAGAACGGATCCGGATTCGAGTGTCCGTCCACCAATTTGACGAGCCACGACCGGTGTTTCTTGAGGAATAGTCGAGTCCAGTGGCATATTGATCTGAAATAGTTCAGTTAGCATGACGCGACCTTACCCAAAGAAGAAGAAAAACGAACCTTGCCGGACCAAACCTGAGGCAAATTGTTGAATGCCGCCTGAAGAGCTTCGGCAGTAGGAATAGCGGACTCGGTGTCTTTCTCTTCCAAGAACATATCAAAGTCCTGGTCGTCCGGTTCATCGAGATCCATCGGCTCGTCTTTCCTCTCCTGAGGATCCTGAATCGGAACAGGGGAGTGCGATTGCGGGGGCGGGGAAGCTGCAGCAGGAGAAGGAGAGTCGTCCTTTTTCGGTGCAGCCCACAACGAGTTCAAATCGAAAGAAGACGTCCGAGAAGCCTCGGGTTTGTTGGCGAAGGGCGAAATGCCAGTCGTGAGAGTGGGCGACGGAGTAGCAACCGCAGGGGGAGATAAAGACCTCCCAAAACCGGGAATGGGCGACGAGGGGGCAGGCGGGGACGGAGCGGCATCCTTGGCCACAGGCTCGTCGTCAATGTTGATTAAATCCGCAAGATCCATCTCGGGCTCTAGGCTCATCTCGGAGGCGGCGCCGCCAAACGACCCGCCCATTTCGTCGGTCGGGGTCATTGCGTGAATAGGTACTCGAGGGGGCGCGCCCCAGTTCGTGCCCCCGGGCGTGATGGGCGATTCCGGCGGCACAGATACAGAAGTCGTACGCTGCCTCTGCGCTCGCACCCGCGCCGCGCGCTCCCTCTCCCTCTTCTCCTCCTCCTCGCGCTGGCGCTCGACCTCCCGCTCACGCAGATTCGACCCCCCGCTGTCCAAGTCCTCGATATCCTCGAGTCCCTTGTGCGTCAGCTTTGCACGAGGGATCACGGTCTTCTCAAGGATAGAATGCTCCAATGCCTCCTTCTCTGCAATCTTGATCGACTGCTTCGTCTGCTCGTTGGCCAAGTCAGTCGACGACATCAGTGATATTTCTTTAGGAGTAATATCTGCAGATGCGATACGCTTGTGGAGGACGGTACGGTCAATTTTGCTCAGATTAAATTGCAGCATGCGGAAACGATCCCTGCGGCGAAACGAACGGTTAGCATATTGCAACGGACACGAAGCAAAACAAAGACGTACTTGTACTTTCCCCCAGCCGACGGCTTACCGTGCTTGTCCGGCTCACAATATATATCGTACACACATTGCTCAAGGTCGGTAGCAAACTGCTTCGCCTCGTCCTCCACCGTGGCCTTCTCTTCCTCGGTCAGCTCCTCCGGCTTCTTCTCGACCGACGGCCCCCCGCTCGCATCCTGGCGCACATGTGGATACCGGAGGAATATATCGCGGAACACACTCTCCAGCTTGCCGAGACAAAATGCACGGGCAGGGTCATCGGCCGCATCTTCGGACGCCTCCTTCTTCCTCTTTGGCGGCGGGGCGTGCGCCTTGTGCGCTTTCCGCTTCAGCTGACCTTTGCTTGCGCCGGGAGACGCGGGCTTGCGCGAGCGGCCGTGGTTCTCGGCGCCGGAGGACTCTGATCCTGACTCTGAGGAGAACGAGAGCCGGCGCGCACGTCGACGCTTGGGGGATGGGTCAACCGGTGAACATACAAAAAACGAAGGTGATCGTACCTTGGACCCCTTTGTCTTTAAACCATCCGCGACATACTCGTCCTCACTGCTCGGTTCTTCCGCCGAATCGGGGGCTGCGGGAGGCTCCGGGTCGAGGTCCTTCTTGGGTGCCACCGCACGAGCCTTCGGGATCTTGCTGACATCTTCCACCGCGTCCGGGCCATCCCATATCACTACGCAAACGGGTTAGTACCAGGCAGAAAAAGAAGGCGGTGTGTGGACAGAAGGAAGAAAGGGTATAGTACTGTCTTTTACAACGCCGGTTATCATGGCAATCTACATAGGCGCATATTGCGACTCAAATGGCTAAGCTCAAGACATCGACACGAGCTCAAAGGGCACAACGCAAATAAGATTTGCGAGATGAATGCGATGCTCGGGTGTCTTGACAAGTACGAATGCGAAAGCCAAATGCCAGCACCGGGAGCAAGATGCAGATAAATGTCTCGTCTCGCGATATAATGGGGGCCCAACGGTACACGACATGATGTTTCTTGACTACTCGATTGCCACAACGGAACGGGTACTCACTGACTGTGCGACGGCCTATTTTCTCTTCACATGGTTTGCAGACGAATATAACTGGAAAATTCGTCAGAAGGCAAGGGGCAGGGCGAGGGAAAGCAGCTTACCTATATCTCCCGCAGTGTCCTCGTTTAAGCCAACGCATGCGAAATGATACCTGGGCAGGGTTATGAGCGAGATCGAATTGAAAGAGACGAAAAAGACATGCCACTCGTCGCACTCTTCACAGTAGACCATCGGCGAGCCATCGTCACCTGTTCTGCAGAGACAGTAGATGGCGGGAGTGGGAGTCGGTGATTTGGCTCGTTTGGATTTTGTCTTTGTGGCGGACTTTGGTCTGTCGTTTTCGATATCTTCTGAGCGCTTGGCCTTTGAGGGTTGCTTGGACTTTGGAGCTGGCTTTGCGGACGGAGGCTTGGCCGTCGATGTCGTCCGAGTGCGTGCTCGGGTACTCATTTTGCTGATTTTCGATATCGTTCGAGGCAAAGACCTTTCAAACTCCGCTCATCACGCTGTGACTTGATGTCACGGTCTTGGCGTCATCGCATTTTCTCAGATTTTCTCAGTCCCAGATTCATTACCGCCGGGGATTTTTCCCTCGCAGCACTCTCACAGGCTTCGCCATCGTGCAGGGCTGTGGTTTGGTACATATAAGTGCGATTCCTCCCGCGCGGCCCCGTGGATTTTTGTCGTCAAGTATCGCATCAAAGCCTGGGCAATAAATGGAGCTGTATTTATTTCGTGGATCATCCTCAGCGCGCCGGGCATCGACACGGTATATCAACTTCAACCCAATAGCGTCGACAGAGATGACCCAGGCCATGACGGGCTCCAAGTTTTCGACCGCATATGTATTGTGCTATCTTTCGTATCGCAAACACGGGGATTCCTTTGGGCTGGCGCATCTTTTGTACTTGATTGCGCCGAGGAATCTCTTCGACCAACGACACTTCGAAGTGCACGAGGCTTCTCCGACGCACCGACCTCCCACGTGAAGCCCTGCTGACTAGCAACATGCCGACGCCGCCGACGCAACAGCGAGGGCAACGATTGCACGGAGGAGTATTTAGATCCTTCCGCTGCGTCATTCTTGTACGTAGAGACTATAGATACTACATAGGAGTAACAGTAGCCAGTCGTAAAACATGTAGCAAACATGAGTTGACTGACGTTGAGTGAAAGATAGTTTTCAAATAATCACAAGGCCCATGTGGGTCGATCACCTTTGGTGCTTAGCGAGTTTCCTGCTCTGCTGAACCACTCTCGGCGGGTCAGCGTCGCAAGCATTGCCTTGTCCTGGGACCGCAGGGCAACGTCCAGCCGTTGCTGTTGCCGCTGTTCCTGTTTCCCGCCACCTCCACAGTCCTGCACCGTGCAGTTGGGGCGAGCAGCTCGTCCACTTGACCTGCGTACGGTGTTTTCACCCACCCCTCGCTCAGCGGTCCTGTCGAGCGGTCCCGGGGTCCATTGCGTCTGACAGAGCTCCACAGGAGCTAATTTGGCCAAGTTTTCCCAGTTAGTACCATTCTCTCCGTCTAACTGGCATAGGAAGCTGGTCTTTGCACCGCTCCAATATTCCCTGCCCGGCGTCGATGTAATGCTGATAAACCTCAATTATCCAGTAGTCTGACTTAGTCTGATCCGAGACAGTCTCTTGGCTTGTCCTTGCGCGTCCTTCGTCGTCTGCGCTTCAGTCGCCCGTTCGCCCGCTCCCGACATATGGCAACTGCTGTTCTCGCATCTGTACACGTTCCTACGTCTACGTCCAGTCATTTCCATATGCCTTCACACCGCACCCCCGTAAAACCCTCCGGCACCGCCGGAGCGTCATCCTCTCGTTTAACAACACCCCAACCCCCGGCAGCAACATTGAGCGTTTCGACCGCCGCCGGCGCGCCGGCGCCCGCCCCGAAAACCTTCCATCGCTTACGGTCTTCTTTGGAACAAAGTCTACGCACAGCGACGCGCTCCAAGAAAACCGCGCAACCTGTCGTCAGCGATTACCTCACCGTCTCTGGCAAGGGGAAGGAGCGGGCGGGCAACGAGGATGTCACCAAAGAGAAAGACAAGGCCAAGGCGTCGACGTCAATGTGGAATTTCCGTAGAAGCGGCCGGCAGTCTGTTACACCTTCTCATTCACCCATACCCCCGAGCCCTGTCCCAGATCAAAGCGACGCGAAATACAATGCCTACCTGGCCCCGACCCTGCGACAGGGTTCCATGTCGTCACCCGCACTACATCTGTATTCTCAAGCGCTGCCCTCGCCAAAGTCGCAGTCTGCTATTCCGGCGTCTTCGTCGTCCACTAGCGATGCTCTTGTATCGCCAACACGCGACCGAACCAGAAGACCCAGCCTGCAACCTCTCCAGCGAAATCTTAGTGAACTCCCGCCAACACCAAGAGATCGCGTCTCGCGGCATCGGGCTACCAAGTCCAACCCCCTCAATTCCATCACCGCGGCTCCCTCCGCTCCGGTCCGAGTGCCCAGCTCGCCTCAGACGCCTCGGAGACCGATGCGCGAGCCCCCGCCAACGCCGCCGGACACACCAACGCCAATGTCGGGTTCGCGCGGGCACATAGCGCGTTCGTCCTCCTCGACAAGTACGCCGTTGTCGTCGTCCGTTCCTAGTGGGGTGAGCCCGATTCTTCCACGGTCGCCCTCGAATCGTCGGGTGGTCACGCCGTTGCGAGGGTTAACTTCCGCCTCGGCCTCTCACTTACCACTGTCATCGTCACCCGTGCCGCCGTCTCCAGGCGGCCGCCGCACGTCCATTGATTCACCTAGTCGTCGCCCATCGCTCGACTCGCCGACCGGTCGACGCCCATCGATCGACTCCCCAACCGGTCGACGCCCATCGCTTGATTCTCCGCGACGCGTGTCTATCGACTCGCCTCGGCGGCCGTCCTTTCGGGAGGAATCTCCGTCGCCCCGACCGTCGCGAGAACGAACACCCTCGCAGCAGCGTCCGGCGTACGCCAACCGGCAATTCAGTGTGTCCACGACCTCGTTGTCGCCTCCGTCCAATCCGGAACACCGGGATCTTATACGCACCGCAACGTCCATGTTGTGCAAGGAGGTTGTAAAGCCTCCGGTGCACATGAGCCGCACCGAGGCGGGACTGAAGGACTGGGAGGAGGTGGAGATGCGCGTGCGTGCTCTATCACGATTAGAACGCATCTGGGGCAAGAGTGGTATCGGAGGGAGTTCCAGCAACCTCACCCTTGGCGCGCCCGCCGGCGTGAGTGTTGGCGGAGAGGAAAGGGAGAGACGGCTGTTCACCGAGGCTCTGCGAGATGGCTTTGTGCTTTGCCAGTGCGCCCGCTTTAAATTATGTTGTTTCTTTCCGTTGGTTGCTAACGCGTTTCCTCGTATCCAGACTCATGAACAAGCTCCGGTCGGGCTCGATAGTTCGGCCAGACAGTCGCGATGACGGGTTCGTCCGGACGTCGAATATCACCAAATTCCTGGCTGCGTGTTCGTCATATGGGCTGCCAAACGAGGACCTGTTTCAGCGGGATGACCTCATCGAGGCGACAAGTGAGTCCTTGGCTCGTGTGGCCCGAACAATCATCGCTTTGATCAAGTATGTCGACGCCCCTATCGTCGAATCCTCGAAGTATGTCTCTGGCCAGGGCAAGAACAACACGAAAGCCCGAGTCCCTTCGTCGCCGGCGAGCCTCTACGGCCATGGGAGCTCCCGGACCGCTGCCGCGTCGACCCCGAATTTGCATCCACCTCCCTCTCTCTCACCGACCCCGCCTGCCCGGAAACGGTGGAGTCCTCCATCGGACTTACCAAGTGTGCGTTCAAACAGCCCGGAGGAAGGATCTAACGCCTCGACTGCCTCGACCCCAACGGCACAGGACGCAAATCACAAGCAGGATCGGCGTGCCATTTCCAAATTGCAGATTGATCAGGAGACTCCACGAGATAAAGAAATCGCACCATTGTCGCCTCCTCCCAGGTCTCCATTCCGCCCCCAATCGCCCCGGGTGGAGGATGAGCAGAATAGCCTATTCACTTGGGCGGTGAACCAGGTCTCTCCTCGATCGGTTGCTAGCTCTACCCCCGTTTCACCCGGTACTCCAGTCAGGGACTCATTCGATCATTCCCGACAATCGGTCGTCTCGACATCCAGCGCTATGACGGAGACCACGACCACCACGATGATGTCGAGCCTGCTCGACGGCTCTCGCCACAGCTACAACAAGTTCGGGACCATTCGAACGGTTACCACCGACGCGACTTCCGAAGCCCCCAGTCTCACGCGCACTGAAGGGAGTTTCATTGCCGAGGATCTTCGGAAGCGGGCTGAGCCCAAAATGTACAACCGGGACGCCAAGTTGAGTGAGAGCTTCATTGACCTTTCGCGCGTCGAGGAGATGGACGAGGCGGGGACGGCTTCCAGGGGCTTGGGTCGGCAATGGGAGCGGGACCAGCAACAACAGTCGCCGCCGCCGGACGTGCAGCGGGTGGATAAGCCCGCCATTCGGCTTGGGAAAGGCAAGTGGCCCGACGATTTTATCGACGCCATGCCGCCTCCAAAGTCCCCGAACCCCGACTTCCGCGCCCCCTCACCTTCCTCTTCCTCCATTACCGGGCCTCGGAAGCTTGCCATCGTCGGTGCCACCAAACGTAACGAGAGCGTCGAATCCTTGCCCCAGTTCCCTCGACGGCCCAGCCACCGGGCGCGGCATAGCATCGACGCGCCCATCCTACTCCCGAAGGAATCACTTATGCCGCGCGACAGCAGTCCGGATTCGATGCTGGGGGGGAGCAGGGTCATGCCGCGTCGGCCCAGCGTGAAGCCTCATCGGAGTGGCTCCCTCGTCCCGCGGGACCACAGCAACGACTCGCTCGTTCCTTTTCCTCGGTCTGCGTCGGGCGAGCACTCGCCCGCCGGCTCGTCACCGCCCGATCGTGCGACTTCGCCCCTTAGCGACAGGCCTCGGCTTCCTCGTGGACGGTTCCAAAGTGACGTTGAGGGGACGAGCAGGCGGCGGCCACGGCCGAGCTCGTACGATGAGCTGGGGGTCAAGCCGACGCGGTCCAGGTTTGAGAGCATGATGAACCTCGGCGTCGCGTCCGGCAATACCAGCGCGAGCGACTTGCTGACGCGAGACTCGCTGGACGGCAGCTTTGTGCGGAAAGCCTTGATCATAAGAGAAGAGGGGAAGCCTCCGACCCACTTCGTAAGTTCTAGAGTTTCTTATACGGTTACGGCATGCTGACAGTGTTCTCTATTTGCAGCAACTGGGCAACTGCATCGGGCGTGGCCAGTTTGGGTCTGTGTATCGGGCTCTAAACCTGAACACTGGCCAAATGGTGGCTGTGAAGCGGATACGGCTGGAAGGTCTGAAGGAGGACGAAGTGACCACCCTCATGCGGGAGGTTGACCTCGTTAAGAGCCTCTCGCACCCGAGTATCGTCAAGTACGAGGGTATGGCCCGAGACCAAGATACTCTTAGCATTGTCCTGGAGTGCGTCCGATTGCCTCTTATGCGTGATTCCTATCTAACCCCTTCGTGTAGGTACGCGGAGAACGGCTCACTTGGCCAAACCTTGAAGGCCTTTGGGAAGCTAAATGAGCGTCTGGTCGCCAGCTACGTCGTTAAGATTCTCGAGGGGCTCCACTATCTCCATTCGAGCGACGTCGTCCATTGCGATCTCAAGGCCGCTAACATTCTTACGACCAAGAACGGCAATGTTAAGCTGTCCGATTTTGGTGTTTCCCTCAATCTCCGAGCCATGGAGCGCGAAATCAAGGACGTGGCGGGCACTCCCAACTGGATGGCGCCCGAGGTCATCGAGCTTAAAGGCGCCTCGCCAAAGTCGGATATCTGGTCGCTGGCGTGCACCGTCGTCGAGCTTCTGACTGGCCGGCCACCTTATGCGGAGATTGCGAACAGCATGTCGGGTACGCATTTCCTTCTCTCGGCATCTTCCGTTTTAACGCCAGTTGCCAGTCATGTTCCGCATTGTCGAGGACGACATGCCTCCCTTGCCGGAAGGGTGCTCACA
Organism: Mycena polygramma; assembly: GCA_029449255.1. Classification (NCBI taxonomy): domain Eukaryota; kingdom Fungi; phylum Basidiomycota; class Agaricomycetes; order Agaricales; family Mycenaceae; genus Mycena; species Mycena polygramma. The sequence goes on along the minus strand of JARKID010000135.1, from coordinate 279,178 downwards.
CTTGCTGGAGGATTTCCTAACGCAATGTTTCAACAAGGATCCGACGAAGCGACCTAGTGCCGAGTTTCTGTGCGAGCATCAATGGCTCAAAAAGAACTGGGGCGAACATAAGGTACAGTTCGTCCAAAGCATATCCAGCACGAAGTCTGACGCTCTCTCTCACAGGCGTTACGTCCGCAAGATAGCATCCCCTTCCTGCGCCGTGTTAGTGCCGACTTGCAGAAGTCGGAAGCGGTCCGCTTTCTTTCCCAGATTGAAATGCCTGACTCTCCCGTGGAAGGCGAAGAACTCCTCAGTAGCTCTCCACCCGGCCGTCGCATCTCCTTGTCCTCTCGCCCCATGGACCAGGATATATCGCCCCGCGAACATTCGTTCGTCAAAACGACTTTCAGCAAACGTGCGTTTCAGCGGATCTATCTCCTGAGCTTATTTGAGTCTAACTGCTATCTCTCATTAGCTATGGTATGCCGCGTCTGCCTCCTGAACGTCAAGAAGAGTGCCGTACTCTGCGAACAGTGCAGTCTGATCGCCCACTCCAAATGCGCTGTCAACGCGCCTCCCACCTGTGATCTGCGTGCTCAGCTTCTACTCTATGCTCAGTACGCAGAGAAGGGTAACCCTGGGAGCGCATATTCCAATCCACTGGACGTTCTCAGCGAACCTCACCCTCATCCGATGAGCCCCACATCGGAAGTCGCTTGGGTTTCGCACACACCTCGGACCAGTCTTGACAGTGCGCCTCCTCCACCGCCCCATGGATTAACTCCTACGTCTCCTGTGACACCTCCCACTGCTTTCAAGTTCATGGCTGCCTTCAAACGGTCTCGGTCCAACCTATCTCCGGAACCCGACCACCCATCCTCGTCCGTCCATGCATCCTCATCCGTCTCTGTCCCGCAAGTGCCCTTAAAGGACCCCAAGAAGCTACGGAAGGATCCTAAAGACCGTCCCCAGTCCGTGAAGAGCACCAGCACTGCAGCAAATACGGCCAGTATGCGGAGCGCCGAGAGTGCTGTGAGCCGAGCCAACCCGAAGTCTTTGGAGGAGGTGCGGACCTCTGACAAGCCGCCGCAGAGGTCCAGAATCCACTCCAAGTCGGCGGCGTCGGAAGCGACTGTCGAGTTCAGCGCATCTGTCAGCATTCCTGGCGGGTTACCCCCAGAAGGTCGACACAAGAAACGGTCTGAATCACGTTCTAGCAACTGCATTGTGCAGTAATTTTAAATTTATATCCGCCCTCTGCATCTGACTTTCGTTATCGACATCTCCTTTCCCGTGTATCTGTACTCTCTCTCCCTCCTACTTACACGACTCGTCGAATCTTGCAAACTTTTTATCGCAACTACATCCCCATTACTTGTACCTTTATATCGCACTACACACATAGTTACATCCACTACATCTGCTTACTTAGTCTGACTGGTGGGGCACGCATCTTTCCCAGTAAATAAATACCAATCTTGCGAGAGTCCCACTCGCCAAACGCCGGAAAAGACAGGATAAATTGGCCATTGCGCTCCCACATGAATCGCCTCGACGGTGACATGGTCGACGGGGATTGGCTTGCAGCGTCAAGCCCGAAGTTCGTCCGCCATGGCTCTCAATAATTGTGAGAAAGTTCCCGGCAAGTCCCGTCCAGCTTCTCCATGCAACGTCGAAGTTGCGAAAAAAAAACGATCATATTGCCACCTCATACGCGTCTTCCAAGCATCTCAGACCCTGGCGAAACCTAAACCGCTGTGCCAATACGCTCATAGCTTCCGTTGCGGGACTATTTAGGACTATTTCTAGGCCTTTATCGATCCCTTTGTGGATTAGAGTTCCCGTCACCTCGCTGTATCCTCATGTCTTCGGCAACAGTGAAAGCGGCCGCCCTGCTGGAGATCTAGGCTGGACACTGGGGCAGATTGGGGCATTCCCTGAACTCTCGAAGACAAACAGTGGCCAGAGTCTCGTCTTCCAGTGCAGATGTCAAATCAATGGCCATGACCGCCGCAACTGAGGCCAACGGCCCCTCAGTTTTTTTGGTGAGATTAAAAAGACAAAAGAAGCGATCCGGGCTAGCCACGATGCCTATGGAACCATGATAGTATAAAGAACGGTTTGTTTTGACCGCCACTTGCCACGAGTCTCTGGTCTCCTTCTCCCAGTCCACCAATGTACTCCAGATGCATTAAATTCCTTGGACTTGTCCTTTTGCTCGCAGGCGTTCCTCCTTCTCTGGGTAAAGAGACAAACGCCTCTCGACTAAAGCGCGGTTTGCCTCCCCTTCCACCCCGGTTTCTTTCGGATAAACGTGCTACAGGTACGAATTGAAAGGCCAAACGGTTTGATCACTTTACTGAATGTGTTTTTGCCAGTTCCGACTACGACCAGTGCGCGACCTTCACGTACTCCCGATCCGTAGGTCGCCATTTCATTTGCCGCGCAGACTATCGGCCGACGCGACCTTAGCCCATTATTCGGTCGCTCTGGTCGAATCCAGGTTTTCGCTGGCAACGGGAGCTCTCTGGGACATATCAGGAATTCACCGTCGACGCGCGTTCTCTTTTTTCGTTTTTGTTCGCTCCCTGATATCGGTGCAGAAATAACCTCAACCTTGATGCCGGCTCGGGACAAGATCTGCGCATTCAAGCTGTCGCTGGCGGAGAGCCATTTGACCTTATGGTTCAAAATTCGAAGACGCCATTGTATTTGGGAGCGTTAGCCCCACATAATCTCTCGTACGATTTCTATTCGATTTTTTTTTTGGTTTTTATTCTTTATTTTTCATCGACAGCAAGGTGACCTTGTCCATCGTAAATAAAGGTTTCCCCCGTTCTCAAAAATCGGCACTGGTCTGATTCTTGCATTTTCAAGCCCGTCGCACAACCGTCTCGGACAAAGGCCTAGTCCAGTCGACAATCTGGTCCATGGATCGTAACACGAAGGAGCTCAAAGGTGAATTGATCCGCCCGAAATCCGCAGAGTGTTTTTGAGGGCGTCTTACAGCGCGATACGTGGATCCCGACGGCAACAAATCACCGTCTAATTTTGCATTTGATCCCCATGGGAATGCACTCCTCCTTTTGGCGAACGTCGATGATTATAACTCTGCCAATCCCGATGACCCAGCAATACCGGTCGTAAGCACGCGGATTCGTCCTACCGTTCAAAGTGTTTTGACGTGGCTATCCAGAGGCTTCTCTTGTCCGAGGATTAACAGAAGGACGTTCGTTGTACACAGACATTTAGATCGCTAGTATCACCTTTTACCATCCGGCTGCCGATCCTTCGAACAATCTCCCTTACAATATCGTAAAATCGTTGATGACATTAAACCCAGAAGAAAAAAAAAACTAGTAACAGGCGATCACACAGGCCAGGTGGAAGCCCTGACAGTCTTAATCCATGCAGCCGCAGCATCGGGCCACTAGATTTACAGTTAGCCGAACTCCGCTGTATTTTGGACTAGACACATACCTCCCAAACCATTGCACCACCGGCTGGACAAAGTCTGTTAGCAGGTGATGCTGTGGAAGGGAAGAAACACTCACTCCAACCCTTACTCTTCGCCGTCACCAAACAGCCAGCCAAAGTGCTAGCGTCCATAAAACCACTGGCTGGGTTAGATGGGCAGGTAAAAAAGGTCAAATGCGCAGACCTGTTGCCGTCCCCTGCCCCTGCAGGCTTGCCAATAACTATCTTCGAGAGGGGTACGCCACTGGCGCCAATCTGGAAGACGGAACTTCCCGGCCAGGTCGACGAGGATGCAGTCAAGAGACCAGCACAAGTGGTGTACTCTGAAGCTCCCTCTACGAAACAGGTTAGGTAATGGAAAGCATTGTTTGCGTTCGCGTACGGTTGTAGAACTCTAAATTATTGTTAAGTCCTGGTATTGTGAAAGCGGATGGAGGGAACGAACGGATGTTGTACCAGTCGATCAAATTACCGACGCTACTGTGCACCTTCAAGTAGCCTCCGCCTCCCCATTTGTTAGGCGAGAACCTGGAGGTGCGTTCAACAAGATGGCGCCAATACATCCTGTTAAATTTACCAAGGTGCAACGGCTAATAAATCGGCCGTTAGTCCTCATTCCAGATATGATTGCTGGGAACGTACGGGCATGCGTGATGATGTATGAACCCTGAGGAAGGATGGTGCGAAGTTGGGTCGTGAAACTGATAAGCCAAGCCTCTGCTTTGCCGTCTCCGGCATCGAAGGCGTTGAAGTCCTGCCCAAAGGTTAGCTCGCGTACCTGTTGAGCAGACTGTGTATTTACCTCGTAATCCACGTCGATACCGTCCAAGTTATATTGTTTGACCCAGTTCCCCATCGTCGTCGCCTAAAGGACGGTCAAGATTCGGCGGCGAGGAAATAAGAAATCAATCGTACCATGGTGACTGGATTCACGTTGGACGAAGTAGGCACGTCGGTGGAGCCAAAGGCGGAGACTATGAGCTTGATTCCAGCCGCAGCGTATTGCGCCTTTATGGTCGCGCGTTCCGCGTCGGTGTATGTCGTCCACTCATACGCCTAGGGGAACAAAGGGAAGCTCAATTGAGAATCTTTGAGGCCATGAGCGGATCGCATTACCTTGTCCCAAGCTCCCTCTACGAGAAGGAAGGAAAGGACGCTAAATATGTAGTAAGCTACGTATCGAGGCCAAGTCAGAGAAACGGACAAGACGTTGAAGCCCTATCGCAAGGCGTCAGTTGGGATGTCAAGGGATTCGAGGGTCGCCGTACCGTCACAGCAGATACTGCAGGCGGTCCATTCGATCCCGAGACAAATTTATCGCCATACACGACCCAGTGCGGTGCAGCGGGAGTCGCTCGAGCCAATATATCGCGAGCCTGCTGGCTTAGACCGTCGAACGCCGTCACATTGGTCGGTACAGCGTTTACACGAGGGAAGATAAACGCAGAGGCGGCGACGAAAAGACGGGCCAGGTGGAAGGAGACCATTCCGAGTTCAGGGTAGAATCAGCACCTAACACGACAGTCTCAGTTGACCATATCCTTTTATCCAGTGGCTTGAATGGGACCGCGAGGTGACCAGCAGCGTGACCGAGATGATCATACATGGGAGAACAATGGGAGAAGGTCCAAGACCGCCCGAACACGATGTTGGCAACTTTTTATGTGATGAGATACGGCGCATGGACGGTCCTTTGGCGCAAAAACACAGGAAATCGACCGATAAGGGAATGTTGAAACTTGAAAGCAACGAGTCCGAGTCTTGACGAGTCATCCCAAACGAGACCCCTCTCAGTTAATACAGTCGGAGGGAAGTTTCCAAGGCTCTCGTGTGCCCTGTTATCAATTATATGAGACCTTATCGCCCGTTTCTTCTGGTTCCTCCCGATAGAGAATCTGGAGAGAAACATAGAGCCAGGAAAGAAGCGCGCCAGCTGATCCCCGCTATGTTTCTGTAATCGTCGCTTGCGGCCAGCGAAGCATGGGCAGTTATTGTATTCCCGGTTACAATTTAGTGTGTTAACCAGGTCTCCTGAGTTGTATCCACGCGGCCGCGTCTGCTCAGAAGGTGTTCGTTGGTGCGCGTGGCTGCATCCTCACAGTACGTCTCCGGAAGATACAAGCGCGGCTCGGTACATGCGAGTGAAAAAATGAAAAGATAATACGATGGGCAGAACAAGGGCAGAAGCAGAAACTTCTTCAAGTTCTTGGCAATCTCCAGTTCGGCGCAATGTCGGCATCGAGGCATCATTGCGGGATGAGCGGCCATCATGATGATTGATCCGTTATCTCGGCAACTGCCAGGCAAGTCCACACTCAACTTGCACGCAACACTGGACGGTGAACACCAGCCTCTGTGAATTGAGGATTCTCCGACATTGTCACGAACTCAATTATCGACCGGCCATGTATACGACTGCGTACAGCCATTCCGCGATCCTCTATCAATCTATGTTCACACCCAGAAAATTCTTAGTTGCCGACCATGTCCATCCCGCCCGAGCTCATTTTGCGTATACTTGAGCTGAGTTTGAGCTCAGAGTCATATGACATCCGCCGCTATTGCAAACCGGAACGGGAGTACGAGCATCTGCGCAGCACCGCGCTTGTGTGCAAGAGGTGGACTGCACCTTCGGAGATGCTCTTGTGGCGCTATGTATCTCTGACAAGTCCTTTGCACGTCGAGCGGTGGTTAAACAGTACCGCAGCTGGTCGCTACACGACTTTGGGCCTGCGTATAAACGGGCGTGGGCTGTGGGAGGCTCGTTTGCGGCTCGTTCTGGGCAGGACGGTTGGACTTGAAACACTCGATCTTGCGCCGTCTCCGCTACGTGTCTTTCTTTACCGGAACTGAAAGGTCAGGATGAGATTAACAAATGCAGCGATTTTTTTTGAATGACCTCTACTCAAGATCTCAATGCGCTCGTCCTGAGCAACTCTTCAGTTTCACCAGACAGCGAATCCGATTTTCCCTTTCGCCTACGGTTCTTCCAGACGATGCACACCTATATTCACCCGGAGGTCATGGAGCAATTGTTTCGCAAGTCTGCCAACACGCTCGAGTGCCTGGAGCTCGAACAACAGCACGCGATCGATAGTCCGACACTCATCGGGCTGTATGGATATTTCCCCCTTGTCGCCGCCAACATTCAGATTTTGCGTATTACCAACGCATACAGTTGTCTCGTGCCATCCTGCACCGCACTCCGACGACTGGAGCTGACATTCGAGGTGACCCCGCAACTAGCAACAGCCATATTTAACGTCCTGCCCACGTTTCTGGAGGATCTTTGTGTTGAAGCTGGATATTTTTCTGGTGGACAACTGCTTCTTAGTGATGTCGTCCGGGGGCTCGATTATCCGAGCATCTCCCGTCTCAAGCGCCTGCATCTGCAGCAAGATGTTATCGACGACTCAATTGAGGCAAACGACCGCTTTCATGGCCTAGATGAATTGGTAGAACTAGAAGCGCTCCGAGCCAAGCTCAAGGCCCGCAACATAACTGTACTTGTGGTACGCGGCTTCCTTCGTGTTCCTCCAGTCCATACAGTTAACGAGTTTGACAGATATCCGAGCGCTAAGAATTTGCTTCTGCTAAAAAACTGGCGGAGAAAGTGTGTACTCATTTTGTATCTGTGTAATCGGGAAGCCGAAGCCCTGTGCCACTTGTTGACTCCTGTTTCGACGGACATCCTAGCGCCTTGACGGTGCTTTCGTTCTAACGTCTTGTGCATAATATGGCCCATGGGAGCCTGTTCAGGCGAATTTCGATGCCAGGGCAACCGCGGTGCTGATTAACTTCTCCGACTACCCCGATAGGAGAGGAAACTGAGAACAAACCGCAATTGAGCTTCAAAGGAACCGCATGCTCTGGGGCATTTGTGCATTACTCTCGACTGCTCTAATCAGGATCAATTGCCACGATTGCAGTGGCTATCAAAATATCAGCTGGCGGTGGAGTCGATATGAACTATAATAGGATTCTCAAAAGCCACGAGGTTATCCAGCGGTTTTTCCTCGACAGAGCTTTGATAGAGCTCAAAGGATATCCCTGCTTCTTCGTCTCTTGTCACTGTATTGGGCGATCCAGCCGCCGGCATCTACTCACCCATGCGTGGTCGCTCCTCGGAAATGTCGCTGCTCCATTTATTCACAAAGACAGGTGGGCGAGGTCTACTGCGCGGGACACTCTTCTCACGCTTTCCAGCTCTTTACAAGGGTAACCTTGTGCTCAATTACGCCGTCCTTCATCAGCTGAGCTTTTTTATGACCGATAACCCGATGCGGCTGGATTTTGGAGAATCCATCCGCCGGTGCAGCGAGCTAAATTCAGGTTATCTCGCCTCGACTAGGGCAATCATTTGAAAGCCTTTGCCGTCGCTGCACCTGCTGGATCGTTACCTACTTCTCAGATGGTCTATTCCGGCTATCTTGTCGACCTCCATTATAAAACTTCTATCGGACATACCTAAAAGATCTTTGCAGCTCAAGTGCCCAACTTTCACGTGTCTCACGCAACTTTCGTGTGTGCAATTGGGCGACCGTCCACGTATCTGCGCGGAAGCGTCCTTTTTTCCGCTGGCTCGGAACAGGGGACCATATGCTTCAGATTCCTTCCTCCCACTTGGACGACGGTATAAAATGAGAATGTTTCAAGGGGTGCGAACAGGGTGGCCCGAGTGAGCGAAATGGTGTCCTTGAACCTGGCTCGGATCGTCTCCGTCTTCCTGCTCTTTGCTCATGTCAACTCGGTCGCGGTCAACACGACAGTGTTTGATGGGCTTGACCAGCAGGCTCGCGATATCTTGGCTCGGGCGACCCCCGCTGCACCGCACTGGGTGATCTATAGCGACCAATTTGTTTCAGGTACGACTGGACCACCTGCGGTATCTGCTGTCACGGTAATATTTCATTCTGTGTGGGGGACAAGTCCTTTTTAAAATGTTGTATTCAGGGATTCAACGTTTTGTGAGTCGACGCTTGGATACATTCAACTTGTGGTTGAAACGTTCAGTGCACTTTCGTTTCTCCTCACGGAGGGAGCCTTTGATAAGGTGGATTTTGTCGTCGTGTATCTCTTCTAAACCTGATCGCGTTGTGAAGGCCGAGGAATGGACGACTTTGACCGATGCCCAGAGAGCCTCCGTCAAGGCTCAATACAATGCCGCGGGAATCAAGCTCATCGTCTCCGTGTTTGGATCCACGGACGTCCCTACTTCGTCTGGAGCTAATCCTGTCACTACGGTAGATTTTCTGATTTTCTCCGCCGCCCAAACTTGATCCTTTTTATCCAGGCAACCACAATGGCAAACTGGGTAAAACAGTACAATCTGGATGGTATTGATGTGGACTACGAGGTAAATGATCCCATTAGTTAAGGCGATAATTCTAACTGTGGGCCATCGAGGATTTCAATGCTTTCGATGCCGGGGATGGGAAAGCCGAGGTAAATCGAAACACAACAGATCACTGTTTCCAGTCTTCATTTTGTGTATTAGGCTTGGCTCATCACCTTCACCACCCAACTCCGCACCCTTCTCCCTCAGGGGACGTACATCCTCACTCACGCTCGTAAGTAGGGAACGCTTCACTAGTTCCATCCCATTAACGACATCTCCAGCCGTCGCTCCCTGGTATCGGCCCTCTTTCAATGCTTGAGAACACAACGACTGACCGAAACTTGTCAAGGTTCTCACCGAGCATCTGGGGAGGGGGAGGCTACCTCAAAGTCCACGCTACGTACGTGCCTTCCTGTTAGCGTCTGTCTACGAGAGATTGAATCAACCTAGCGTCGGCAATTTGATCGACTGGTACAACATCCAATTCTATAACCGTGGGTGCATTCAATTGGTGCAAGCCATCTCGCTGATCTCTTCTTCGCAGAGGGAACGACTGAGTACACCACATGCGCGAGCCTGTTGACAACATCGTCGAGTACGTGGCCAGAAACCGCCCTTTTCCAAATCGCCGCCAGTGGTGTGCCTCTTTCCAAGCTCGTGATTGGGAAACCTGCCACAAGCAGCGAGGCAGGTGCGTGAGGACAACTATTCCTAGGAGAAATTAGTTTCGCGGTATCTGATGCAGAAGAAAGATAACGGTTTCATGCCAACTTCGACGCTAGCTACCTGTCTATCGCAAGCTAAGAGCCAGGGTTGGAGTGAGTTATCGCGCATGTCCTCCCTCCCAAACTTATGCTGAATTTTTAGACGCGGGGGCCATGGTTTGGGAGGCAAGTTTCTATGTCTGGGCCTTGACATTTTCTAACCTATCCTTATCAGTATCCTGGCGCAGCGGCTGCATGGATCGCAGCTGTCCGTGCTCAATCTTTCCCCGTCTAAGGGTTTTTTTTTCTTTCGCTTGGGCATGTAATGATTATGTATACCAATTTGTTCGTGATGATTGTTCTGTCAAATTTCGCTTGCAATTGAGCAGTAAAAGATCATCGGTATCTCTTCGTTGCACGGACTGGACTCTACCAACTGTCTCTCCTTTAGTTCGTATGACGCCGACTTGTCAAAAAGGACCGGACGTACGGCGATGCAAACTTTTCACCCAATCAGTCAGTGTGCTAACTCTTGGAGCCCGCATACTTACCGGAGAAAAACCTTCAACCAATTCAAAACCAATTCGTACACTACGTCAAAACTGGCATCCTGCTGACATTTACGTACCGTTCTTTGTTCCATGCAATAATGATAAAGATGTACAGCAATAATTCTACCGTCGGGCCTTCACCACCGAAGCTCGATACGCAGTCATTTCCCGATTCCTTCGATAGCACATGGTGAGCTCTGTGCTCTGCCGCCACACATACTGCCGAATGGCCCCGATGCTCATATCCAGCGGAAGCACCACGTCATTGCACAAAATCTCGTACATGTCCTCCGCACGCGGCCGCGGCGCATCTGCCCGGGGCGGGTCAATCTTCTCGAGCTTTTCTTGCACCTATGTGTAGCATGCCAAGTCAGCCAGGTCGAGCAAACGCAAGGAATAGCCGCACATGTATAATGAGCTTCCGCACACGGAGGAACCGGCTCGCGGTGAGCTTGGATTGCGTCCTGCGTGTCCGTGGATGAGCGAGCATCAAGTGGAGTGGGAGGGGCTACGTACGTGTTAAGCAGCTCAGGCAACTGATCTTCACTGCCGCCCTTCCCGATCCACGGTAACAAGACGAAGCTTATCTTGATCTGCGGCGGTGTGGTGGGCATGCGGTTCAAGAGGAGGAACTCGACCAGCCACATCGGCATCGCCTCCTCGAGGGCATGTACATCGACGGCGGTTGAGCCCACGTTGCCGCGGTAAACCGTAGTGAAGCCGGGCGCCGCCTCCTCCTCGATCAAAAGTAGAATGTGTGGCGACAACCCGAGCGTCGGTGCTTCGGCTGACGATGGGGGATTCAGCGGGCTTGCGAGGAGCAGCTGCAAAGGCGTCTTCACCGCCGGCTCAGGGACCGTTTCCTATTGCCAGCATCAATGAGTGAAAATTGCCCTTCTCGTAGACGCGGCACGTACCTCGACGATGGGTACCTCCACGGTGGTGGGTAAAGCAGGCGTCGCATGGTCCGCCGCGCGCTTCAGCTTTCCAAAGCTCTTCAGCCGCCCCATCAGCCCCGTCGGCGTGCTCGGCGTCGGCGCACTGCCAGGCCCGCCCCATCCCGAGAAATCGTCCGGCGCGCTGGGCGCCGTTCCACCTTGCATCGACACCTGCCTCGTCCTCGCCCCAAAATAATCCCCCGACTCCTTGCTATCCCTATCCTTCTCCTTCCCAGCCCCGGCAGCATTCTCCAAAGTCCCCGTGCGCGCACGCCGATTCGGCTGTATCGGCATCGGCGTCGCGTCATTCGCGGCGAGTGCCGGTGATCCCGGGATCGTCGGCATCGCTATATGTGGCTCGTTTGTGCGCACATATAGCGGGATCATGGGCGTGAGCAACGGGGATATGCTTTGCGGCGCGTTGGAAGCCGCGGGCGGGACGGCGGGGAGCATTTTCGGTGAGCAGACGACGGTAGAGTTACTGCTCGCACTGCTACGGCTGCTACGGCGCGGATCGGCATTGAACGACGGTCGGTGGTGATGGCGGGAGGACGTGTCGCTCGATGCGCTCAGGCGGCGGTGCTGCGCGGACGACGTCGTTTCGTGACTGTCCCTGCGCGTTGGTCGCGTACGCTGCTCCTCCCGGATGAAGGCCAGGAACAGATTCCGCAGGACCCACTTGCCGATGTTCACTATCAAGAGGTCAATCGACACAATTGCATGAAAAGCGAAAGCACGCACACTTGGCCTCGTCGCCGAACCGTCGGTCACCGGCATACCCTACCTCGTCTGCGTAGATCTCGCTTTCAAATGATCGCTCGTTCAGATGCACAGCAAGCACACCGGCCTTGGTATCGACCGTCGCCCACGGCGTCACGACCGCCTCGCCCTCAATCCGCTCGCGCACACGCTCCAGCGCCTCTCGCGGACTCCTGCCTGAGCCGCCCGAACCGCCCCACTCTTGCGCCTCGCGCGGATACACTCCTACACACACGCCCCGCACCAGATCCCATACGCCGACCTCCCCGCCCGTGTCGACACTCACGGCATGCACGCGGTCGTTCAGCACCACCGCGCGCACGAGCCCCCGCTCCCCCGCGAGTGTCCCCGCACCCTCCGGCTCCGGCGCGCCAACAAGCGGCTGCGCGTCCGACGCGAGCTCGCGCCCAAAGTATGCCGCGCGCGAGCTCGGAAGCGGTGCGGTGCGCGTTGGAGACGTTATGTACGAGGGTGACGTGGCGGACGCGTATTGCGGCGTCCGCAATGGCGGGACGCTCACGACGCTCGCGGCGGAATACAGGGTGGCGACCTCGGGGTCACGGTCGCGCGCCATACCACTGCCGCCGCCGCGAACGGGGAAGGGGTCGTTCGGGCTGGTGAGACGCACGAGGCTCGCGTATGGTAGGCCGCTGCGCGTTTCGCCGGGGTCGTCGCCGTCGTCGTAATACGACATCGCAGACGTTGCGCGCGAACGGCCGTGCTCAGACATGTAGTCAGGTTCGGCGTCGCCCGGGCTCAGGCGTGCAGTGCCCCCATAGCTGCTCGTGCTGGCGGGTACGGAGCCGCGTGGAGGGATACGCCAGCGGCGGATGCAGGACGAGCTGGTCGCGGTCCACACAAAGGTATCGTCCGCTACAACGAGCTTGTTGATGCCGCCCTGGCCCTGGGTTTGGGAAGTGCCTGGCAGAGACTCTTCGCCGTCGCGGCACACAAGTGCACACTCGCCCTCGCCGATGTCGCCCGTGAGGCGCGACACGTCGACGCGTGAGACGAGTCCCGCGCGGTCGCCAGCGTAAAATGTTTCGAGCGCAGGGTGGGCGGAGAAGAGGGACCAGACGGAGTCGGCATGGTGGGTGAAGGTGTGTAAGCAGCGCTGTGTCGCGAGGGACCAGAGCTTGATTGAGGCTGCGCGCTGTTAGTTCAGTTTTGCGAGGGACAATAGACGCACCATCGGAGGAGCCGGTGAGTAGCTGGGCGAGGATAAGTACAAGCATGCAAAGAAAGAAAGGACGCACGTATCTAGAGTCCTCGGAGAGGAGGATTGCGCGGATGTTGTCTGTGTGGCCGACGAGTTTCCCTGTGTACAAGTGAGTAGATTGAATATAAAAATGCGACGCACGCACCAGTGCGCTTGCCAGTGCGGGGGTCCCACAGGCGAACGACGCGCTCTGGGCCGCCGGACGCGACTGAGTGGCCAAACGGATCTGCAGCAAGGGCATAGACAGAGGATTTCGCTGCGTGGTCCGCAGGGTGGAGGGTAATGAGAGGTTCGGGGCTGGCGTTCGCGCTGGAGCGGGAGAGGTCCCAGAGCTTGATAGTGCGGTCAAAGGAGCCGGATGCGATCCAGTTCTGCGTGCGACACGCGGCGAGGCAGCGGACGTAGTCGGTATGGGTGCCAACGATCGACGGGTCGGGTGCGCCAGCTGCATGCGGCGTCCATGCTTGTACGGTGCCGTCCGACGACGCGGACACGACTGCAAAAATTGAGATAAACACCAGGAACGCAGCGGATGAACTGACGGGTCTGGTTGTAGTTGCAAAGAAGAATGTCGTTGACCCAGTCGGTGTGCGTTTGCACGCACTGCCGGAACGAGCTGCCCTGAACGAGTACAGTCAGGCTAACGATGATAACGGGCACAGAGACGGACTCTTGGGGGCGTGTCTGGGTCGATCTGCCACTGTTCCTCGAGGGGCAGCTCGCGGACGCCGCCAGACGGACGGCGGCGACGCGAAGCAAGGGCGGTAACGTCTCCGAGGATGTCGCCGTCGCTAGTGGGCCTCTCTTCCGCCTCCTCTGCCTCCTCGTCGATTGCATCGTCAGCCCAACCAGTCAATGCCTCCCATCTGCCGCGTTTTATTGGGCTATCGGAGACATTACGCTGACGAAGGGGAAGAGCGAGGTCCCAAGATAAAACCAGACCGTCGCGACCGGCAGAGTAGAGGATACCCTCGGGGGCGGGGCGTGCGGAGAGCTGCGTGGATGTGTCGAGGGCGAGAGCGGAGACACCGAGGCGATGGCGGGGATGTCGCGCGCGCGTCTGTTGCTCAGCATCCAGCAATGGCTGGACTGGATCGGCAACCAGCAGCGGATGTACATGGCCCAGACGAGAGGCGGACGGCGGGGGCAGGACGAGGCGCGGGACCTGCTCTGTGGGTGCAGGGATTATATACGACACCCGCCGTTTTCCCGGTGCCATTATTATTGCTTGCGGCGAGATATATCGCTTGGACCGACCAAATAATGGGAAACACTCATTTTTCGAGCGGGTTCAATCAAGGTTCAATAGCTGTAATAATTGACGCGTCCACAATGGATTCAGGCACAAGGATTCAATTGGGACCACCAAACATGAAAGAACGGGAGCAGCAATGAGATACGATTGACAAGTACAGCAAATACACCGATAATGATAATGAAACGCAGAAATCTATGCTCCAAGGTCGGAAAGTGCACTAACGCTTCTCTGTGATGCTTAGACCAAGATCGTTGCCGTCGGCTTGCTGGGGGTAACGAAGGTGCACGCAGTTAGAAGAATTCAAGACAAAACTAAGAGAAAGGGACAGTCGTGGTCGGTTAAGGCCTTGCACCTGTTGTTCGCGTCGAGGTTGAGAGCTCTGCTATCATCTTCGGGAACACGGACAGTTTTGCGACTCGTGTGGATGGGCCCAGCGGCGGGCCTGGGGCGAGACGAGCGCGGGAGGGGACGTCGATGTTTGAGGGGTTGGCAAACAAGGACGAGCAGAAAGAGGGGGGATAAACGCGTCGCCTCCAAGCAGCGGTCCCGCCGGTCCGAACGCAAGGAAAGGAGGACCACCCAAGAGGGGGCCCGCTGCTCCAAAACACAATTGTGCTGGAGGCAGTTGGGCCTCACGGAGCAACGGACCAGCCGGACCAGCCGGACCAAACGACAACGGGGCGGGTGGGGAAGCGGCGACGGGAGCAGGCTGAGAAGGAGGATCGACATAGCGCTTAATCTGCCCGAGCTTGCGAAGCGTCAGAGCTTCGCTGGGGGAATAGCGAGGGACGGAACGCGACGCGCTTTGCACCTGGACCCGCGGCGTTGCAGGCGACGACCGATACTCCAGGAAGCTGCATGGAGTGTGCAGGGTTCCGTTCCTCGGATGGCCTCTGCCCGTCGCCGTGCGGAAAGTGGTTGACGCCGACGAGGGAGTCTTGTCGTCGAGCTTCGCGGAGAGGGGTGATGTACATCGTTGGGCACCCACGGGGGCTTATCGCATTTTTCGCGGCAGGCATATGGAGCTGGCCTTTTGGACATCTGCGGAAAACATGGGTCAGGAAAGTACGGGTAACAAAATACGCGTCGAGGGTAAAGCCGACGCGTTGCACGAGAAAAACCCACTATTCTACACGTCGAGGGCGAGGCGTCGATACTGCTGGGAGGGGGAGCGACGACGGGAGCAGATGGGCAAGGAATAAGGGCAAACGGAGATCCCGCGATAGAGACGCGTGGGTCGACGTGTCGCGGAATTGGCCCGAGCTTGCGAAGTGCCAGAGCTTTCTCGCTGCGGGGATAGCGAGGGGCGGAATGCGACGCGCTTGGAATATGGACCAGGGACGTCGCGGGATTGTGCAGGAGACTCCCGTTCATCACAGGGCGTTTGTCCGTTGACGTGCGACAAGTAGTCGAGGTCGGGGTCGCCGAGCTTCGCGGAGAGGAGCCGCGCGTCGTCGCGCACGCACGGGCGCTTGACAATCTCCGGGGAGGCATACGGAGCCGGTCTTTTGGACATCTGCGGAAAACATGGGTAAGGAACATACGCGTAACAAAATACGCGTCTGGAGTAAAATCGACGCATTAAACTCACTATGCTACAGAGTCTGAAAAGAAACTCAGGTTCTGAAGGAAGAAATGGGCGCGTCAGATGCGTCTGCGTCGAAGAAAGACGCATCAAGGACGAGAAGGCGTGGTAAAAGACTCACATATTGGGGATTCAGCTACAATCTGTGGTCAGAAGGTGTCAGACGACGAGTAGGGGAGACCTGCTCACTAAATACAAGCGGCAGTACAGTGAAAGGCCAGAAAACCAGGGAATCTAGCTTATATATGCCGGTCGGAGTCGGGGTTCGAATGATACGGAGTTTTGCGCGACATGGAGAGCCTCTTCCCGGAGCCAAGTGGATTGGCATCTCTGGGAAAGCACCTGGCACGATAGAGGGAGTAGTCGCGAACACGGCGGCGGTCCACATTTCAGTTCTTCAGTGGGCAGACGAGCGCAACAGAGGGTGAGGAAGAGATTGTGGTGCCGAAGTGGCAGGCTCGGATCAGAACTGGACTCCGAAGACATGTGCGCGCAGGTGCAGTATGTATAATATTACAATGTACTAGGGGCCGGCCCTGCCGTCTCGAACCTTGCTTTAGGGCATCGATGATGCCTGATCCGTTAATGAAAATTTGAAGAACTCGGGTTCCTCTCCTTGAAGTACAGCGGTAAGTATTGGAGTCCGCCAGCGAAACTAATAAGTACACGGAAACGCTAAGCGGAACAGTGGCTATTCAGCAAACATCTTCAAGTCATTTCCTCCCGCTTGATTTATGCTTCCCCCGCCCCTGTTCGCACCGTCGCAATTATGGGAGTCTGATTCGGGCATTTGGAGACTATCATTGTCAGTAGGTCCAAGGCAGACCAAAGACGGGCCTGCGTAAACTGTACACAACCCTGATGCTGCGGATGGAAGTAAGACCACCCGCATGTGCCCGAGATTCGGTAAATGGAACAGTGCGTCGCGGGCGCGTTGACTGGCCAGTACCGTCTTTGGCTTGTCCTGTGTCGGCGGGTACCGCGTCTCCGTCTGTCTGCGGCATCTATGTATGTGGTGGCCGGCGTCGGCAGACTGTAGTGATTTGCGACTGAAGGCTGACGGCGAGGAGGTCAGTCTGGTCCGCAGAGTAGGGGGAGCACTATGAGAGCTGGGAATAGGTGGGGGAGTGCGGTGGGCGAGAGCCGCCGGGACAGGACTCTTGAACGCACACTGCGCTGGGTCGGTTAAGGGTTGTGTTTGGGAAGAACTTGGCAGGTGGGTTGGTTTTGCTTCGCGCAGATGGCAGACAGGACACAGTCAATGTTTTGGGTGGGACATAAGGCTGTTGCCAGTGGAGTCTGGTAGCATTGTCATGAGTGCCATTTTAATGCTGCGCTGCCGCTTTACTGCACGATTGCGTGTGTTGGCAGCCTTCGAGGGAGC
The DNA here is from genome assembly GCA_029449255.1 of Mycena polygramma. Taxonomy (NCBI): domain Eukaryota; kingdom Fungi; phylum Basidiomycota; class Agaricomycetes; order Agaricales; family Mycenaceae; genus Mycena; species Mycena polygramma. Next base: position 261,983 of record JARKID010000135.1, on the reverse strand, counting down.
TGTGCTCTCGATCGCACAGGAGTGAACATGCCAAGGACATACAAATTCGAGTTGATTTGGGATGGGACGCCGCGACGCGTACATGGCTGGTGAGGTATAGTATAATCTGCTCGGCCGTCCAGATTAGACTTATAGAAAGTTATAGTCGTCTTGAAGGCAGAGTCTACTGAGTGCAGCGCACATGTCAGAGGGATCGTCGCCGACTCGCCGGAATTTGTCGAGCTCCTCATGACCGAGGCAAGAGACGGAGTTTAGAGCAGTCCAGCAACTAGTTTTTTCTAAACTGTACGTCTTCTGATTGGCTGAAATTTGTGGGGCAGCCAATCAGAGTTGATACAAACCAAATTTCTAGTTTTTGCTGGACTGCTCTAAAAGTTTGGAGGTATTTGTTTCTGGCAGATTTGATGGGGAGTTTCGAGGTTTGAGTTTTTGAGATTTCGCCCCCATCACGTGCGTCTCAAACGGGGAATTCGCGTGCCCTGTTTGTTCCATCCCTCAATTTGGCCTTCTGAGCTGAGCCAGCTTGATGGCTCGTCGTTCTGTTTACGGAACAAACAAGCTTCCTCTCTTCTCACCACCACCTTGCCGCCAATCCCGCCTCCCCGTCTCCGGCTCCCGACGTTCGCACACCCCGCCCAGTACATCCAACAACCTCCGCCATCCAGCCCACCACTGACCAGCAGGGGTCCCCGTCAGGACGCTGCCAGCCTGCCAATGATCTATTTTTATGGTAATTATGGAGTCTTTGGCATCGTGCCACCCGAGCAACGCGGCGCGGCGTTTGCGAGGACGCGCATAGCTACACCGCGTCACCTTGCGCTACTGTACCGCGCCGCTTACGCTGCTCGTCGTCGCGCGACGGTGGTAGATACAATATCGCGTCAGTGTGCATGTACGCGACGCGTCCGCCAGTACTGTGAATACGTAGTTCTTACCACATTACTTACCACCAATGAAATCTTTTATTTTGCTACACTTCAACTACACTTCCGTAGTCGCTGTGAGCTAATGCTCAGACTCCTGGCACTAAGTGCCACCCAAGTGCCACCTTCAAAACATCGATAAAATTGGCCAAGTACTTGGATACATTGTATACAACGATGCCCACCGAAGAACAATGGCAGTTCGCCATGTACTGAGCCGGTTCGTAAAAAGATACCAGATTCAGTCGCAGAACAAATAGGACACGCGAATTCCCCGTTTGAGACGCACGTGATGGGGGCGAAATGCGGCCAACTTGTTTCAGAGCAGTCTACTGTTTGGCTCCATTTGTTTCTGGCAGATTTCGGAGAAACTAATTTTCAGGGAGTGAGACCTTACTAAAGCAAGGTAATTGCCCTGTTGTCTTTCTCGTCCGCGAGTTGTGCGTGTTTTCTTTGGCTTTTTCTTCTTCTAAGGAGCTGTTACTTACGCACGTCGCATTCTGGCCATGGCCGCCATCGCGTCGACGTCCCGCTCGCAGTCTGTATGCAGAACGCGACTTCATCAAGCCCGTTCTCCAATTCCGAGGAACTTGAAGACGTTCATCCAGACGACAACTCAGAGCAAGTCGTTGCTTCCGAACGTCACGAGACCGGCTTCGTCGACGCGGTGGCCCACCGACAAAGCCCCAGACATCCAGCCGCTGGGCAGCAAGACTCTGGCTTCACGCTTGGGGATTTCGAGGAAGACACACAAAGACCCCAAGATGACGACGTCCTTGAGGCGAAGTGACTTTCTCGTTCCGTACGATTTGCGAGCGAGCCCAGCCCCTGATTCTTCCGTCCGCTTCTTCGTCGAAAAGGCCTCTAGCCCGCTGGAGAACGCGCCAAAGAAGCAGAAACTGGCCATGTCCCTGTGGTGTGGACCAGAAAGTTTGTTGCACGTTCTAGAGACTCTAGTGCGTCACCGACTGCGGGACCGTAGCGCTCGGACAAACAGCAGTGCTCCAGGACGGTCTGTGGCCTCGGTATGCCGCAAGTCTCGTAGTCTCGCAGCTCTGGCTCCCAGCTGGCTACATGGCGAAGGTTATGTTTACGGCGATTTCCTCTTCAGGACAGTCTCTGTGAGCCGAGTGCCTGCCACGAGAGCTGGAGGCTTGGCGCTTGGGCGGGGCGGGCTGTCGGGGCGGGATCATGGGGAAACCGCCGTTTGCGGGTGGCATTAGAGCAAGGTGTATTGCTTGGACTAGTCTCAAAAATACACTTGGTAAAGAGATCCCTTGGAAAACCGCAATAATTGACGCTAACAGCAGGCTCACACTCCAAAGAACAGCAAGGAAATGAGATTGTAAAGTACAGTGGTACACAGATAATGATAATGCAACAGATGAGACCGAGACGCAAGAAATCTATGCTCCGAATCCGTAGAGTGTACGCCCGCTGCGTCTGAAATGCAAAGTCAGTATTGTGGGCTTGAAAAATCAAGAAAAAAATCCACTTGAGCGCATAAACGACGTCCAGTGCCGTGACTGTCTTCCGCTTTGCGTGCTCGGTGTATGTGACAGAGTCGCGGATGACCTGGTGGGGAGTTGAAGCAATGAAACACAAGAAAGCACAAGTATACTCACGTTCTCAAGGAAGATCTTGAGCACACCACGGGTCTCCTCATAGATGAGACCCGAAATACGCTTCACACCCCCACGACGGGCAAGACGCCGGATTGCGGGCTTGGTGATGCCCTGGATGTTGTCGCGAAGAATTTTGCGGTGGCGCTTGGCTCCGCCCTTTCCGAGTCCCTAGACAGATGTCTGAGACACTTTGTAATGGGCACTGCAAATGTCTCACCTTTCCACCTTTTCCGCGGCCAGACATTTTGTAGGAGAGAGTAAGAGTGGGTGAAAGTGTGGTGGGTTGTTGGGTGCAAGGGGGTGCAGGTTCCTGATCGGTTTCGCGTGCCAGACCCTTATATAGTGGTCGCGTGATGTGGCTGTGCCGAGTTCAGAATCAACAAACGCGCCCTCACGTGTCTCGGGTAGACGCGTTGGTATAAATACAACCAGACAATCGGTTGCTCCTCACTTCGCCTCTTACCACCACCACCACCACACTTCACCTCAACTCAGCAATGGCCCGCACCAAGCAAACCGGTGAGTTTTCTGTCGTGCATTCTTCTCATGTTCTGACTCTCTTCCAGCTCGCAAGAGTACCGGTGGCAAAGCCCCTCGCAAGCAGCTCGCTGCAAAGTCGTCTGCGGCTCGTAAAACAGCTGTTAGTCTTTGCGTTCTCTACTTCTTTCTCTTGCTCACATCGTCCTTAGACCGCCGCGGGTGGTGTCAAGAAGCCCCATCGTTTCCGGCCGGGAACCGTCGCCCTCCGTGAAATCCGTCGCTACCAAAAATCGACAGAGCTCCTCATCCGCAAGCTCCCCTTCCAGCGCCTCGTCCGTGAAATCGCACAGGATTTCAAGGTTCGTTTCTTCGTCTTTCCTTCTTTTGCTTGGGCTGATTTTTCATCCAGACCGACCTGCGCTTCCAATCCTCCGCCGTCATGGCGCTCCAAGAGGCCGCGGAGGCGTACCTCGTCTCCCTCTTCGAGGACACCAATCTTGCCGCCATCCACGCCAAGCGCGTCACCATCCAGCCCAAAGACCTGGCCCTCGCCCGTCGGCTGCGCGGCGAGCGTTCATAGATTCTTGCCTCTGTTTCTCTATTGTTATATTCTACTGTACCTCTAGTGTATTTACTCAATCCATCTTTCCGGGCTTGTTGCATTCGTCTCGCGTTCCTTGAGTTCAACAATCAACAAACGCGTCGCGTCCCTCACGTGTTGATCGATCCGCGATCAGTGGCGGTGTTTAGCTTTACGTACTGGGCGACCGTCAATTTAAACGCGAAACCTCGCAGAACCTTCCAGTTCCTTTCCTCCGCAACTGCATCATGTCCTCGCAGACCCCTACCGACGAAGAGTTTCTAGCTGCGGTAAGGACCCTTTGGTCCGCTACCAACCCTCCGCCGGGCGTAAAGACACTTGTTTCTAGCCTGAAGGCGTCGCACCCTGACTGGGAGCCGTACATAAACGGGAAAACAGTCCGTGTAGCTGTGAAGAAGTGCGAAGATGAGACGGGTGTTTCCAACAAAACCGCAGGCGAAGGGAATCCACCTACCAAGGGAGGGCAAAAACTCGATGCAGAGGGGTTTTTAAGAGCTCAAGCGGAGTCCTTACGCGACTGGATGGCCACCCATCCCTGGCCGCGCGCCTTACCTCGTAAAGACATCCTCATCTCCCCCCATTTCCTCCTGAGCAGTTTCTTACCCCATGTCATGCTTCCCGCCGTTGCCGCCGCCCCACCCCTAGATGCAGACCCTATCGAGCGTAAAATGCACCTCGCCTTCCACGTCTTCTATCTAGAGTGGGACTGCTTCATGGGCCCCGATCCGGCTGCCCCCCTCCCGCCCGCCACACCTTTAGTTCCCAACCACGAAGCATTGGCTTTTCTTCATGCTGTTCCCATACGGCACAGGCCACTATCTGGGCCCGGAGCAGCAGAGGGGCCTGACTTTCGAGCAGTACGCGCTTCACCGCCTTAACCTTGCCGACGAACGGTTCCGCCACAGCGCGGAATGGTTGACGTGGGTGCTCACGCGCACGGCGGACGCCGAGCTTGCGAAAGCAGTCAACTGCGTGCTTGTTACACTACACAAACAGAAAGCTCGGCATCTAGGTGGGGGCGAGGTGCAAACACTCTCCCTGGATGTGCCGTTCGGGCGCATTCCCGTTGGTGGTGGCAGCAAACGGTCCGAGCGGTGAGCAACCCTGGATATGCCCATACTTGGTCGCGTACTAGTAGTTAGTAGCAGTCCATCATGCATGCCTCAAAACTTCCTCCCTCTTACTTCGAAAGCTCCGCAAAATTGTTGACATCTCCGTCAATACTCTTTCCAAACACTCGCCCAGCTTGACTGAGGCGGCAGTGATACGTGTGGAGACCATGGTAGTCACATTGTCAACTCTGTAAGACTAATTACTTCGTACCATCCTTTGCGGCGAAGCATACGGGACAGTGGATGATCTGGGCTGGTTCGCAGCACGGAATAATAAGGCTAAGACGAGTACAGATTGATTCGAATGAGATTACAGGAAGTACTACTGTGCGATGAAGTTACAATCATTTTGATTCTCGAGGGACAAAAGATCACGTTACCGCGATGGACGCATTTGCGCGCCTGCCAACTGAACGTACACCACTCGACCATAGCTAGACAGCTCTTCACTGGAAATTTCGTTGTGCATGTACATATGGGACGCGGTTGCGCGTCAGCAATTTGAATTTTCGGCCTACGACCATTGCAAGTGCTAACTTAAGTGTGGAACAAACTCATTGTATCGATTTCACGAGTAACAAGATGCAGTTGATGCAGTGTGGTGTGTAATAGTACATGCGCTACGTAGATGTAGCAAAGTGCGTGAGATATGCTGATGGATCAAGGGAAGCAATTAAAAAAACAACGGGGGTTGAACCCGAGAGATGCGATGTCATTATACTTATACAGTGGCCGCCAACCAATCGACGAGGGAGAGAAGAAGAAATCTAAACGCAGTCGGTGGCGTCTAGTGGCCGTTCACCTGAGTAGATGCGATGTTTTTCTCTTGGGCGGCGTATTCGGCGCCGGCCTTGAAGAAGGGCTGGAAGATAGCCTCCGAGTCGTGGAAGTCGTTGTGTACGACGTTAACCAAGAAGCAAGTGTCCATCAGCTCCGAGATCACTTTACGTGAGGGGGAATCGGCGTCGTAGAGCTTTGCCCATTGCTGTCCTAGCTCGAACGCTTCGTCCTGCAAAGAGACATGAGACATAGAAAATCATGTATTAGGGAGAAGCTGACCTTCCACGCCATGAAGCTAACTGCTTCAACGATGGTAGGCTGGATGATCTCCTTTCCAGGGAAGACACCCCATGTCACGGCGTTTGGACCGTCAGAGTGCGTGTTCGTACGCAGGTCACCGCGTTTGTTAATTGTGTAGTATGTGATGTTGCTGTCGCGTTCAATGTGCGCCAACAGGAGGGAAAGCAGGTCCGGGTTGACGAAGAATTCTAGGTAAGCCTTAAAGGGAAAAGTAAAGGTAAGCGTTTTAGGCGAGCAGCAAGATGAGAATCCGTACCTTTTGGTACACGTAGCCGTTCCGCGGGCCCCAGCCAAACACCTTATCTTCGCTCTTCGCGCCATTAACGGCCGGTTGTGAATTGATCGTCAAGAAGCCGTAATCGTTCATGCGCGCGAGTTGTGAGGATATAATAGACGTCTCGCTGGCAGGGGCCTGGTCCGACCACGGCAGGGCTTTGAGGTCTTTCGTGCAGAACCGTGAAAAGAGCGTAGCGATATCGCGGAATGTCTGAGGCTCGCCCCAGAGTTTGAACGCGTCCTCTTTCTACATCGCCAATCAATATGGGAAACTACAGGGAGCGAAGCACTCACGGTTTGCTTGATCCAAACACCATAGCCATCGAGTTCGCCGTATGCTGGACTCCGAGAGTCTCCAAATCGTCCATTGGGGTATTCGTCCCAGTTCTCCGTGCGGGAGATATACGACTTGGCCCTGTTCGCCCAAAATATGGGCCGGATGGTCTCGGTCCGCCTGTTGGGCGTAAGAGACTTGGAAGCCAGTGTCAAATCGTATTCGTCGAAAATAAATAATTGGCGTACCTGCCGCCACGGCAAGGGTTTGATGGTCTCAACACGCGGAACAAGGTTTAGCTCCTCCAGAAGCATCTTGGTACCCTTCTCAAGGTTCATGGTGTAAAAGTGCAGCCCCTGGATGCCAAGGTCCTCGTCGAGAATCCTTCTGCACATGGCCGCCACGAGTTTGGTGCCAATCTCGCGGACTTTCTCGTCGTTATTCTGATGGGGCTCCAGAGCATCTAGGAAGTTCTGCGGGATGACCGTCTTCGCGAGGCTGGTGGCGCGCATGAAGCCGTTCCAGGTCTGGATCGGCGCGATGCCAGGCACAATGGGGATCGTGATGCCAGCGGCGCGTACTGTCTTGACCCAGGCAATGAACACCTCGACATCGTAGAACATCTGGGTGAAAATGAAATCAACACCCGCGTCAATCTTCTCCTTGAGATATTTCATCTCCTGATCGCGCTCTTCCGGAGGGAGAAGTTGGTCTTGCGGGAAGCCCGCGACGGCAACGTCAAAGTAGTCGCCGTATTCGCGTCGAATGTGCTTCACAAGGTCAATGCCGTGAGTAAAGCCGCCCTCGACGGCCTCCCATTCTTCTTTGCCAGCGGGCGGGTCGCCTCGCAGTGCGAGCACGTTCCGGCAACCAGATTGTTTCGCTTCCTGGGTACACAGAAAATTGAAGAACAGAGGCTAGAATGGGCCTAATTCGTGCGTACCCGCAGAGCGACGTCGACCTTGGTCTTGGGCATGTTCGTGCAAGTGAGATGCATGCACGTCTCAATGCCGATTAATCCCTGGCATGTCTTTACCATCTCTGCGGTAAGATCAGAGGTGCGCCCACCCGCATTCCTATGGCAGTACTGTTATTCTCGTATCTCACGCATTAGTGTCGCGGTGCGCACCAAGTGATGTCTATAAACTCCGGGCCAAGTGCCCGCATGCGTTCTATGCGATCTAAGAGATTTTGGAGGCCCTGCGCTGTGCGCGGGGGAAAGTATTCGAAGGACCACCATATTTTGTTGTCCTTGTGGGACTGGCGAATTTTCTCGGTGATTTTCATGATGGATGGTTCACCGTACGGGAACAGCCAAGGATCGTCAAAGGGTTAGCAAGGATTGTGAGTCCAAGGATTAGGGCCTCGTGGTGGAAGCGGGCAAAGCAGAACGGGCAAAATTTTAAATAGTCGTTCGATCGGGCATCACCCACACCAATTTCCGTCGGACCGTCGCCTCCATCGGTCATGATCGCCCGGCATCTCGGACCACCATGTACCCACCTCCAAACCCGCTCAAGTCTCGACTCTCCACGCGCGATGAAGAAGAAGAAGGCTATCGTTCTTTAGGAAAAACTACATGATATTATCGTCCATCCAGGTTCAAGGTGTACGCATACTACAAGTAAAGAGAGTCAGAGTCAAAACGAATGTGTCATGTCTGCAACGACAAGTCCAAGGCCAAAGTCAACGAAAAAGTGTTCGCGGCTGCTCAAGTATTGTGGCTCGTCAGAGTCCAGCTGTCTAGCGCAACAGATGGCGGGGTCACGAAGCTGGTCCCGTCGTTCCATTGTGGATTGAATAGAACCTGCAGATTGTACGTCCCAGCCGGCAGGCTGATGATGAGCACTGTTACTCCTGGGTTCTCCTGGTCGGGAGCTGGCGGTGTTACGTCTGTGCTCAGTCTTTGCGCGGCGGAGGTTGTGAAGGTCGCGCCGTCTGGCGCATTAAGGATCGAGATATCCATCGTCTTGTCATCGATCTTCAGCGTCGCCGATGTCCCCGAGGTGGTGACAGTTGCGTTTGTGTGCATGCGCCACATAACGGCCACACTGGTGTTGATTTCATCTTGGAGAAGAACCTGCTTTCGCCCATTCAGCATTCGTATCCCGCGTTTTACCGAATTTCTGTGAAGCCATCTCAACGAGGGTCACTGCGAAGAGAGCTCAAGAACATACGCGTTGAAATAGGCGGAAGTCATATCCCTGGAGGTTACTTAGCGCCAGTGAAAAAGTACAGGAATGAACGCACGTCGTGAAAAATGCCGTGGAATCCGAACCAGGCGTGAACACCGTGCTTGACCCCTGGGTCGTGTTGCTGGTTCCAAACTGCACCGTCGGCTTCGCCGTCACATCCTGCAAGAAGTCAGGATACATAGAGGCGCAGGGTTTTCTTGACGGACCTGATTAGTGGCACCAAGCAAAAGAGTGTTTTGTCCTTCGGTCATTTTTCGGTAATACATCCATCTTGCACTCCCTTGGGCTATTGAAATTGAGGATATCAGCGCAGTCCCCGGACGGCGATGGAAAACATACTGTCATTGGAAAAGTAATCCGGGGAGAGATAATCTCCGTCGCCGAGTTCTCCCGCCCATCGAGTTCCAAGAGCATCAATAACAAAGTCGCCTACGTCAAGATCGTTGTGCGTTTGGTGGCCCTGCAACGTCCCTGCCTTGATAGCTACAAACAGCGCATCCGGGTCCGTCCAACTGCTACGCATAGACATCCACTGGTCCGTCGAGTTGTCAAAGGCAAGGTCCAAAGGGAGCCCGTCCCAGAAGGCGCCGTCTACCTGCGGATTGTACCAGAACATCGACCAGGGATCGGCCGCGTCGTGCTGGTCCCTCTGGAACAAGGCATACTGGGGCTGGTTGTAGGCGTTGGCATAGAACAGCAACGTGTTGGCGGTCGCAGTGTATTTGTTAGGGCCGTTGTCACCCCATCCGAAGAGGCTCGTCGCGCCTTGGCCGTACATGTGGAACAAGCCGGTCTTGGAGAAGTTGGGGTTGACAGTGAGCAGGTCGTAGTCCGATCCGGTGGCCGAAATCAGCGATGCAGCCATCTCTGCGTGTCCCGTAGCGCCGAAGTACCTTCAAAAGCGAGGTCAATGACGGGAATCTCATAAAAGGACACTGAGAAGTACCAGTAATCTGCAGTTTCACTCCAGGTACCGTCGGAACTGACCGCAAAGGCGCAGTTTGACTTCGCGTTCTCGACCGTCAACCCAAGAAGCTGGTTCGCAAACCCGCTTGTGTCGTCGCCCAAGATTGCGAGCGACGCCATGGTCAGCCCGTTGTTGCAGACACAGTTCCAGTTCCCTTCGATGTTGTTCGCCCACCATCCGGTAAACACACTGCTGTTGGTCAACGCCTGCACGCCAGGACCGAGCCCGTATTGGATCATAGTCGAGCGGATCATGGACTTTTGGTCGTCGGTCCACTGATCATACATCCAATCATACGCGATTCCGTACGCTGCGGACAGTTCTGCGAGGTTGCTCAGCGAGACTGCTTTTTGCAACTTTTGTCTATTTGCCTACCTGCGGTATCGAGGAAATGCGCAGAATTCCAGCGATCAACGTCCGGGCCCCAACTCGTGGTCCCGTTTCCTGCGGCATTCTGCAATTTTATTCAAATGAGAAAACATGTATGAGAAAGAGCTAAAACCTACCTGAAGCTCCTCCCACGTCCGATCCACCCAATGCGTGTTGTTGGTCATTCGGTAAACATACCCGAACGCCTTTACCCGTTGTTTCACTTCCCTCGCCACATCAAGGATGCCGCTGTCTCCACTAAACCGCACCAGGGTCAATACTCGCCATAAAAATGAACACTAAGGAAACCTACTCCATGAAATAAACGACGGCTGGCAGCGCGTCATACTGCGACGCGTTGTTGAAAATGGACGTGTTCCAGAGCGTGAGGTACGGATCACTGGCAATGAGAGCGGGGAGGGCAGCCCACTTGTACGCGGGCGCGATCAGCCGCGGCCGATCTGGGCTCCATGTCTAGTTCAGCGAACCCAAGGTGAAACGGGAAGCACTCACCTGGCCGTACAGAGAGAACAGAGGGACTTGAAGGAGCGAAACTGTCTTTGGGCCACCCAGCCGCAGCGGAATTGAAGGTAGGCGTGGTATACGCGGCGGTATTGGTGGCGGAGGGGTATATTGGGATCATGTATAGACTATTGGTCGCTGTGGCGAATATTCCCGCGGCAAGTTTCGCACTGGCCTGAGAGCTTGCAGCAGCGGAAGAACCCGCCGCGCTCGTGGCCACGCTGCTGCTGCTTTTCCGGGAGCCCACGACGCCACCTACAACAGCAGCAATAATGACGAGCACTGCAACGGGGATACCAATTTTAATCCATTTGCTGGTGCCACGCTTTGCAGGTTGGGCTGGTGTAATGTAGCCCGTAGACTGGGTGAAGGCGTAGCCGTCATTCTGATATACTTGTTGCTGCTGACCGTTCTGCAAGGCGCCGTAGCTCATTTGGCACGCGGAAGGGGTGATAGAAAAAGAAGGCGCAGCAACGGATCCTCGGCCGGCTATAAGGCGTACAAAAATAAACCGTGCTATAAAAACTCTCTGTCGGGAAGTGTCTCCGCTAAAAATATAACGACGTCGGAGCAGGACCCCGATCACCTCGCAACTCAGTCTGGAAGAGAAAACTGGAACTGGGCTCGAAAATTCGGGGTTTCCAGCGAGTAAACTGCTTTTAAACGGTACACCTAGTACAGTAAACTTGCGGTGCTCGAGATTTTTTTCTGAGTGAAGTGCAGATTTGCGTGCAGCCGGCTTGTGCGGACTAAAAGAAATGTGTAGCACGGCGGAAAACAGCGCTAAACGGTGCGGCCGCGAGGGGAACAGCCGTAGAGTACATCTGGTTTCAATAAAAGTACCAACAAAAAGCGGGCTGAGTTACAAGGAACGTCGCGTTTGATCAAACCTCCTTCGTTTTGTCCATCCTGCTAGAAATACCCTCTACCCCTTCGCTCCTCTTCTCTCGCCTTCAACCGCTGTTGCCGCAAGTCCACCATCAGCTGCTGTCCCGCCGTCGACAGCTCCAACGACGACGCGGGCGATGCCGGCGCGCGGTGTGATGGGGTCCGATGAAAAGGCCGAGAAATGGATCCCGCGCGTATCGGCGTGCGCGGCAACTCCTGCTTTGCGCTGAGATGATTCTCCTTCTCGAACATCGCCAGGATTGATCGCCGCTTCCCCTTGTCTGCTTTGACCGGGGGCGGCGGCTCCACTCTCTCGGCCAGCGAGGAAGACATCGAGCGCGTGCTGGAGCGGGAGACGTGTCGGCGGGATGGGATAGCAGTAAACGAGTCTCGTGTGTGTACGTGCCGAGCCGGGCGCTGTCGGGGGTGGGATCGCGGTCCCCGCGGAACGCGTGTCGGGGCGACGTTGTCGTGGTGAAATGATGGCGTCGGCGCCGTGACAATGACTTTGGTCGGCCCGTGGGCCATGATGATGTGCACGTCGTTGGCTGCTCTGACAGTCGTGTCCTCGAGAGGGCGAACCTGCGTCTCGACGGGCGATACCGGGAGTGGTGCAACTGGCTCGATCGAGTCTGCGCTGCTGTCTGAAGAAAAGTGTGACCGCGATCTGCCACGCGCCGGGGGTGAGTCTTCATCCGATGGCGAGCTAAACGCGCTAGGCAGTTCAGGCAACGACCGCTCGTCGTCTTCCGCCACACGCGACCGGCGCTTGTCTGTGAGGAAGCCGAAAACTTGCGATGCACGCTGCGGCGTTTGGGGGTCCTGCACGGCATACGGGCTATTGTGTATCGGCCGCGGAGGTGTTTCTGAAATGTCGCTCAACTCCACCTCGAGGGAAGAGATGGCGGGGTTCTCCGACATGCAAGAAGATAAATCATCCGTAACCGAATTGTCGGCTTTCGGTTGTAAAGGTGTCCCGGGGAAGTGGGAATCTGTGTCGGGCGTGGCGAGCCCAAGAGAAGAGGTGGACGATCGTGAGGCTATGCTCTCGGTTTCTCTGAAATTAAATTAACAACAAAGTTCGCAACAGGAATGAGAAATGCGCACGCCAAAAAACGCTCGGCCCATGAAATATCTCCCTCGCCGCGCGAATTAACACTGGGCGACGGGTTGCCCAGTAGCTGGCGCAAGGTCGACCCATTGCGTTGTACTTGTGCGCGACCCTCTTTGGGCGGCGAATTTGAGAACGTGGCCTGTGGGCAATGAGTAGGAGCGAAGACGGGAAACGGTCAACTTACCGCCGGGAGGCGACCATGCTCGTCATAAAGGTCAAGGAGACTCGCTACAGACGGATCCGAGCGCAATCCTAGAAGTTGACTGTTGTTCCGCTGTGTGGGCTCGTCCAAATAATCACGGTTTGCGTTGGGGAACTCGGTGTGGCTGTGGTGCTTGCGGTGGTGGACCGTGACGGTGTATGTCCCGCGGGATGTGCTGCTGATGCTAGTGGCAGCGCTTGCCAGGCTGACGGTGGAGCTTGCGGGTGTGTTGAGTACACGATTTATGGGATGGGCTAAACAATCACATATATTATTTGGGAACGCTGGGGGTACCGCTTATGACTTACGCAGGGGAGGAAGAGAGGTATAGTCAACCTCGTTTACGACGGCATACCGTGCAGAGCTTGAGCGAAGGAGCTGGTTTGCGACAAGTTCGCCCGATTCGTCTGCAAGTTGACCGACTTCTGCGATGGGCTGGAGGGAGGTGGGGACGTTGTGCACGACCTGAGCCCGCTTCTTTGTGTTCTTGTTCTTCCTGCCGCCGATGGAGAAGAAACGCTTGAGACCCTTGAAAGCCATTGCGATGGGTGTTTGTTCCAAGTTGGTTTGGTTCAAACCAAATAACGCGTCGAAGCGCGTGGAGGGTTAGGCCCAGTGAGAATCCCAGCTAGGGAGATTGAACCAGAATGAGTCTGATTGAGGCCTTATCAAACCTCTCAATCTGCCTCGATATTCTGGACATACATCAATCTGTCTCAATGGAATTTTACCCATAATGACGCAGATTGACGCAGAATGAGGACCGTTGAGCTATCCGTTGATTCATATTGGGGGACATTGAGAAGCGTAAAAAATCCATTTATTTGCGGGTACTACGATTACATGGCTAGGTAGACTATGCGTACGATCCGTGCCCACGCCCATTCAGTCAATGCACTACGTAGCGCGTCGGGTGCCGCGGGGCGGGCGATTGCGCAGGGAAGAGCGGTCGTGCGAGTAACGCACTGTGATACCAGACGGGTCAGTGAGAGATCGATAAGAGGATAAGAGGTGCGTACATGGGGAGAATCATATGTTGTAGCCGCCATCACCGTCAGGGACCTGGGAGACGTTGCAGTGAGCCGCGAGGTGGGCGATTGCGCAGGGGAAAGCGGGCGGACAGGTAACGCGCTGGGTCGGATATGGGCGAATCAGTGAGAGAATAACGAGGGAGGAAGAGGTGCGTACAGGGAAATAAGAGCCACCAGAGACCTGCGAGACAGTCAGAAGGAGTGCGGTGAACGTTGGAAGAAAGACACGCACCTGCTTCGACGGCGCGTCGCCGACTCCGAACTATGATCCAAAACCGATATTGATTGGCCCATACATTGACGAGACGCGTGAATGTCGTACCTTTGAACAGCGAACTGCGGCGGGCTGACGATGCTACGGTGGCTGGGGTAAGGGCACCGGCCCGGGATGGCGCCCGTAGTCGGCGGCGGCAGCGGCGGGCAAGAGGAAGAGAGGGTGCGACAAGGAGAAGATGGTGGGAGAAAGGAAGAAGTAATTGAAGCTCCGACATCGTACGACTTTATTTATTCACGGCGGCGCTAAAATGACGTCTTTAGCCGACAAGCTTTACGCACGTACGTGTTCGACGCGGGACAACCAAGGGACAGCACGAAGAAAAATGCGCGGAGTTAGCCAAATTTCCCAAAAGTTTTCACATGCTTTCAACAATTTGTTCAATCTGCCTCGACGTGGCTCAACGATCTCAATCTGACTCAATCTGGTTCAATCTGTCTAGCTGGTATTCTCACTGGGGGTTAGGGTTAGCTAATGTGATCACGAGCGTCCCTTGTCTCTAACGACCTTCATGAATTTCTGGCTTGACTCGCCGCTACTTGTCGTACCATCTAACTGAGCTCTCTACGCAATGAATCTACTTCTCCGCCCTCTCATGGTCGAAAACGCTGGCAGCGCGGGTTCGTTCGTCCGAGGTCACTCAAATTCAGCTACATTGACACGCATTTAGCCCGGGATTTCTGTATGCTCGAGCGCAATCTCCTCTCGCACCTCAAACTCGCGCTCCTTCTCTCCCTGCTTTCCTCGTCCGTCCTGCTTCGAGCCCGCCTCGTGCCTGAAGACAAGCCCTCAGAAATGTCGGGGTCAGTCGGACTAGTCGTCGCGTCTCTACAGTTCACGGCCGCGCTGGCTGCCATTGTGGCGGGCGTGTGGGAGTATTATTGCGGGTATCGAGATATCCGCAACATGCATGCCTTCTTGGTTGCGGTCAAGTACGAAGCAATTTCATCTTCAGATTTTTCTCGCTCATCGTTGAACAGGCCGCACCTGGTGATCATAAGCTTTACCGCAGCGGTGGTATTTCTCACTTGTATTATCGTGCTGGTCGAGCACTGAACGTCAATTCCCGTTTCGGTTACGGATTTTGCGCAGCTTGTACGGCTACTCAGTGAACTTTGCGGCATCCCAAGGTAACCGTAAGGTTGTAGCCGGGAGGACCCTTAGACTAGTCACTTTTGTTGAGCTGTAGCCCTTTACTGCTTCGAATAACAACAAAAGTGCTTTATCGGACGAATACAGAAGGCGGTGCTACTTGGCCGCTTGACACGAACCATCATAGTCTCAACTTTCCCTCATCTCACACACCATGGAAGGCTGGAAAAATCTGCAGTCGAGTTTGGCCAGCATAGACTTTAGCGGCTCTGCCCACAAGCTTACAAAGGGCTTCAATTCGAGCGTACAGGCCACCAGAGAGCGTCTAGGCACAGTAGCGCCCGAAGAAATCACAGAGCTTCCTCAAGGCAGGTCCTATCGGCTCCTACAGTTTTGTTTCTGAAGCTCGTCCTGTTCAGAGTACAAAGATTTGGAGGCGCGCGTCGATGCGTTGAGGGATGCGCACCTCAGCTTGCTCAAGTGCGTCCGTCACTCCGTTTACATCCACTGTGTCTGAGACACCGCCCCCAGGATCACCAGCGTCTACGAGACCGAGTCCTACGACTACCCGGTCCAAATACAAGAGTCCATTTCGGAGCTTTCCACCTCTATTGGCTACGGAATCACCAACTTCGCTTCAACTAACCTCAAGGGAACAAACCTGCCTGCGCCCGAGCCCGTGATCCTCCCGGCTCAGCAGCACAAGACGCTCCCACATGCGCTTGGCCGCGCAGCCACGACTGCGGCGGCGGCCATCCAGGCGACCAACACCGCCGCCGAGGATAAGCTTGGAAAGGCGTTGGGTCTGTATGCCGAGGGCTGGGAGAAGATTGCTTCTGCCAGAGGTTCGTAGCGTCTTGGCGTTTTGCGCTCACGCTCATGCTCTGGCACAGTGCAACACGATACGGTTGTCCGCACCAGCTTCCTGCACCCCTGGCAGGCGACGCTCTCCACCTCACTCAATGTGGCCCTCAAGGCACGACAGGCCGTGCGCGTCAGCCGGCTCGAGCTGGATGCGGCGAAGCAGTCGTGAGTGCTATCCACTACTCTATCTCTGTCCTTTTTCGGCTAACCTTTTTTGCACAGCTTGAAGAATGCGAACCCCGCAAGGCAGGAGCAGGCGAGACTCGAGGTCGAGAACGCGGAGGACGACCTGGTGCAAAAGACCGAAGTCGCCATCACTTTGATGAAGACCGTCCTTGAAAACGTATGTCATTTTTTTGCAATCACCGAATTCAAACACGGGACTTACCTTTTTGTGCCTTGTAGCCCGAGCCTATCAAGAACCTTAACGAGCTGGCCAAAGCTCAGGTGAGTGTTTCCTTTGTCCTATCGACGGCTTCCCACTGACACGTTCGTCAAGCTCGTGTACTTCTCCACCGCCGCTGAGAGTCTGTCTGGCCTCCAAGGCGAGATTGAGGAGCTCAGCGTCGCTGCTGAGGGTGAATACAGGTCCGCATACACTTTTCTCTCCCTCTCCATCCTGCAGAGACTCACGTTTTGCGTCCCAGGAAGTCCCGCGACCACTGAAGTCCCTCTCCACTGAAGTATTAAATTAAGACACACTGTGACTGACACCGGTTTCGATATCTCCACGATGTGATGTATGGTGTACTCGTTTTACCGTGCGCGTGCGCATCTCGGACAGTATTCTGGCGCGATGCTATTTTATGATTTGCAATTATCCCGCTTGTTCTTTCTTCGATTTGGATTCGGTGTTGTAAGAGCTCGTCGTCATTGAACGAGATGGTGAGTGCGATGACAAAGTAGGTGCAATGGTGAGGTTTTTTTACAAATGCTTGTCTATGTGTTACAAGGTATGTCTGGTTTGTTGGATATAATGTGATTTAATGCGAGATCGTCGTAGGCGTCGTGAAGTCATCAAAGGCGTAAGAAACCAAATGGAAATCATTCAGAGAGGCGACGTTTTGTGCAGGTGCGAGGAGCGCTCTCAACAGCGGCTGCTTCGACAGTTTTGGTAATGGCCGACACGACGCGGCGGGGTGCAGATCCTATTTTCCGCGTCCCAGTCTGAGCGACTGGTATCGCTGCCGCGGACGGATAGCTGGGGTGGAGGTGGTGGTTCCGACGGTGACGCGCTCGCGAATCTCGGCGGAAGAGACGGCGGCAGTCGTAAATCCAGCCTTCGCCGACAGGCGACGCCGGCGAGAGGGGGCCGCTCACGGACTTGCGGCGTCCAATGCAGCGCTTCTTGACCGCTCGGGCATCGTCGTGAAGCGTAATGGGGGGAGGGGTGGCAGAGGTGGCAGATGGCGCGCGGGTATTTGCCACCATCCGGCTCGGGCCTGCGACGGAATGGCTGCGTGTGCGGCTCGGCGCCAGTGGCATGGTCTTCTTGCCCCCGACGGTGACCTCCGCCTTGAAGCGCACGTGACCGTCGGCGACGGGGGGACTCGCCGCTGCCTCGACCTTCTTGACCTGCTCCTTCTCCGCCAACTGGCTTGTACTCGATCTGCGACTTTTTCAGCACGTCGCGGACCTTCTGCGCCCACTCGTCCGCCTGGTAGAGCTTGTGGATCATCATCTTGAACGTGAACGTGTACGTTTTGCCGAGGGGGAACTTGGCGACGGACTCGACGTCTGAGTCCGAGTCATCATCGTCGGGGAATGTAGTGCGGCCCAGTGCGGCGACCGTGTTTCGACGGGCGCGGCCGGAGAGGGGCTGGCGCGGGGGGACGGCGGTGGCAAGGCTGCGGAAAACAGGCTCGAGGTCGGCGGGGACGGTGATGGCGCATGTGTCGTCGAGGGTCGAACCCGTTGCCGGGGTCCTGCGTGACCTGCGGTTCGCAAGCATTTCGAAGAGGTCGAAGAGCTTTGCGAACTCGGCGGTCTTCTCTGCAGAGGTGGTAGCCATTGGATCTGTTGCGAGCGTGAAGTTTTGGAAATGACTCCGCGGGGGCAAAGAGCTAAGGGAGCTGTACGGCGCAGGCTGCTCTTTATATACGCACTCGGGGAGGGTGGCAAAGACACTCGGGCATGATGTGGACCTATTGTCTGATTGCATTGTGCATTGATCCATTCATCGATTTGTGGCCACCATTATCGTACAAAGCACATTTCCATATTAGGCTACCAGGGGCTCTTCCTCACTTTGATTCGGCCATTCTCGCGTAAGACATACACCGTCGTTTCGTTCTCCTCCCCGTCGCCGTTGCGCGTGTTCCTGAATCTCGCGTAGTTTCCCGGAGCAACTGAGCTGAATCCAACGGTCCGCAGTGCTTTGAGCGATTGCGCCAATTCGAGACCTGCAGCAAGTTCACGCAGTTGAACGTCGGATGCGGCTGCATCGCATAGCAGACACAATTCAGGACCAAAGGGATCTCGTTCTACAGGTTCGGCGTGGTCGACGTGGTATTGCAGGAGCATTTCGTCAGAGAGATAGATGCCAAGATGGAGGTGCACAAGGCATGTTAGTGGTTTCAAAATCTTTGCGAACACAATCTATACAGAGAAACTGTTCAATGGGCTCAGAAACGGATTACTTGTAACGTACAGCCATGGATCTGGAGTCCGAAAACATGCACGGGATCGGAGAATGAGTGGTACGTCCAAGACTTTCTTCGAAACAGCTCCAACAGTGAAACTCGAGACGTTCCGTGCAGCTCAAATAGAGATCGACGAGAAAGGGAAAGTCAGCGATCAAGCGGAGAAGCGGAAGGTCGATGCAGGGGAGCGAGGTGAGGGTCAGCATGGTCAGTTGGTGAGAAGCATTGTTGATTATCTGAAGAAAAGGTTTCTGGGTGACGAAGCCTTCAGTTGCGAGATCGACGGAGAGCTCTTCGAGATGGGTCAGAGCAGCAAGTCGCGCGGAATGAAATCGGCCCATCAGCGTCTTTGAAGATGCTCGTAGAGATCTGAAGTGCGCGCTATTTTTACGCGAGCGGTGAGACGGGAGAACGGACAACGAACCTAACCCAGGTAAAGCATTCTCCGCCAGTTTTCTGATGGAGGGCGTCGAGCAGTTGAAAAAATCTATTCCACTGAGAGTTTCCTTTGCCGTATTCTGTTTCTGAGAATATTACATGTCTGAAAAAGCCTGACTGCTGCATTAGAATCAGCGACAGCAGTCTATATGCTAGAGATGTTTACGACGGAGAGCCAAGGAACGAAATTGGGAACAGGCCAATGTGAAAGGAGCAATCGCGGTGAAAAGACTAGGGCTGGTGGTGTCGGCACTGTGAGGGGGCTGCAAGGCAAACTCTACGATAAGGTCGAGAAGCTCAGCGGGGAGAGTAGACGCATTAATATTGGTCGCGTCGGAGGCCATGGACGCGCTGACCAACATCAGATGGCATGTTTCGCATTGCACGGTTAACCACATCCTCTGCACTGCGCGTTCACTCTCCTCTGCTCCTCCCATGTAGACCTTATTTCAGAACGGCCTTTGTGGCTGCAAAACACAAGAAACAAAAGTCGATTCCACCGGTTATCAAGGTGCCCTTGAAGCCAGTGACCAGGCAAAAAGCGAAGCCATCGCACGTGGAACCCGTTGTTCGGTCTTCACAACCACCTGCTGACCCGCTGGAAACACCCGCTATCCCGCCCGGCATACAAACTGACTCGCGTACTTCGAGCTTTGGACGAAATCAACTCCTCGTAAGAATTACAGTTCACCTCTGGAACGATATCCCATTGTCTATTAGTTCGCCGGCATCGTTGTTGTCGATGTTTTCCTGTGGGCCGCGGTGAAAACGAACACGAAGACGGATGAGTTGGCCGAAAAGATAACTCATGGGCAAGGCGCAGACGGGTTGAGCAACAGTGACCTCTTCCAGGCAAAGATATCTGAGCTGGCACAAGTGCGTGTTGGGTGGTATGCTCGACTGGCTGACTCATAGGCATGCATAGAAATTGGACCGATTGGGGACTTTGGTTTTCCAAGCAACACAGCACCTTCCAGCAGTGCCCCGGAGTGCGATAAACGAGGCGTACGTCGCCATCGGGCGAAAAATGATCACCACTTCCGACGCCGTGAAAGTATGTTGGGGCATCTGCTTAGTCAACGGAGCGGTATTCCTTGCGTGGCAGGTACCTCGACTGGGCGGATTTATGACTACGAACTTCATTCACCATCCGCTATCTGGTAGGGCTTTCACAATGTTGACGAACGTGTTCAGGTTCGTCTTTTCTCGAATCCCTGCGGCTCTTGTCCAAGTTTTCCAGCCATTTCGGGTTTTTCCACCTCCTCTTCAATTCCATGGCCCTGCTGTCGTTCGGTGCGTCCGTTCCGGAGCTTGGGAGCCAACCGTCGCCTGACGCGTCGTAGGCGCTGCCGCGGGAAGCTACCTTTCTGCCATGCAGGCCCGAAGCCCTTCAAAACGGCTTGAATCGACTTCGGGTTATCATTTCTTAGCATTCTTCATATCGGGTACGATCCCACAAAGTTCGCCGCATCCGTTTCTTCAACAGTTCCTTTCGTTTCAGCTGGAATCGTCTCGTCTCTGGCATCGCACTTTGTCAGAGTCAGAATCTACGACCGTGCCCTTGCTCGCTTGTCGAAAACGCGCTCGGCTACACCACCGCACATCGTCGGCTCACTTGGCGCGTCGGGCGCGGTATACGCGTGCGTCACGGTAAGTGCGTTGGCGTATCCCGACGCAAAAGTGTCGGTAATGTTGATGCCACTCATGATCCCGATCCGAACGGGGGTCGGCGCCATGGTATTGTTTGATATTCTGGGCATCATACGGGGGTGGAGGTGCGCAGTCTTTCTTCACGTCTTCTGTCGCTGACGAGACGCAGGGCCTTTGACCACATCGCGCATTTGAGCGGTGCTCTGTTTGGGGTGAGGTCTTGAAACCAGACCTAACAAAACGAAAATTTGATTGTTCTTAGGTCTGGTACTACCTGTATGGGCCGCGGGTGTGGGACTTGTGGAGAGCTACGGCGGCGTATTTCTTTGGTGATAAGCCAACAGAGACGCGGGCAGTGCAGACCTGATTATTGGCGAATCTGCATGCTTCTTTCTGTACTTTCGAGCTCGATGGGGATATCTGGTCCAAGCGACAGATTTCGATGTTTCTCACTTGCACATTTGCTATGCTTCAATTGCACTGTTTCTCCTCGACTCTGCCTGCACTTTCACAGAACATCCATTCGGCGATCTTCCTTGCTTCGGTTCCGTGCCGCCGCACTCAAGACGCCAGCACTCTATTCCTCCGCCGCCATTCGTCTTGGTATTGAAGGAGAGCACAGCAGACGCCTAGTCGCCGTTTTTAGCCACAGTCATGAAAGCGGAACCTCATTTTACAGCGTTTCACTATTCATCGCAGATCCCGGTAGTAGATTCGACTATCCTGGCCATGTCTCTTCGTGTGCTGTCAGTTTCATTTAGCAAAAATTGGCATAGGGTCGTAAAACGACGTCCACCATCCTCCGGCTCCCAGCGATCCCCCCTTAATAAGTTAATAAAGGTACACGGCCGCTTCGTTGACCACTCGCTTGCGAGGCGCACGGGGCGGCAGTGGAGTCCGAGGCCCGCAAGGCGGTCGGCTCTTTCGCTCACTAACTCCGGTCCCTTCCTCTCGCTCGCCACACCAATACTACAAACTCTTAACTTGCACCATGAATATCAACAAGGACAGTACCGTCGACGGCATTAGATTCCAGAAGTCGTAGTGTAGAGAGCCAGATAAATAAATAAATATGATAGATAGCGATACTTGTGTGGATTCTAGTGGTTTGTGCTGTTAATCTAGGAATGCAAAGAAACGAATGGACGTTACTACATGGCGGCAGTAACACGCAATATTATACTGATCTATAGGCAACGAGACGGGTTGCGGAAATATGTGTAGACCTCGAATACGAACACGGATAGAAGCGCGAACCAGAGGAGGGAATTAGCGGTGGGCCGGCGCACTACTGGAAGTGCCGAGAACGTGGTGTTCGGGTCGCTCAACCAGGGCTCCCCGCGAACGAACATTTCCCGGGAAGCGAAGACCTCGAGGATTTCGCACTCGATCTCGGGGACCGACAGCCTGTATTTTCGCCATAGCTGGGCACCTTCCCCGAAGCCCTTCTCTGCGTCATGACCACCGATGCCCACATTGAGGAGCTCAAAGCTGGGAGTGGCATTGATTTTGCTGAATAGCTGCCCGATACCGTACTTCTCTTCGAGGAAGAGATGGGCGCAGCGGGCAGAGGAAATTCTGACCGTCGACGTCGCGACGCAGACGACTTTTCCGCCGCATTGCAGGTGAACTTGTCTGTTTTGGACGATCGGGGACTCTGGAGACGCAGACGCGACTGCCGCAGAATTCGGGAGCGAGAGCGGAACCAAAGTGCTGTCTGCGCGTTGTGTGAAGGTGTGAGAATAAATTAGGGCGAGAACGATGGGGTGAGCAAAGAATGCGCTGGGTCAAATGTCAGGAAGGAAATTGTGCATTTGTGCGAAGCGCCAACCTGAGCACCCGCTGCAGATCCCCTTGTGCGGAGAGCGCAACACGTTCTATCCCAGTGAGTTCCTTCGGCCACGAGAACTGTCAAGGCGCGTCAGAACCTGAATGAGAGGTGGTTAAATGTCGCCTACACTGATAGTGGTGGTCTTTGGACTGAATGTGTAGAAGGGGGCCATTAGTGCGATTGCGCTTGAGCAAAAACTGGCGTCCGATTTATAGGTTACACAACGGTTTCAGGCTTGCCCGGGGCGCCGTAATAGGACGCCGCAACCACCCTAACCACCTCCGTGAATGATTTTGCCGACCAATATGATGCGGATCTGCAACGCCTAACGGAACCGTCGGAACGGAAGATAAGACTGCCAATTGCAGATCGTTTTTTATGAGCGCACCAGACTTCTTCTCCAGCCGGAGGGCGTAGAGGAGAAAAAAAGTGAGGTGGTGAAAAAATGGGAAAGAGGGACAGGTGCAAGACAGTTAGACGGCGACCATGCATTGACAATGCTTGACCTGCGTTGACACGGCTCCGCGCTGATCAACCATATGGAGAGTGGCGCATTTCGAATTCATTAAGCGCGTTGTTAGCGCGTTGAGTACTGTTGAGTTCCTGAGATCAGAGGTAGTTGCAAGTTGCAAGTTGCAAGGATAGGGACACCGTGGCCCGTGGCGGCTGATGGTAATACCTGGTCGGCAACCCATTTGGTCGTGTTTGTAGTCTCTCTTTCTTCCTTCCAACTTCGTCAAGATCTTGATGTCGATTCCACGGCCCGCATCATTGGAAATCCCTCTCACTTCCACCCCGGAGTTGGAAATTTCGGTTCTTCACAGTCAGAGTAAGTCCGTGGGTGACCTGTTGCCACGATCTTCATTAAACTTGAAATCTCGCTAGTTCGAGCGTTCTTGGCTGCCTCGGAAGAAGTTGACATCGATCCTGAAAGCGTTGAGGTGGGTAGGTGTATTCCGGCGTGACCCATTAAGAAATGGACGCACAGGAACTGGTCCGCATTCTACTTCTCGACACAAGTAATGAAAGCTCGCACATCAGTGTGCAGAGTCCTCAATCTGGTGGATTTGACATGGAAGTATCTGAGCTCGACATGTCTGCACTGTACTTTTTTCCGGACAAAGGTAGATATATCGTGTGCCTTATTGTAACAAAACTGTTCATGCGGCCAGCCGTTCAAACGTGGTCCCCACAGCAAATTCGAGGTATGATGATGCATTTGAAAGAACACGGTCAGAATCCAATGCCCGCACTGTCCCAGTTAAGCTAAACTGCCCCTTTCCTTGCGCTGGCAGGGATGTCGTCGTTTGTCCAAGAATATGTTGTACAACGCAAT
Source organism: Mycena polygramma (assembly GCA_029449255.1). Taxonomy (NCBI): domain Eukaryota; kingdom Fungi; phylum Basidiomycota; class Agaricomycetes; order Agaricales; family Mycenaceae; genus Mycena; species Mycena polygramma. The sequence continues at coordinate 238,197 of JARKID010000135.1, read as the reverse complement.
CTATCCATCCCTCAACTTCTTCTTGCCTTTGGGATCAATCTGGTACGCGTTAATGCCTTGCGCGTATCCTCTCTTTTTTAACATGTCTTTACGCTCAGAGCCCAAATCTGCACAACATGTCGCCAGCAACATTGACTTACTTCTTGCGAGTCGCCATGAGCCGAGAGCAAGTAGATATACCGGATCGAGTTGACAGCCTCTGATCTCTCCAACAGACTCCAGTTACGGGACAGACTCCCCGAGTATAATACCGTCGAAGATGCAGTTCGCCTCATCCGTGATTCCCGAAGAATCATAATACTTACCGGGGCAGGAATCTCGGTATCATGCGGTATCCCCGACTTTCGGTCTCGCGACGGCCTATACGCCTCTCTTAAACAGAAGGGTGATTACGAACTTGATGACCCACAGCAAATGTAGGTGGGCTTCCTTACTTTTGAAGAAACAAGCTCATGTAGAGTAGGTTCGACATCAATTTCTTTCGCCAAAATCCGGCCGGTAAGTTTTTCTTTGAGGCGGTCAGCAGATGATAATATATGCCGCAAAGTATTTTAGTGTGTGAGCACGACTTGTGCCCGCGAACGTGTCTAACAGTCCGATGTGATCGCCAGTTCCTTCGCAAGGTTCGTGGTTATCGACTCGAGTTCCACCACCTTTTCAAAGTTTCCTCAGTCAGATCTATCCATCCAATTTTGTTCCATCGCCCTGCCATCGTTTCATAAAACTGGTAGAAAGCAAGAACCAGGTCGGTAAATGAACCGAAAACAATAGGGTTATAATTGATCCAGTTCGTCTCACAGTTATTGCGTGTAGGAACCTTCCAACTTCCCGATCGTTCGCTTATTCTCCGATATAGAATTATACTCAGAACATAGACAATCTCGATATCCAATGTGGGGTAACCCGGGTACTTCAGTGCCACGGTTCATTTGCGACTGCCAGTTGCCTCCTATGCCGACGTCAAGTCGATGGTTCCGAAATCGAAGCTGATATCATGGCACATAGAGTGCCCCTTTGCTCGGTGTGTAATGCTCCGCAGCCAGGGGTGGCGCCCAAGCCCAAGAAGAAGAAGAAGAGCGCCAAAAAGGCAAAGGGCGAGTGGGACAGTGACGACGAAGATGAAAGCGATGGACCAACATACCCACCCGGCATAATGAAGGTAGGGCTCGGCACTCCGTAGACGCCCGATCTAAAGCAACATTCAGCCCGATATTACTTTCTTCGGAGAGAAGCTGACAGACAATTTCGATCATTCGCTGGCTGCAGATAGAAACCAAGTCGACCTGCTTCTTGTCATCGGCACGTCTTTGAAAGTCAGTCCGGTAGCGGATATTCTGTGTGCGCTCGTTTTTTTTTTCTTTCGAAGCCGAGCAATACACTCATGTCCCTCCATCAGGCCATCTTCCTCATTCTGTGCCTCAAGTAAGTTGCCACTGGACAAGAAATCATGCCTGCTCATTCAGTTTAGATTCTCATAAATAAAACCCCAGTCCGTCATATAAACCCTGATGTAAGCGCATACTATATCCACATGCCTTCTTGTTCTCACACCCACATCCGTAAGATTATTCTGCTTGGGGACGCAGATACTGTAATCGAACACCTCTGTCACAAGCTCGGATGGGAGCTGCCCTCTCCCGCGCCCCGGACGCTAGCACCATCCAGTTCTGACTCACCAGAATTTCTTCGGGACAGAAAGCGGTCTACGTCGGATTTGCATGCCTTGGAGGAACCCCGTCGCGTAGGCAAAAGGTACAGAGTCGTTTCCAAAGGCTTCGATAAACAAAGCTGATATTTGCGTTCAGCCACATCTGGCTATTTAATGGCGCGGAAGGCGGAGAATGGTTACGCAGTATCGAACAGCGGTTATCCAGCCCTGATGGACTCGAGAGCGAGTCCGACAGTTCTCCGGATACGGAGCAGAGTCCAAAGAAGGCGCGGTTAGAATAAAGCAGGTTGTATACATAAGGAGTTTGGTATAATCTCGAGCGATGTAGACTTTTCTGGGGTGACTTTTCACTCGCACTCGTCGAGCTGTAGTGCTTGGCGTGTACCCCGCGCCGCAGCGGATCCCGACTTATGAGAGGACTTCACGGCCACTTGACGGCCGCCTCCGCAATCAAAGGCACGGCACCCGTAATGGTTTTCATGTTGCCTCCTGAATCCTTCCAAAAGTTGTCGGCGAGGGGCGCGAGCCGGGTGCCGATCGTGTGGCATAGCTGTTGCGACGTGTGATTCGTATTGCGGTACGCGACCAAGTCGAGCAGAACGGACGGCCCCCAGGAACTGGCGAAATCAGGTGCAGTGAGGTTGGAGTTTGAACTTGGAGGTGTGAGTGAGTACGAAGCAGATGTTTCTGACGGTTATCATACCGCCCGTGGAGGTCGACCGGGATGGCAAGCGTTGAGAGTGCGGCGTTGGTTAGGATTAAGATCGGGATCGTTAGGGCAAGCATTAAGATTTGAAGTTAAGAAAGGTGAAGACTCCCAACGGTGGCCAGCAGCGAAGGGAGGTAGAAGGGTGAAACCTGGCGGAACAAGGCCATTTTTGAAGTTCGCCGTTGTGATGTTGTATCAAGTGGGCGTTAACAACGATGTCCGGCGTCCGACGCAGGCTGATGCTGAGGACCTGGGGATGACTCGAAGGCTAGAGAGAGGATTCAAGTGTTTGACTGGCACTTTGAAGCACTAAGACCGTGCAGCTGAGTGCAGCGAGAGGGTACGAAGAAACAGAGGCCGTGGTGCAGTGCAGGGAGAACCTCATGACTGTCGCACGGACGCCAGTAGTGCAAGGACTGCGATTTAATATTCTGATCACCACATTTGAGCTTCCAATATGTACTATTGCCAAGACCAAGTGGACACGCTCGGTTTTGCTCACCATTTGGGCTAGTTACCACCACCACCACCACCGCCCATGGGAATGCGCTCGAATGGCTCATCTAAGGAGGTTATTTGCACCTCGACCCCACCTAGATGTCGAGCTTTCTGTTTGTGCAGCGTAACAAGCACGCAGTTGACTGCTTTCGCAAGCTCGGCGTCCGCCGTGCGCGTGAGCACCCACGTCAGCCATTCCGCGCTGTGGCGGAACCGTTCGTCGGCAAGGTTAAGGCGGTGAAGCGCGTACTGCTCGAAAGTCAGGCCCCTCTGCTGCTCCGGGCCCAGATAGTGGCCGGTGCCGTATGGGAACAGCATGAAGAAAGCCAATGCTTCGTGGTTGGGAACAAAAGGTGTCGCGGGCGGGAGGGGGGCGGCCGGATCGGGGCCCATGAAGCAGTCCCACTCTAGATAGAAGACGTGGAAGACGAGGTGCATTTTACGCTCGATAGGGTCTGCATCTAGGGGTGGGGCGGCGGCAACGGCGGGAAGCATGACATGGGGTAAGAAACTGCTCAGGAGGAAATGGGGGGAGATGAGGATGTCTTTACGAGGTAAGGCGTGTGGCCAGGGATGGGTGGCCATCCAGTCGCGCAAGGACTCCGCTTGAGCTCTTAAAAACCCCTCTGCATCGAGCTTTTGCCCTCCCTTGGTAGGTGGATTCCCTTCACCTGCGGTTTTGTTGGAAACGCCCGTCTCATCTTCGCACTTTTTCACAGCTACACGGACTGTTTTCCCGTTTATGTACGGCTCCCAGTCAGGGTGCGACGCCTTCAGGCTAGAAACAAGTTTCTTTACGCCCGGCGTGGGGCTGGCAGCGGACCAAAGAGTCCTTACCGCAGCTAGAAACTCTTCGTCGGTAGGGGTCTGTGAGGACATGATGCAGTTGCGGAGGAAAGGAACTGGAAGGTTCTGCGAGGTTTCGCGTTAAATTAACGGTTGTCCAGTACGTAAAGCCAAGCACCGCCACTGATTGCAGAGGGTTGATCAACACGTGAGGGACGCGACGCGTTTGTTGATTGTTGAACTCAAGGAACGCCAAAAAAAAATGCAACAAGCCCGGAAAGATGGATTGAGTAAATACACTAGAGGTACAGTAGAATATAACAATAGAGAAACAGAAGTAAGCTTCTATGAACGCTCGCCGCGCAGCCGACGGGCGAGGGCCAGGTCTTTGGGCTGGATGGTGACACGCTTGGCGTGGATGGCGGCAAGATTGGTATCCTCGAAGAGGGAGACGAGGTACGCCTCTGCGGCCTCTTGGAGCGCCATGACGGCGGAGGATTGGAAGCGCAGGTCGGTCTGGATGAAAATCAGCCGAAGCACAAGCGAAGAGCAAAGAAACGGACCTTGAAATCCTGTGCGATTTCACGGACGAGGCGCTGGAAGGGGAGCTTGCGGATGAGGAGCTCTGTCGATTTTTGGTAGCGACGGATTTCACGGAGGGCGACGGTTCCCGGCCGGAAACGATGGGGCTTCTTGACACCACCCGCGGCGGTCTGAAGACGAGGTGAGGCAATTCAAAGCTAAGAGAGAGGAAAGACGAACAGCTGTTTTACGAGCCGCAGACGACTTTGCAGCGAGCTGCTTGCGCGGGGCTTTGCCACCGGTACTCTTGCGAGCTGGAGAAGAGTTAGAAGATGCGAAGAATACACGACAGAAAACTCACCGGTTTGCTTGGTGCGGGCCATTGCTGAGGTGAGGTGAGGTGTGGTGGTGGTGGTGGTAAGAGGCGAAGTGAGGAGCCAACCGATTGTCTGGTTGTATTTATACCAACGCGTCTAGCCGAGACACGTGAGGGCGCGTTTGTTGATTCTGAACTCGGCACAGCCACATCACGCGACCACTATATAAGGGTCTGGCACGCGAAACCGATCAGGAACCTGCACCCCCTTGCACCCAACAACCCACCACACTTTCACCCACTCTTACTCTCTATCAAACAATGTCTGGCCGCGGAAAAGGTGGAAAGGTGAGACATTTGCAGTGCCCATTACAAAGTTCTCAGACATCTGTCTAGGGACTCGGAAAAGGCGGAGCCAAGCGCCACCGCAAAATTCTTCGCGACAACATCCAGGGCATCACCAAGCCTGCAATCCGGCGTCTTGCCCGTCGTGGGGGTGTGAAGCGTATTTCGGGTCTCATCTATGAGGAGACCCGTGGTGTGCTCAAGATCTTCCTTGAGAACGTGAGTATACTTGTGCTTTCTTGTGTTTCATTGCTTCAACTCCCCACCAGGTCATCCGCGACTCTGTCACATACACCGAGCACGCCAAGCGGAAGACAGTCACGGCCCTTGACGTCGTCTATGCTTTGAAGTAAAATTTTTTCATGCTTTTTCAAGCCCACAATACTGACTTTTGCATTTCAGACGCAGCGGGCGTACACTCTACGGATTCGGAGCATAGATTTCTTTTGCGTCTTGGTCTCATTTTGTTGCATTATCATTATCTGTGTACCACTGTACTTTACAATCTCATTTCCTTGCTGTTCTTTCGAGTTTGAGCGTAACCCGTTTTCAAGATACTCTTGCTGACCTGCGTGCGTTACAGAGAAGCGGCCGTACACTCTACGGATTCGGAGCATAGATTTCTTGCGTCTCGGTCTCATCTGTTGCATTATCATTATCTGTGTACCATAGTACTGTACTTTACAATCTCATTTCCTTGCGGTTCTTTGGAGTGTGAGCCTGCTGTTAGCGTCAATTATTGCGGCTTTCAAAGGGATCTCTTTACCAAGTGTATTTTTGAGACTAGTCCAAGCAATACACCTTGCTCTAATGCCACCTGCAAACGGCGGTTTCCCAATGTGACAGCCCGCCCCGCCCAAGCGCCAAGCCTCCAGCTCTCGATCTCGTGGCAGGCAGTGGCAGTGCTCGCCTAACGGATGGGCGTGGAGACTGTCCTGAAGAGGAAATCGCCGTAAAACATAACCTTCGCCATGTAGCCAGCCAGAGCGGCCAGACTGCGACTTGGGGCATTCTCTGAGGCCGACAGACCGTCCCGGAGCATTGTCCATATGACTGCTACGGTACCGCAGTCGGCGACTCACTGGAGCCTCTGGAATGTGCTTCCGGTCCGCGCTACAGGGCATGGCTGCTTCTTCGGCGCGTTCTCCGGTGGGCTAGAGGGCCTTTTCGACGACGAAGCGGACGAAGGAACCTGAAGGAACCAGAGGCTGGACTCGCTCGCAAATCGTACAGAACGACAAAGTCAGAAGACTTCTCCGCAAGGACGTCGTCGTCTTGGGGTCTGTGTCTTCCTGAAAGTCCGCGCGCGCCAAGGCAGGGTCTTGCTGTCCAGCGGCGTCCCGGTGTCTGGGGCTTGTCGGTGGGCCAACGATCCAACTCGACGTCGACGAAGCCGGTCTCGTGACGTCGGGAAGCAACGACAGACTTTCTTTAAGTCTCAACCCCATCGTCGTCTGGATGAACGTCTTCAAGTTCCTCGGAATTGGAGAACGGACTTGATAAAGTCGCGTTCTGCATGAAGACTGCGAGCGGCAAGTCAATTACCAAGGCATGGACGTGCGTAAGTAACAGTCCCTTGAAAAAAAGCCAAGAAAAACGCAAAACTCGTGGACGAGAAAGTCAACAGGCAATACATACTGCACCTGTGCTGCTAATGCGCGCACCTGTCTTCGGAGTCCATTTCTGATCCGAGCCTGCCACTTTGGCACTACAATCTCTCTTCCTCTCCCTTTGTTGCGCTCGTCTGCCCACTGAAAAACTGAAATGTGGACCGCCGCCGTGTTCGCGACTACTCCCTCTATCGTGCCAGGTGCTTTCCCAGAGATGCCAATCCACTTGGCTCCGGGAAGAGGCTCTCCATGTCGCGCAAAACTCCGTATCATTCGAACCCCGACTCCGACCGGCATATATAAGCTGGATTCCCTGGTTTTCTGGCCTTTCACTGTAACTGCCGCTTGTATTTAGTGAGCAGGTCTCCCCTACTCGTCGTCTGACACCTTCTGACCACAGATCGTAGCTGAATCCCCAATACGTGAGTCTTTTACCACGCCTTCTCGTCCTTGATGCGTCTTTCTTCGACGCGGACGCATCTGACGCGCCCATTTCTTCCTTCAGAACCTGTGTTTCTTTCAGAGTCTGTAGCATAGTGAGTTTAACGCGTCGATTTTACTCCCGACGCGTATTTGTTACGCGTACATTTCTTACCCATGTTTCCCGCAGATGTCCAAAAGAGCGGCTCCGTATGCCTCCCCGGAGATTGTCAAGCGCCCGTGCGTGCGCGACGACGCGCGCGGCTCCTCTCCGCGAAGCTGGGCGACCCCGACCTCGACTACTCGTCGCACGTCAACGGGCAAAGGCCCTGCGATGAACGAGAAACTCCTGCCCAGTCCCGCGACGTCCCTGGTCTAGTTTCCACTGGCACGCGCGTCGCATTCCGCCCCTCGCTATCCCCGCAGCGAGGAAGCTCTGGCACTTCGCAAGCTCGGGCCAATTCCGCGACACGTCGACTCTACCCCGGGACTTCCGTTTGCCCTTATTCTTTCCCCGCCCGCTCCCGTCGTCGCTCCCCCTCCCAGCAGTATCGACGCCTCGCCCTCGACGTGTAGAATAGTGGGTTTTTCTCGTGCAGCGCATCGGCTTTACCTTCGACGCGTACATGTATTTTGTTACCCGTACTTTCCTGACCCATGTTTTCCGCAGATGTCAAAAAGGCCGGCTCCATATGCGTGCCGCGAAGATCGGTTCAAGCGCCCGTGCGTGCGCAACGATGTACATTGCCCCTCTCCGCGAAGCTCGACGACTGCGACTTCCTCGTCGTCGCCGACTACTTTCCGCACGGCGACGGGCAGAGGCCCTTCGAGAAAAGGAACACCGCACACTCCACGCAGCTTCCTGGAGAATCGGTCGTCGCCTGCAACGCCACGTCCAGGTGCAAAGCGCGTCGCGTTCCGTCCCTCGCTATTCCCCCAGCGAGGAAGCTCTGACGCTTCGCAAGCTCGGGCGGATTAAGCGCTATGGCGATTCTCCTTCTCACCCTGCTGCCGTTGCCACTTCCTCACCCAGGACCGAGGCCGCGTTGTTGTTTGGTCCGGCTGGTCCGTTGCTCCGTGAGGCCCAACTGCCCCCAGCACAATTGTGTTTTGGAGCAGCGGGCCCCCTCTTCGGTGGTCCTCCTTTACTTGCATCTGGACCGGCGGGACCGCTGCTTGGAGGCGACGCGTTCATAGGCCCCTCCTTCTGCTCCTCCTTGTTTGCCGACGCCAAACCCTCAAACATCGACGTCCCCTCCCGCGCTCGTCTCGCCCCCAAGCCCGCCGCTGGGCCCATCCACACGAGTCGCAAAAGTATCCGTGTTCCCGAAGATGATAGCAGAGCACTCAACCTCGACGCGAACAAGAGGTGCCTTAGCCGACCGCGACTGTCTGTTCCTTTCTCTTAGTTTTGTCTTGAATTCGCAAATTCTTCTAACTGCGTGCACCTTCGTTACCCCCAGCAAGCCGACGGCGACGATCTTGGTCTAAGCATTACAGAGAAGCGTTAGCGCACTTTCCGACCTTGGAGCATAGATTTCTGCGTTTCATTATCATTATCGGTGTATTTGCTGTACTTGTCAATCGTATCTCATTGCTGCTCCCGTTCTTTCATGTTTGGTGGTCCCAATTGAACCCTTGTGCCTGAATCCATTGTGGACGCGTCAATTATTACAGCTATTGAACCCGCTCGAAAAATGAGTGTTTCCCATTATTTGGTCGGTCCAAGCGATATATCTCGCCGCAAGCAATAATAATGGCACCGGGAAAACGGCGGGTGTCGTATATAATCCCTGCACCCACGGAGCAGGTCCCGCGCCTCGTCCTGCCCCCGCCGTCCGCCTCTCGTCTGGGCCATGTACATCCGCTGCTGGTCGCCGATCCAGTCCAGCCATTGCTGGATGCTGAGCAACAGACGCGCGCGCGACAATCCTCGCCATCGCCTCGGTGTCTCCGCTCTCGCCCTCGACACATCCACGCAGCTCTCCGCACGCCCCGCCCCCGAGGGTATCCTCTACTCTGCCGGTCGCGACGGTCTGGTTTTATCTTGGGACCTCGCTCTTCCCCTTCGTCCGCGTACTGTCTCCGATAGCCCAATAAAACGCGGCAGATGGGAGGCATTGACTGGTTGGGCTGACGATGCAATCGACGAGGAGGCAGAGGAGGCGGAAGAGAGGCCCACTAGCGACGGCGACATCCTCGGAGACGTTACCGCCCTTGCTTCGCGTCGCCGCCGTCCGTCTGGCGGCGTCCGCGAGCTGCCCCTCGAGGAACAGTGGCAGATCGACCCAGACACGCCCCCAAGAGTCCGTCTCTGTGCCCGTTATCATCGTTAGCCTGACTGTACTCGTTCAGGGCAGCTCGTTCCGGCAGTGCGTGCAAACGCACACCGACTGGGTCAACGACATTCTTCTTTGCAACTACAACCAGACCCGTCAGTTCATCCGCTGCGTTCCTGATGTTTATCTCAATTTTTGCAGTCGTGTCCGCGTCGTCGGACGGCACCGTACAAGCATGGACGCCGCATGCAGCTGGCGCACCCGACCCGTCGATCGTTGGCACCCATACCGACTACGTCCGCTGCCTCGCCGCGTGTCGCACGCAGAACTGGATCGCATCCGGCTCCTTTGACCGCACTATCAAGCTCTGGGACCTCTCCCGCTCCAGCGCGAACGCCAGCCCCGAACCTCTCATTACCCTCCACCCTGCGGACCACGCAGCGAAATCCTCTGTCTATGCCCTTGCTGCAGATCCGTTTGGCCACTCAGTCGCGTCCGGCGGCCCAGAGCGCGTCGTTCGCCTGTGGGACCCCCGCACTGGCAAGCGCACTGGTGCGTGCGTCGCATTTTTATATTCAATCTACTCACTTGTACACAGGGAAACTCGTCGGCCACACAGACAACATCCGCGCAATCCTCCTCTCCGAGGACTCCAGATACGTGCGTCCTTTCTTTCTTTGCATGCCTGTACTTATCCTCGCCCAGCTACTCACCGGCTCCTCCGATGGTGCGTCTATTGTCCCTCGCAAAACTGAACTAACAGCGCGCAGCCTCAATCAAGCTCTGGTCCCTCGCGACACAGCGCTGCTTACACACCTTCACCCACCATGCCGACTCCGTCTGGTCCCTCTTCTCCGCCCACCCTGCGCTCGAAACATTTTACGCTGGCGACCGCGCGGGACTCGTCTCACGCGTCGACGTGTCGCGCCTCACGGGCGACATCGGCGAGGGCGAGTGTGCACTTGTGTGCCGCGACGGCGAAGAGTCTCCGCCAGGCACTTCCCAAACCCAGGGCCAGGGCGGCATCAACAAGCTCGTTGTAGCGGACGATACCTTTGTGTGGACCGCGACCAGCTCGTCCTGCATCCGCCGCTGGCGTATCCCCCCACGCGGCTCCGTACCCGCCAACACGAGCAGCTATGGGGGCACTGCACGCCTGAGCCCGGGCGACGCCGAACCTGACTACATGTCTGAGCACGGCCGTTCGCGCGCAACGTCTGCGATGTCGTATTACGACGACGGCGACGACCCCGGCGAAACGCGCAGCGGCCTACCATACGCGAGCCTCGTGCGTCTCACCAGCCCGAACGACCCCTTCCCCGTTCGCGGCGGCGGCAGTGGTATGGCGCGCGACCGTGACCCCGAGGTCGCCACCCTGTATTCCGCCGCGAGCGTCGTGAGCGTCCCGCCATTGCGGACGCCGCAATACGCGTCCGCCACGTCACCCTCGTACATAACGTCTCCAACGCGCACCGCACCGCTTCCGAGCTCGCGCGCGGCATACTTTGGGCGCGAGCTCGCGTCGGACGCGCAGCCGCTTGTTGGCGCGCCGGAGCCGGAGGGTGCGGGGACACTCGCGGGGGAGCGGGGGCTCGTGCGTGCCGTGGTGCTGAACGACCGCGTGCATGCCGTGAGTGTCGACACGGGCGGGGAGGTCGGCGTATGGGATCTGGTGCGGGGCGTGTGTGTAGGAGTGTATCCGCGCGAGGCGCAAGAGTGGGGCGGTTCGGCCGGATCAAGCAGGGAAGAGGAGTGGAGTCCGCGAGAGGCGCTGGAGCGTGTGCGCGAGCGGATTGAGGGCGAGGCGGTCGTGACGCCGTGGGCGACGGTCGATACCAAGGCGGGCGTGCTTGCGGTGCATCTGAACGAGCGTTCATTCGAGAGCGAGATATACGCGGACGAAGTAGGGTATGCTGGTGACCGACGGTTCGGCGACGAGGCCAAGTGTGCGTGCTTCTGCTTTTCATGCAAGTGTGTCGATTGAACCCTTGACAGTGAACATCGGCAAGTGGGTCTTGCGGAATTTGTTCCTGGCCTTCATCCGGGAGGAGCAGCGTACGCGACCGACGCGCAGGGACAGTCACGAAACGACGTCGTCCGCGCAGCACCGCCGCCTGAGCGCCTCGAGCGACACGTCCTCTCGCCACCACCACCGACCGTCGTTCAATGCCGATCCGCGCCGTAGCAGCCGTAGCACTGCGAGCAGTAACTCTACCGTCGTCTGCTCACCGAAAATGCTCCCCGCCGTCCCGCCCGCGGCTTCGGATGCGCCGCAAAGCATATCCCCGTTGCTGACGCCCATGATCCCGCTATATGTGCGCCCAAACGAGCCACATATCGCGATGCCGACGATCCCGGGATCACCGGCACTCGCCCCGAATGATGCGACGCCGATGCCGATACAGCCGAATCGGCGTGCGCGCACGGGGACTTTGGAGAATGCTGCCGGGGCTGGGAAGGAGAAGGATAGGGACAGTAAGGAGTCGGGGGATTATTTTGGAGCGAGGACGAGGCAGGTGTCGATGCAAGGTGGGACGGCGCCGAGCGCGCCGGACGATTTCTCGGGATGGGGCGGGCCTGGCAGTGCGCCGACGCCGAGCACGCCGACGGGGCTGATGGGGCGGCTGAAGAGCTTTGGAAAGCTGAAGCGCGCGGCGGACCATGCGACGCCTGCTTTACCCACCACCGTGGAGGTACCCATCGTCGAGGTACGTGCCGCGTCTACGAGAAGGACATCTTTCACTCATTGATGCTGGTAACAGGAGACGGTCCCTGAGCCGGTGGTGAAGACGCCTTTGCAGCTGCTCCTCGCAAGTCCGCTGAATCCCCCATCGTCGGCCGAAGCACCGACGCTCGGGTTGTCGCCACACATTCTACTTTTGATCGAGGAGGAGGCGGCGCCCGGCTTCACTACGGTGTACCGCGGCAACGTGGGCTCAACCGCCGTCGATGTACATGCCCTCGAGGAGGCGATGCCGATGTGGCTGGTCGAGTTCCTCCTCTTGAACCGCATGCCCACCACACCACCGCAGATCAAGATAAGCTTCGTCTTGTTACCGTGGGTCGGGAAGGGCGGCAGTGAAGATCAGTTGCCTGAGCTGCTTAACACGTACGTAGCCCCTCCCACCTCACTTGATACTCCCTCATTCACGGACACGCAGGACGCAATCCAAACTCACCGCGAGCCGGTTCCTCCGTGTGCGGAAACTCATTATACATGTCCGTCCATTCCTTACGTTTGCTCGACCTGGCTGACTTGGCATGCTACACATAGGTGCAAGAAAAGCTCGAGAAGATTGACCCGCCCCCGACAGATGCGCCGCGGCCGCGTGCGGAGGACATGTACGAGATTTTGTGCAATGACGTGGTGCTTCCGCTGGATATGAGCATCGGGGCCATTCGGCAGTATGTGTGGCGACAGAGCACAGAGCTCACTATGTGCTATCGAAGGAATCGGGAAATCACTGCGTATCGATCTTCGGTGGTGAAGGCCCGACGGTAGAATTATTGCTGTACATCTTTATCATTATTGCATGGAACAAAGAACGGTACGTATATGTCAGCAGCATGCCGGTTTTGACGTAGTGTACGAACTGGTTGAAGTTTTTTCGCTAAGTATATACGGGCTCCAAGAGAGTCAACACGCTGCCTGATTGGGTGCGTCGCCAGATGTTCGGTCCTTTTTGGACAAGTCAGCATATGGGCTAAAGTAGAGACAGTTGGTGGGTTCAGTCCGTACAACGAAGAGATACCGATTACAACTCAATTACAAGCGGAATTTGACAGTTGAATTTGAGTTGAATAATCATCACGAGAAATTTGGTATACATAATCATTACATGCCCAAGCGAAAGAAAAAAAACCCTTAGACGGGGAAAGATTGAGCACGGACAGCTGCGATCCATGCAGCCGCTGCGCCAGGATACTGATAAGGATAGGTTAGAAGATGTCAAGACCCAGACATAGAAACTTGCCTCCCAAACCATGGCCCCCGCGTCTAGAAATTTATCATAAGTTTGGCAAGGAGGACATGCGCAATAACTCACTCCAACCCTGACTCTTAGCTTGCGACAGACAGGTAGCTAGGGTCGAAGTTGGCATGAAACCGTTATCTATCTTCTGCATCAGATACCGCAAAGCTAGATTCTCCCAATCCTCACGCACCTGCCTCGCTGCTCGTGGCAGGTTTTCCGATTACAAGCTTGGAAAGAGGCACACCGCTGGCGGCGATTTGGAAAAGGGCGGTTTCTGGCCACGTACTCGACGATGTGGTCAACAGGCTCCCGCATGTGGTGTACTCAGTCTTTCCCTCTGAGAAGCAGAGATCAGCGAGATGGATTGCATCGATTGAACTTTGCACCCACGGTTGTAGAACTGGATGTTGTACCAGTCGATCAAATTGCCGACACTATGTTTATTCAATCTCTCGTAGACAGACGCTAACAGGAAGGCACGTACGTAGCGTGGACCTTGAGGTAGCCTCCCCCTCCCCAAATGCTCGGTGAGAACCTTGACAAATTTCGGTTAGTCGTTGTATTCTTACGCACTGAAAGAGGACTGATACCAGGGAGCGACGGCTGGAAATGTTGTTAATGAGATGAAACTAGGGAACCGTTCCCTGCTTACGAGCGTGAGTGAGAATGTACGTCCCCTGAGGGAGGAGTGTGCGGAGTTGGGTGGTGAAGCTGATGAGCCAAGCCTAATACACAAATGAACACTGGAAACAGGTATCTGATGTGTTTCGATTTACCTCGGCTTTTCCATCCCCGGCATCGAAAGCATTGAAATCCTTGATGGCCCACAGTTAGAATTATCGCCTTAACTAATGGGATCATTTACCTCGTAGTCCACATCAATACCATCCAGATTGTACTGTTTTACCCAGTTTGCCATTGTGGTCGCCTGGATAAAAAAGGATCAAGCTTGGGCGGCAAAGAAGTCAGAAAATCTACCGTAGTGACAGGATCGGCTCTAGACGAAGTAGGAACATCCGTGGATCCAAAGACGGATACGATGAGCTTGATTCCCGCGGCATTGTATTGAGCCTTGACGGAGGCTCTTTGGGCGTCGGTCAAGGTCGTCCATTCCTCGGCCTTCAGAACGCGATCAGGTCTAGAAGAGATACAAGACGACAAAATCCACCTTATCAAAGGCTCCCTCCGTGAGGAGAAACGAAAGTGCACTGAACGTTTTAACTGCAAGTTAGATGTATCCAGGCGTCGACTCACAAGACGTTGAATCCCTGGATACAACATTTAAGAAAGGACTTGTCCACCACAGAGAATGGAATATTACCGTGACAGCAGATACCGCAGGTGGTCCAGTCGTACCTGAAACAAATTGGTCGCTATAGATCACCCAGTGCGGTGCAGCGGGGGTCGCCCGAGCCAAGATATCGCGAGCCTGCTGGTCAAGCCCATCAAACACTGTCGTGTTGACCGCGACCGAGTTGACATGAGCAAAGAGCAGGAAGACGGAGACGATCCGAGCCAGGTTCAAGGACACCATTTCGCTCACTCGGGCTACCCTGTTCGCACCCCTTGAAGCATTCTCATTTTATACCGTCGTCCAAGTGGGAGGAAGGAATCTGAAGCATATGGTCCCCTGTTCCGAGCCAGCGGAAAAAAGGACGCTTCCGCGCAGATACGTGGACGGTCGCCCAATTGCACACACGAAAGTTGCGTGAGACACGTGAAAGTTGGGCACTTGAGCTGCAAAGATCTTTTAGGTATGTCCGATAGAAGTTTTATAATGGAGGTCGGCAAGATAGCCGGAATAGACCATCTGAGAAGTAGGTAACGATCCAGCAGGTGCAGCGACGACAAAGGCTTTCAAATGATTGCCCTAGTCGAGGCGAGATAACCTGAATTTAGCTCGCTGCACCGGCGGATGGATTCTCCAAAATCCAGCCGCATCGGGTTATCGGTCATAAAAAAGCTCAGCTGATGAAGGACGGCGCAATTGAGCACAAGGTTACCCTTGTAAAGAGCTGGAAAGCGTGAGAAGAGTGTCCCGGGCAGTAGACCTCGCCCACCTGTCTTTGTGAATAAATGGAGCAGCGACATTTCCGAGGAGCGACCACGCATGGGTGAGTAGATGCCGGCGGCTGGATCGCCCAGATACAGTGACAAGAGACGAAGAAGCAGGGATATCCATTGAGCTCTATCAAAGCTCTGTCGAGGAAAAACCGCTGGATAACCTCGTGGCTTTTGAGCATCCTATTATAGTTCACATCGACTCCACCGCCAGCTGATATTTTGATAGCCACTGCATTCGTGTCAATTGATCCTGATTAGGAGCAGTTGAGACTCGAGAGTAATGCACAAGCGCCCCAGAGCATGCGGCTCCTTTGAGGCTCAATTGCGGTTTGTTCTCAGTTTCCTCTCCTATCAGGGTAGTCGGAGAAATTAATCAGCACCGCGGTTGCCCTGACATCGAAATTCGCCTGAACAGGTTGCCGTGGGCCATATCATGCCCAAGACGCTGCAAGACGTTGGTGAAAACGAAAGCACCGTCAAGGCGCCGGGATGTCCGTCGGAACAAGAGTCAACAAGTGGTGGCACAGGGCTTCGGCCTCACGATTACATAGATACAAAATGAGTACACACTTTCTCGGAAGTTTCTCCGCCCGTTTTTTAGCAGAAGCAAATTCTTAGCGCTCGGATATCTGTCAAACTCGTTAGCTGTATGAACTCGAGGAACACGAAGGAAGCCGCGTACCGCAAGTACAGTTATGTCACGGGCCTTGAGCTTGGCTCGGAGAGCTTCCAGTTCTACCAATTCATCTAGGCCATGAAAACGGTCGTTTGCCGAGTCGTCAATAACATCTTGCTGCAGATGGAGGCGCTGGAGATGGGAAAGACTCGGATAATCGAGCCCCCGGACAACATCACTCAGAAGCAGTTGCCCACCAGAAAAATATCCCGCTTCAACATAAAGATCCTCCAAAAACGTGGGCAGGACCTTGAATATGGCTGTTGCTAGTTGCGGGGTCACCTCGAATGTCAGCTCCAGTCGTCGGAGTGCGGTGCAGGATGCGAAAAACGGCACGAGACAACTGTATGCGTTGGTAATACGCAAGATCCGAATGTTGGCGGCGACAAGGGGGAAATATCCATACAGCCCGATCAGTGTCGGACTATCGATCGCGTGCTGCTGTTCAAGCTCCAGGCACTCGAGCGTGTTGGCAGACTTGCGAAACAATTGCTCCATGACCTCCGGGTGAATATAGGTGTGCATCGTCTGGAAGAACCGTAGGCGAAAGGGAAAATCGGATTCGCTGTCTGGTGAAACTGAAGAGTTGCTCAGGACGAGCGCGTTGAGATCTTGAGTAGAGGTCATTCAAAAAAAATCGCTGCATTTGTTAATCTCATCCTGACCTTTCAGTTCCGGTAAAGAAAGACACGTAGCGGAGACGGCGCAGAACACGAGATCGGGTGTTTCAAGTCCAACCGTCCTGCCCAGAACGAGCCGCAAACGAGCCTCCCACAGCCCACGCCCGTTTATACGCAGGCCCAAAGTCGTGTAGCGACCAGCTGCGGTACTGTTTAACCACCGCTCGACGTGCAAAGGACTTGTCAGAGATACATAGCGCCACAAGAGCATCTCCGAAGGTGCAGTCCACCTCTTGCACACAAGCGCGGTGGTGCGCAGATGCTCGTACTCCCGTTCCGGTTTGCAATAGCGGCGGATGTCATATGACTCTGAGCTCAAACTCAGCTCAAGTATACGCAAAATGAGCTCGGGCGGGATGGACATGGTCGGCAACTAAGAATTTTCTGGGTGTGAACAAATAGATTGATACTAGAGGATCGCGGAATGGCTGTACGCAGTCGTATACATGGCCGGTCGGTAATTGAGTCCGTGACAATGCCGGAGAATCCTCAATTCACAGAGGCTGGTGTTCACCGTTCAGTGTTGCGTGCAAGTTGAGTGTGGATTTGCCTGGCAGTTGCCGAGATAACGGATCAATCATCATGATGGCCGCTCATCCCGCAATGATGCCTCGATGCCGACATTGTGCCGAACTGGAGGTTGCCAAGAACTTGAAGAAGTTTCTGCTTCACCCTTGCTTCACCCGGCTGCCCTAACTCTCCAATCGTATCTTCGTATCCAAGACGCTCATATCTTTTCATTTTTTCACTCGCATGTACCGAGCCGCGCTTGTATCTTCCGGAGACGTACTAGAATGCAGCCACGCGCACCAACGAACACCTTCTGAGCAGACGCGGCCGCGTGGATACAACTCAGGAGACCTGGTTAGGTAGGTAAATTGTAACCGGGAATACAATAACTGCTAATAACTGACCATGCTTCGCTGGCCGCAAGCGACGATTACAGAAACATAGCGGGGATCAGCTGGCGCGCTTCTTTCCTGTCGCTATGTTTCTCTCCAGATTCTCTATCGGGAGGAACCAGAAGAAACGGGCGATAAGGTCTCATATAATAGATAACAGGACACAGGAGAGCCTTGGAAACTTCCCTCTGACTGTACTAGCTGAGAGGGTATCTCGTTTTGGATTGCAATATTCCGACTCGTCAAGACTCGGACTCGTTGCTTTCAAGTTTCAACATTCCCTTATCGGTCGATTTCCTGTGTTTTTGCGCCAAAGGACCGTCCATGCGCCGTATCTCATCACATAAAAAAGTTGCGAACATCGTGTTCGGGCGGTCTTGGACAGTCTTGGACCTTCTCCCATTGTTCTCTCATGTATAATCATCTCGGTCACGCTGCTGGTCACCTCGCGGTCCCATTCAAGCCACTGGATAAAAAGGATATGGTCAACTGAGACTGTCGTGTTAGGTGCTGATTCTACCCTGAACTCGGAATGGTCTCCTTCCACCTGGCCCGTCTTTTCGTCGCCGCCTCTGCGTTTATCTTCCCTCGTGTAAACGCTGTACCGACCAATGTGACGGCGTTCAACGGTCTAAGCCAGCAGGCTCGCGATATATTGGCTCGAGCGACTCCCGCTGCACCGCACTGGGTCGTGTATGGCGATAAATTTGTCTCGGGATCGAATGGACCGCCTGCAGTATCTGCTGTGACGGTACGGCGACCCTCAAATCCCTTGACATCCCAACTGACGCCTTGCGATAGGGCTTCAACGTCTTGTCCGTTTCTCTGACTTGGCCTCGATACGTAGCTTACTACATATTTAGCGTCCTTTCCTTCCTTCTCGTAGAGGGAGCTTGGGACAAGGTACTGCGATCCGCTCATGGCCTCAAAGATTCTCAATTGAGCTTCCCTTTGTTCCCCTAGGCGTATGAGTGGACGACATACACCGACGCGGAACGCGCGACCATAAAGGCGCAATACGCTGCGGCTGGAATCAAGCTCATAGTCTCCGCCTTTGGCTCCACCGACGTGCCTACTTCGTCCAACGTGAATCCAGTCACCATGGTACGATTGATTTCTTATTTCCTCGCCGCCGAATCTTGACCGTCCTTTAGGCGACGACGATGGGGAACTGGGTCAAACAATATAACTTGGACGGTATCGACGTGGATTACGAGGTAAATACACAGTCTGCTCCACAAGTACGCCAGCTAACCTTTGGGCAGGACTTCAACGCCTTCGATGCCGGAGACGGCAAAGCAGAGGCTTGGCTTATCAGTTTCACGACCCAACTTCGCACCATCCTTCCTCAGGGTTCATACATCATCACGCATGCCCGTACGTTCCCAGCAATCATATCTGGAATGAGGACTAACGGCCGATTTATTAGCCGTTGCACCTTGGTAAATTTAACAGGATGTATTGGCGCCATCTTGTTGAACGCACCTCCAGGTTCTCGCCTAACAAATGGGGAGGCGGAGGCTACTTGAAGGTGCACAGTAGCGTTGGTAATCTGATCGATTGGTACAACATCCGTGCGTTTCCTCTCTACTTTCACGAAAAGTACGAGGACTTAACAATAATCTAGAGTTCTACAACCGTACGCGAACGCAAACAGTGTTTTCCATTACCTAACCTGTTTCGCAGAGGGAGCTTCAGAGTACACCACTTGTGCTGGTCTCTTGACTGCATCCTCGTCAACCTGGCCGGCAAGTTCCGTCTTCCAGATTGGGGCTAGTGGCGTACCCCTCTCGAAGATAGTTATTGGCAAACCTGCAGGGGCAGGGGACGGCAACAGGTCTGCGCGTTTGACCATTTTTACTTGCCCACCTAACCCAGACTAGCGGTTTTATGGACGCTAGCACTTTGGCTGGCTGTTTGGTGACGGCGAAGAGTAAGGGTTGGAGTGAGTGTTTCTTCCCTTCCACAGCATCACCTGCTGATAGACTTTGTCCAGCCGGTGGTGCAATGGTTTGGGAGGTATGAGCCTAGTCCAAAATACCGCGGAATTCGACTAACTGTAAAGCCAGTGGCCCGATGCTGCGGCTGCATGGATTAAGACTGTCAGGGCTTCCACCTGGCCTGTGTGATCGCCTGTTACTAGTTTTTTCTTTCTGGGTTTAATGTCATCAACGATTTTACGATATTGTAAGGGAGATTGTTCGAAGGATCGGCAGCCGGATGGTAAAAGGTGATACTCGATCTAAATGTCTGTGTACAACGAACGTTCTTCTGTTAATCCGCGGACAAGAGAAGCCTCTGGATAGCTACGTCAAAACGCTTTGAACGGTAGGACGAATCCGCGTGCTTACGACCGGTATTGCTGGGTCATCGGGATTGGCAGAGTTATAATCATCGACGTTCGCCACAAGGAGGAGTGCATTCCCATGGGGATCAAATGCAAAATTAGACGGTGATTTGTTGCCGTCGGGATCCACGTATCGCGCTGTAAGACGCCCTCAAAAACACTCTGCGGATTTCGGGCGGATCAATTCACCTTTGAGCTCCTTCGTGTTACGATCCATGGACCAGATTGTCGACTGGACTAGGCCTTTGTCCGAGACGGTTGTGCGACGGGCTTGAAAATGCAAGAATCAGACCAGTGCCGATTTTTGAGAACGGGGGAAACCTTTATTTACGATGGACAAGGTCACCTTGCTGTCGATGAAAAATAAAGAATAAAAACCAAAAAAAAAATCGAATAGAAATCGTACGAGAGATTATGTGGGGCTAACGCTCCCAAATACAATGGCGTCTTCAAATTTTGAACCATAAGGTCAAATGGCTCTCCGCCAGCGACAGCTTGAATGCGCAGATCTTGTCCCGAGCCGGCATCAAGGTTGAGGTTATTTCTGCACCGATATCAGGGAGCGAACAAAAACGAAAAAAAAACAGAACGCGCGTCGACGGTGAATTCCTGATATGTCCCAGAGAGCTCCCGTTGCCAGCGAAAACCTGGATTCGACCAGAGCGACCGAATAATGGGCTAAGGTCGCGTCGGCCGATAGTCTGCGCGGCAAATGAAATGGCGACCTACGGATCGGGAGTACGTGAAGGTCGCGCACTGGTCGTAGTCGGAACTGGCAAAAACACATTCAGTAAAGTGATCAAACCGTTTGGCCTTTCAATTCGTACCTGTAGCACGTTTATCCGAAAGAAACCGGGGTGGAAGGGGAGGCAAACCGCGCTTTAGTCGAGAGGCGTTTGTCTCTTTACCCAGAGAAGGAGGAACGCCTGCGAGCAAAAGGACAAGTCCAAGGAATTTAATGCATCTGGAGTACATTGGTGGACTGGGAGAAGGAGACCAGAGACTCGTGGCAAGTGGCGGTCAAAACAAACCGTTCTTTATACTATCATGATTCCATAGGCATCGTGGCTAGCCCGGATCGCTTCTTTTGTCTTTTTTAATCTCACCAAAAAAACTGACGGGCCGTTGGCCTCAGTTGCGGCGGTCATGGCCATTGATTTGACATCTGCACTGGAAGACGAGATTCTGGCCACTGTTTGTCTTCGAGAGTTCAGGGAATGCCCCAATCTGCCCCAGTGTCCAGCCTAGATCTTCAGCAGGGCGGCCGCGTTCACTGTTGCCGAAGACATGAGGATACAGCGAGGTGACGGGAACTCTAATCCACAAAGGGATCGATAAAGGCCTAGAAATAGTACTAAATAGTCCCGCAACGGAAGCTATGAGCGTATTGGCACAGCGGTCTAGGTTTCGCCAGGGTCTGAGATGCCTGGAAGACGCGTATGAGGTGGCAATATGATCGTTTTTTTTTCCGCAACTTCGACGTTGCATGGAGAAGCTGGACGGGACTTGCCGGGAACTTTCTCACAATTATTGAGAGCCATGGCGGGCGAACTTCGGGCTTGACGCTGCAAGCCAATCCCCGTCGACCATGTCACCGTCGACGCGATTCATGTGGGAGCGCAATGGCCAATTTATCATTCTCGCGTCTTTTCCGGCGTTCGGCGTGTGGGATTCTCGCAAGATTGGTATTTATTTACTGGGGTGTGGGGGAAAGATGCGTGCCCCACCAGTCAGACTAAGTAAGCAGATGTAGTGGATGTAACTATGTGTGTAGTGCGATATAAAGGTACAAGTAATGGAGATGTAGTTGCGATAAAAAGTTTGCAAGATTCGACGAGTCGTGTAAGTAGGAGGGAGAGAGAGTACAGATACACGGGAAAGGAGATGTCGATAACGAAAGTCAGATGCAGAGGGCGGATATAAATTTAAAATTACTGCACAATGCAGTTGCTAGAACGTGATTCAGACCGTTTCTTGTGTCGACCTTCTGGGGGTAACCCGCCAGGAATGCTGACAGATGCGCTGAACTCGACAGTCGCTTCCGACGCCGCCGACTTGGAGTGAATTCTGGACCTCTGCGGCGGCTTGTCAGAGGTCCGCACCTCCTCCAAAGACTTCGGGTTGGCTCGGCTCACAGCACTCTCGGCGCTCCGCATACTCGCCGTATTGGCTGCAGTGCTGGTGCTCTTCACGGACTGGGGACGGTCTTTAGGATCCTTCCGTAGCTTCTTGGGGTCCTTTAAGGGCACTTGCGGGACAGAGACGGATGAGGATGCATGGACGGACGAGGATGGGTGGTCGGGTTCCGGAGATAGGTTGGACCGAGACCGTTTGAAGGCAGCCATGAACTTGAAAGCAGTGGGAGGGGTCACGGGAGACGTAGGAGTTAATCCATGGGGCGGTGGAGGAGGCGCACTGTCAAGACTGGTCCGAGGTGTGTGCGAAACCCAAGCGACTTCCGATGTGGGGCTCATCGGATGAGGGTGAGGTTCGCTGAGAACGTCCAGTGGATTGGAATATGCGCTGCCAGGGTTACCCTTCTCTGCGTACTGAGCATAGAGTAGAAGCTGAGCACGCAGATCACAGGTGGGAGGCGCGTTGACAGCGCATTTGGAGTGGGCGATCAGACTGCACTGTTCGCAGAGTACGGCACTCTTCTTGACGTTCAGGAGGCAGACGCGGCATACCATAGCTAATGAGAGATAGCAGTTAGACTCAGATAAGCTCAGGAGATAGATCCGCTGAAACGTACGTTTGCTGAAAGTCGTTTTGACGAACGAATGTTCGCGGGGTGATATATCCTGGTCCATGGGGCGAGAGGACAAGGAGATGCGACGGCCGGGTGGAGAGCTACTGAGAAGTTCTTCGCCTTCCACCGGAGAGTCAGGCATTTCAATCTGGGAAAGAAAGCGGACCGCTTCCGACTTCTGCAAGTCGGCACTAACACGGCGCAGGAAGGGGATGCTGTCTTGCGGACGTAACGCCTGTGAGAGAGAGCGTCAGACTTCGTGCTGGATATGCTTTGAACGAACTGTACCTTATGTTCGCCCCAGTTCTTTTTAAGCCATTGATGCTCGCACAGAAACTCGGCACTAGGTCGTTTCGTCGGATCCTTGTTGAAACATTGCGTTAGGAAATCCTCCAGCAAATGCGAACACCCTTCCGGCAAGGGAGGCATGTCGTCCTCGACAATGCGGAACATGACTGGCAACTGGCGTTAGAACGGGAGATACCAAAGGAGGAAATGCGTACCCGACATGCTGTTCGCAATCTCCGCATAAGGTGGCCGTCCAGTCAGAAGCTCGACGACGGTGCACGCCAGCGACCAAATATCCGACTTTGGCGAGGCGCCTTTAAGCTCGATGACCTCGGGCGCCATCCAGTTGGGAGTGCCCGCCACGTCCTTGATTTCGCGCTCCATGGCTCGGAGATTGAGGGAAACACCAAAATCGGACAGCTTAACATTGCCGTTCTTGGTCGTAAGAATGTTGGCGGCCTTGAGATCGCAATGGACGACGTCGCTCGAATGGAGATAGTGGAGCCCCTCGAGAATCTTAACGACGTAGCTGGCGACCAGACGCTCATTTAGCTTCCCAAAGGCCTTCAAGGTTTGACCAAGTGAGCCGTTCTCCGCGTACCTACACGAAGGGGTTAGATAGGAATCACGCATAAGAGGCAATCGGACGCACTCCAGGACAATGCTAAGAGTATCTTGGTCTCGGGCCATACCCTCGTACTTGACGATACTCGGATGCGAGAGGCTCTTAACTAGATCAACCTCTCGCATGAGGGTGGTCACTTCGTCCTCCTTCAGACCTTCCAGCCGTATCCGCTTCACAGCCACCATTTGGCCAGTGTTCAGGTTTAGAGCCCGATACACAGACCCAAACTGGCCACGCCCGATGCAGTTGCCCAGTTGCTGCAAATAGAGAACACTGTCAGCATGCCGTAACCGTATAAGAAACTCTAGAACTTACGAAGTGGGTCGGAGGCTTCCCCTCTTCTCTTATGATCAAGGCTTTCCGCACAAAGCTGCCGTCCAGCGGGTCTCGCGTCAGCAAGTCGCTCGCGCTGGTATTGCCGGACGCGACGCCGAGGTTCATCATGCTCTCAAACCTGGACCGCGTCGGCTTGACCCCCAGCTCATCGTACGAGCTCGGCCGTGGCCGCCGCCTGCTCGTCCCCTCAACGTCACTTTGGAACCGTCCACGGGGAAGCCGAGGCCTGTCGCTAAGGGGCGAAGTCGCACGATCGGGCGGTGACGAGCCGGCGGGCGAGTGCTCGCCCGACGCAGACCGAGGAAAAGGAACGAGCGAGTCGTTGCTGTGGTCCCGCGGGACGAGGGAGCCACTCCGATGAGGCTTCACGCTGGGCCGACGCGGCATGACCCTGCTCCCCCCCAGCATCGAATCCGGACTGCTGTCGCGCCGCATAAGTGATTCCTTCGGGAGTAGGATGGGCGCGTCGATGCTATGCCGCGCCCGGTGGCTGGGCCGTCGAGGGAACTGGGGCAAGGATTCGACGCTCTCGTTACGTTTGGTGGCACCGACGATGGCAAGCTTCCGAGGCCCGGTGATGGAGGAAGAGGAAGGTGAGGGGGCGCGGAGGTCGGGGTTCGGGGACTTTGGAGGCGGCATGGCGTCGATAAAATCGTCGGGCCACTTGCCTTTCCCAAGCCGAATGGCGGGCTTATCCACCCGCTGCACGTCCGGCGGCGGCGACTGTTGTTGCTGGTCCCGCTCCCATTGCCGACCCAAGCCCCTGGAAGCCGTCCCCGCCTCGTCCATCTCCTCGACGCGCGAAAGGTCAATGAAGCTCTCACTCAACTTGGCGTCCCGGTTGTACATTTTGGGCTCAGCCCGCTTCCGAAGATCCTCGGCAATGAAACTCCCTTCAGTGCGCGTGAGACTGGGGGCTTCGGAAGTCGCGTCGGTGGTAACCGTTCGAATGGTCCCGAACTTGTTGTAGCTGTGGCGAGAGCCGTCGAGCAGGCTCGACATCGTCGTGGTGGTCGTGGTCTCCGTCATAGCGCTGGATGTCGAGACGACCGATTGTCGGGAATGATCGAATGAGTCCCTGACTGGAGTACCGGGTGAAACGGGGGTAGAGCTAGCAACCGATCTAGGAGAGACCTGGTTCACCGCCCAAGTGAATAGGCTATTCTGCTCATCCTCCACCCGGGGCGATTGGGGGCGGAATGGAGACCTGGGAGGAGGCGACAATGGTGCGATTTCTTTATCTCGTGGAGTCTCCTGATCAATCTGCAATTTGGAAATGGCACGCCGATCCTGCTTGTGATTTGCGTCCTGTGCCGTTGGGGTCGAGGCAGTCGAGGCGTTAGATCCTTCCTCCGGGCTGTTTGAACGCACACTTGGTAAGTCCGAAGGAGGACTCCACCGTTTCCGGGCAGGCGGGGTCGGTGAGAGAGAGGGAGGTGGATGCAAATTCGGGGTCGACGCGGCAGCGGTCCGGGAGCTCCCATGGCCGTAGAGGCTCGCCGGCGACGAAGGGACTCGGGCTTTCGTGTTGTTCTTGCCCTGGCCAGAGACATACTTCGAGGATTCGACGATAGGGGCGTCGACATACTTGATCAAAGCGATGATTGTTCGGGCCACACGAGCCAAGGACTCACTTGTCGCCTCGATGAGGTCATCCCGCTGAAACAGGTCCTCGTTTGGCAGCCCATATGACGAACACGCAGCCAGGAACTTGGTGATATTCGACGTCCGGACGAACCCGTCATCGCGACTGTCTGGCCGAACTATCGAGCCCGACCGGAGCTTGTTCATGAGTCTGGATACGAGGAAACGCGTTAGCAACCAACGGAAAGAAACAACATAATTTAAAGCGGGCGCACTGGCAAAGCACAAAGCCATCTCGCAGAGCCTCGGTGAACAGCCGTCTCTCCCTTTCCTCTCCGCCAACACTCACGCCGGCGGGCGCGCCAAGGGTGAGGTTGCTGGAACTCCCTCCGATACCACTCTTCCCCCAGATGCGTTCTAATCGTGATAGAGCACGCACGCGCATCTCCACCTCCTCCCAGTCCTTCAGTCCCGCCTCGGTGCGGCTCATGTGCACCGGAGGCTTTACAACCTCCTTGCACAACATGGACGTTGCGGTGCGTATAAGATCCCGGTGTTCCGGATTGGACGGAGGCGACAACGAGGTCGTGGACACACTGAATTGCCGGTTGGCGTACGCCGGACGCTGCTGCGAGGGTGTTCGTTCTCGCGACGGTCGGGGCGACGGAGATTCCTCCCGAAAGGACGGCCGCCGAGGCGAGTCGATAGACACGCGTCGCGGAGAATCAAGCGATGGGCGTCGACCGGTTGGGGAGTCGATCGATGGGCGTCGACCGGTCGGCGAGTCGAGCGATGGGCGACGACTAGGTGAATCAATGGACGTGCGGCGGCCGCCTGGAGACGGCGGCACGGGTGACGATGACAGTGGTAAGTGAGAGGCCGAGGCGGAAGTTAACCCTCGCAACGGCGTGACCACCCGACGATTCGAGGGCGACCGTGGAAGAATCGGGCTCACCCCACTAGGAACGGACGACGACAACGGCGTACTTGTCGAGGAGGACGAACGCGCTATGTGCCCGCGCGAACCCGACATTGGCGTTGGTGTGTCCGGCGGCGTTGGCGGGGGCTCGCGCATCGGTCTCCGAGGCGTCTGAGGCGAGCTGGGCACTCGGACCGGAGCGGAGGGAGCCGCGGTGATGGAATTGAGGGGGTTGGACTTGGTAGCCCGATGCCGCGAGACGCGATCTCTTGGTGTTGGCGGGAGTTCACTAAGATTTCGCTGGAGAGGTTGCAGGCTGGGTCTTCTGGTTCGGTCGCGTGTTGGCGATACAAGAGCATCGCTAGTGGACGACGAAGACGCCGGAATAGCAGACTGCGACTTTGGCGAGGGCAGCGCTTGAGAATACAGATGTAGTGCGGGTGACGACATGGAACCCTGTCGCAGGGTCGGGGCCAGGTAGGCATTGTATTTCGCGTCGCTTTGATCTGGGACAGGGCTCGGGGGTATGGGTGAATGAGAAGGTGTAACAGACTGCCGGCCGCTTCTACGGAAATTCCACATTGACGTCGACGCCTTGGCCTTGTCTTTCTCTTTGGTGACATCCTCGTTGCCCGCCCGCTCCTTCCCCTTGCCAGAGACGGTGAGGTAATCACTGACGACAGGTTGCGCGGTTTTCTTGGAGCGCGTCGCTGTGCGTAGACTTTGTTCCAAAGAAGACCGTAAGCGATGGAAGGTTTTCGGGGCGGGCGCCGGCGCGCCGGCGGCGGTCGAAACGCTCAATGTTGCTGCCGGGGGTTGGGGTGTTGTTAAACGAGAGGATGACGCTCCGGCGGTGCCGGAGGGTTTTACGGGGGTGCGGTGTGAAGGCATATGGAAATGACTGGACGTAGACGTAGGAACGTGTACAGATGCGAGAACAGCAGTTGCCATATGTCGGGAGCGGGCGAACGGGCGACTGAAGCGCAGACGACGAAGGACGCGCAAGGACAAGCCAAGAGACTGTCTCGGATCAGACTAAGTCAGACTACTGGATAATTGAGGTTTATCAGCATTACATCGACGCCGGGCAGGGAATATTGGAGCGGTGCAAAGACCAGCTTCCTATGCCAGTTAGACGGAGAGAATGGTACTAACTGGGAAAACTTGGCCAAATTAGCTCCTGTGGAGCTCTGTCAGACGCGATGGACCCCGGGACCGCTCGACAGGACCGCTGAGCGAGGGGTGGGTGAAAACACCGTACGCAGGTCAAGTGGACGAGCTGCTCGCCCCAACTGCACGGTGCAGGACTGTGGAGGTGGCGGGAAACAGGAAGCAGCGGCAACAGCAACGGCTGGACGTTGCCCTGCGGTCCCAGGACAAGGCAATGCTTGCGACGCTGACCCGCCGAGAGTGGTTCAGCAGAGCAGGAAACTCGCTAAGCACCAAAGGTGATCGACCCACATGGGCCTTGTGATTATTTGAAAACTATCTTTCACTCAACGTCAGTCAACTCATGTTTGCTACATGTTTTACGACTGGCTACTGTTACTCCTATGTAGTATCTATAGTCTCTACGTACAAGAATGACGCAGCGGAAGGATCTAAATACTCCACCGTGCAATCGTTGCCCTCGCTGTTGCGTCGGCGGCGTCGGCATGTTGCTAGTCAGCAGGGCTTCACGTGGGAGGTCGGTGCGTCGGAGAAGCCTCGTGCACTTCGAAGTGTCATTGGTCGAAGAGATTCCTCGGCGCAATCAAGTACAAAAGATGCGCCAGCCCAAAGGAATCCCCGTGTTTGCGATACGAAAGATAGCACAATACATATGCGGTCGAAAACTTGGAGCCCGTCATGGCCTGGGTCATCTCTGTCGACGCTATCGGGTTGAAGTTGATATATACCGTGTCGATGCCCGGCGCGCTGAGGATGATCCACGAAATAAATACAGCTCCATTTATTGCCCAGGCCTTGATGCGATACTTGACGACAAAAATCCACGGGGCCGCGCGGGAGGAATCGCACTTATATGTACCAAACCACAGCCCTGCACGATGGCGAAGCCTGTGAGAGTGCTGCGAGGGAAAAATCCCCGGCGGTAATGAATCTGATCCACACTGGGACTGAGAAAATCTGAGAAAATGCGATGACGACCAAGACCGTGACATCAAGTCACAGCGTGGATGAGCGGAGTTTGAAAGGTCTTTGCCTCGAACGATATCGAAAATCAGCAAAATGAGTACCCGAGCACGCACTCGGACGACATCGACGGCCAAGCCTCCGTCCGCAAAGCCAGCTCCAAAGTCCAAGCAACCCCCAAAGGCCAAGCGCTCAGAAGATATCGAAAACGACAGACCAAAGTCCGCCACAAAGACAAAATCCAAACGAGCCAAATCACCGACTCCCACTCCCGCCATATACTGTCTCTGCAGAACAGGTGACGATGGCTCGCCGATGGTCTACTGTGAAGAGTGTGACGAGTGGTATGTCTTTTTAGTCTCTTTCACCTCAATCTCGCTCATAAACCTGCGCAGGTATCATTTCGCATGCGTTGGCTTAAACGAGGACACTGCGGGAGATATAGGTAAGCTGTCTTCCCTCGCTCTGCCCGTTATCTCCTGACGGATTTTCAAGTTATATTCGTCTGCAAACCATGTGAAGAGAAAACAGGCCGTCGCACAGTCAGTGAGTACCCGTTCCGTTGTGGCCATCGAGTAGTCAAGAAACATCATGTCGTGTACCATTGGACCCCCATTATATCGCGAGACGAGACATTTATCTGCATCTTGCTCCCGGTGCTGGCATTTGGCTTTCCCATTCGTACTTGTCAAGACACCCGAGCATCGCATCCATCTCGCAAATCGTATTTGCGTTGTGCACTCTGAGCTCGTGTCGATGTCTTGAGCTTAGCCATTTGAGTCGCAGTATCGCGCCTATGTAGATTGCCATGATAACCGGCGTTGTAAAAGACAGTACTATACCCTTTCTTCCTTCTGTCCACACACCGCCTTCTTTTTCTGCCTGGTACTAACTCGTTTGCGTAGTGATATGGGATGGTCCGGACGCGGTGGAAGATGTCAGCAAGATCCCGAAGGCTCGTGCGGTGGCACCCAAGAAGGACCTCGAGCCGGAGCCCCCTGCTGCCCCCGATTCGGCGGAAGAACTGAGCAGTGAGGACGAGTATGTCGCGGATGGTTTAAAGACAAAGGGGTCCAAGGTACGATCACCTGCGTTTTTTGTATGTTCGCCGGTTGACCCATCCCCCAAGCGTCGACGTGCCCGCCGGCTCTCGTTCTCCTCAGAGTCAGGATCAGAGTCCTCCGGCGCCGAGAACCACGGCCGCTCGCGCAAGCCCGCGTCTCCCGGCGCAGGCAAAGGTCAGCTGAAGCGGAAGGCGCACAAGGCGCACGCCCCGCCGCCAAAGAGGAAGAAGGAGGCGTCCGAAGATGCGTCCGATGACCCTGCTCGTGCATTTTGCCTCGGCAAGCTGGAGAGTGTGTTCCGCGATATATTCCTCCGGTATCCACATGTGCGCCAGGATGCGAGCGGGGGGCCGTCGGTCGAGAAGAAGCCGGAGGAGCTGACCGAGGAAGAGAAGGCCACGGTGGAGGACGAGGCGAAGCAGTTTGCTACCGACCTTGAGCAATGTGTGTACGATATATATTGTGAGCCGGACAAGCACGGTAAGCCGTCGGCTGGGGGAAAGTACAAGTACGTCTTTGTTTTGTTTGCTTCGTGTCCGTTGCAATATGCTAACCGTTCGTTTCGCCGCAGGGATCGTTTCCGCATGCTGCAATTTAATCTGAGCAAAATTGACCGTACCGTCCTCCACAAGCGTATCGCATCTGCAGATATTACTCCTAAAGAAATATCACTGATGTCGTCGACTGACTTGGCCAACGAGCAGACGAAGCAGTCGATCAAGATTGCAGAGAAGGAGGCGTTGGAGCATTCTATCCTTGAGAAGACCGTGATCCCTCGTGCAAAGCTGACGCACAAGGGACTGGAGGATATTGAGGACTTGGACAGCGGGGGGTCGAATCTGCGTGAGCGGGAGGTCGAACGCCAGCGCGAGGAGGAGGAGAAGAGGGAGAGGGAGCGCGCGGCGCGGGTGCGAGCGCAGAGGCAGCGTACGACTTCTGTATCTGTGCCGCCGGAATCGCCCATCACGCCCGGGGGCACGAACTGGGGCGCGCCCCCTCGAGTACCTATTCACGCAATGACCCCGACCGACGAAATGGGCGGGTCGTTTGGCGGCGCCGCCGCCTCCGAGATGAGCCTAGAGCCCGAGATGAATCTTGCGGATTTAATCAACATTGACGACGAGCCTGCGGCCCAGGATGCCGCTCCGTCCCCGCCTGCCCCCTCGTCGCCCATTCCCAGTTTCGGGAGGTCCTTATCTCCCCCTGCGGTCGCTGCTCCGTCGCCCACTCTCACGACTGGCATTTCGCCCTTCGCCAGCAAACCCGAGGCTTCTCGGACGTCTTCTTTCGATTTGAACTCGTTGTGGGCTGCACCGAAAAAGGACGACTCTCCTTCTCCTGCTGCAGCTTCCCCGCCCCCGCAACCGCATTCCCCTGTTCCGATTCAGGATGCTCAGGAGAGGAAAGACGAGCCGATGGATCTCGACGAACCGGACGACCAGGACTTTGATATGTTCTTGGAAGAGAAAGACAACGAGTCTCCTATTCCTACTGCCGAAGCTCTTCAGGCGGCCTTCAACAATTTACCTCAGGTTTGGTCCGGCAAGGTTCGTTTTTCTTCTTCTTTGGGTAAGGTCGCGTCATGCTAACTGAACTATTTCAGATCAATATGCCACTGGACTCGACCATCCCTCAAGAAACGCCGGTCGTGGCTCGTCAAATTGGTGGACGGACACTCGAATCTGGATCCGTTCTCTGGAAAACGCTCTTTCCTTCGGAACTGCTTCGGATCGACGGACGTGTGCCGGTGGACAAGTCGGCCCAGTTCTTACTGCAAACGAGAATGAACTCGACGAAGGAGCTCATTTCGGTCGCGTTCTCGCCCGGTTCATCGGCCGCCCATGCGGGTTTCCAGATTTTAACGGACTTTTTAATTGCGAAAGGGTAAGTCGCAAACAGTTCCTCGCGTCCCCGCCCAACTAACATGTTAATTTAGGCGCCATGGGCTTGTATTCCCTTGGGGATCACGACCGAAGGAGCACAATCCTGGCAAAGAACTGTATATCATCCCTTTGCTCTCCAGTGACAGTCTTCCGGACTACATGGAGCTCCTCGATAATCTGCATCTGCCCAAGATCAGAACCTCTAACTATCTTGTCGGCATTTGGGTTCTGAACAAGGGCAAACTTGCACCACCGCCAGCGTCTACGCCCCCGCCTGCGCCGACAGCTGTGCCGACCGCCATCCCCCAATTTAACATACCAACGCTTCCGCCGGCGGCTCCTGGAATGCCTGCACCGCAGCTGACCTTCGAACCGTCAGTTCTCGCTGCTGAAGTCGCCGCGTTAACTCCAGAGCAAGTCCGCTTGATGCTGCAAAGCCTCACTGCCACCACGTTAAATGCGATCCCCGTCCCTGCCCCTTTGCCTCCACCGCCGACAGCTCCACCGCCGCAAGCGTGGGGTGGTGGTAATCGGGGCATGCCTGGCCCGGCAATGGGGTACTCTCCACCGCCTCATATCGGTCACCCACAGCAACATCACCCACAACAACATTTCCCTCCGCAGCAGCGTGGTCCTCCGTATGGGCAACAACCGCCGTATGAGCGACGGGACTATGGCCGGGACGACTATAATCGGGACCCGCAGCATCAACCCGGTCCAGGCTACGACCGTGGTGGTCGCGACAATGGGTGGAATAGTCGGGGTCGCGGCCGCGGTCGGGGGAGAGGTGGCCCTGGCGGTAGTTCCCCGGTTTCTGCAGACGCAGGATGGCCGCGTCGGCGGGACAGTGGACCCCAAAGTCCCAACCAACGACGATGGAATTGAATTGAACAGCATATCATATATCATATTAGGTTCTGTGCACGAGTGTACGATACAAATGTTGAACTGTCGAATTATTTGTACTTTATATCCGATTTCATTCTTGTTTCTTTTGGTTGACGAACTCGACGCACACCGCACGTTGAGCAGAACCATGTAGAAACGCCTTTGACCGCGAAAATATTATCTATTTCCTTTTTTCTGACCGGGGTTGGGGCCATGTCCGCTAGTGGAACAAGTCTCTCCGACTCATTGTGGATGGCTCCCAAAAATGTACGTGATATGTACTACAGGTAGTTTTGTCTGTAGGTCTATGTGTGTATGCGATCCCAGTCAATATAGTATGCGTGTTCATTTCCTAAGGTCCTGAGCTATTCCCTCGAGTAACTTCTCGATTCTCTGTTGCCTTGCCTCCATCTGCTCCAGTCGTTGCATCACTCCGACATCTTTCGTTTCTTCCACGTCCTCGGCGGTCGGAAGGGAATCGTTACGTTCGTCAGGACTGGCAGAAAAGGGGTCATCATTCCCCCCACCGCCAGTCGGGAAAAGCATTCTATCCGAAACCCGCCGATCGTGTGCATCAGAAGGCCGCCGACCGTGCGCATCGGACGCTCGTCGTCCATGCACCGGCTGCGCTTGACCGGATGGGTCACGGACGTGCATCGAAGCAAGGCGCCGTCGGTAGGCTGGTCCATAGCTGACGCCGGAAGATGGAGGGGCGCCTCCAGAGG
Organism: Mycena polygramma; assembly: GCA_029449255.1. Lineage (NCBI taxonomy): Eukaryota > Fungi > Basidiomycota > Agaricomycetes > Agaricales > Mycenaceae > Mycena > Mycena polygramma. Next base: position 205,206 of record JARKID010000135.1, on the reverse strand, counting down.
AAGGCGGATGTTGTTGAGGGTCTGCAACCTCATCTTCAGGAATTCCGCCATCGTCAACCACTAGCGGTTGAAATATCTGAGCAAGAGGGCTCGTGAAGGTTTGTGCCGCCTCGGCACCGCGGTGCATGAGAGAATTAAGTCGGGTTCTGGGAGCAGGCACGGGGATGTGATTAGAAGAAGAGGACGGGTCTGTAGGTTGTGGATAAGCTAGGTGTTGTTGAGAATGTACGGCTTGCTCTTGCTGCGGGCGCGTGGGGGATGAATATGGCGACATGCGCCTTTGACGGAGCTTAAATGCATCGCCGTTGGTGGAGACTCCATCGGTAGCAAGAGCGCTTTCCATAAGCTCATCCTCTATCTCAAACACCTAGAGTCCGGAATTAGGGTGGTCTGTTTAAGTACAGAAGCACACGAACCGTGTCAATGTCGCTGAAAGTTCGGTTTTAGCATAGACTTCGACCCGGTTCATTAAGCTCACCTATCGGAACCGGCGAGACCTTCAAAGAAATCTAGGACAGCCAATTGATCAAACTTGCATTCGGGCAGAACGTTGGCAACAACGAACTGAGTAATTTAAACCGCCGTGGCAGGGTTTCAAGCATTCTCTCCGTCACGACAGTCAGAGTCTCGTATATATTTGAGGTCCCGTTCTTTTTAGCTTGGCGCTCATACACCGAAATCATCAAAAGGATAGGGAAGCTCGTGGTTCTGGAAGGAATGTTAGAACACCGAAAGATCGTTGACTTCGAATCATCCTACCTGATCATGAACACGTTGACCTTCACAGATCACATGTGTTAAAAGGCAAACTTTCGAGGTAGAAGTTCTCGCCTTGTGGAACCATCTCGGCGTGAGAATATAACTCGCAGGCAACATTACACATAGTGCGATCAAGTTGACCGGAGGTTGATAAGAAAACAGCGAATCCGCTTTAACCCTGTGGCCGCCAATTCTTGACCTCTGTGCACAATGAAGGCTGCCCACTCACCCTTCGATCGTGGAAACGGCTTTTCTGAACATGGCCTCGGCAGCAGCATCTTCGTTGATCGTGGAAAAGGTGTTGGATAAAATCTTCAAGGGTCAAAAGGAGAAACAGTGATTCGCGGAGAGTGACGCACAGACACAAGGACTGCATGGAGGTCATTATCTTCTTTTTCTGAAGAATGGAGAAGGCTCACCCGTAAGCAACAGCGTGTTTGACAGACACGCATATGTCACCATCTGTGAAAGTCAGCGCTTTTCAAAATTCAGAAAGGCAACGGACCAGGACGGGGCCAAATATGGGATGGAACTGAGCTGCCCCAAATTTCAATCAACGGTAAGAATAGCTGATCATTCCACTGACTAGATAAATCGAACCCGGTAGCATCGAGTCCGAACCATAGATCCAACATCCACCACGCGATTTGAGGTGCGCTGTATCTGGAAGAGACACGTTAAATTGATGGTCAATCAAAACGTTTCTTGAGTATTCACCCTGCTTCATTCCGACTCAACCTGTGTCACGTTAATTCGCGAAGAACCACAGGAAGAGGACGACATAACGCACGTCCATAGAGCGTAGAGAAAGCCGCAGAAACAAAACGCGGCGATCATCATCAATATTGCGAATTGCATCATCATCGCTCGTAAGGAAAGGACCATGAGATTGTTTTTGAGGGTAACGAAAGCCAGTCTGTATAGTCACAAGTTAGAACTTTGGAGTTCCGGCAGAATTTTAAAGGCTGACCGAGGGAACATGAGACATGCGATGAGGGCCAAACAATCCACGCCCATTGAGCGTGACCATGTGTCTGCCAGAATGTCAAAGACTGTTATACGTGTTATTAGGATGATTCGCACGGTCATGATATACGCCATAAATCCGTAAAAATGCATAACAACAGTATGCCGCAACTATAAGGCCGGTGAGCGTTTTTCGCTGTGCGGACATGATCAAGGGCTTACCGAAAACCATATCAAAACCGTTCCAAGTTCCCTTGAAATAGACTTTGTGCGACAACGCTTAAGAAGATGCGAGGGAGAAAACGAGGCGGAGGACTACCCTTGATTCCGTGCTCTTGCATTGCAGCCACCTTTTCGAGAGTGAATCCCAGTGCATAGATCATGAAGATTAACTCCGCAGAATTAATACGTTTGAGCTCGTTCATCTCGATGGCGACAATGAAGAGTACGAATAAGATCAGAAAGCTGGCGAAATACTATCAGCCAAATGTCATATGGAATACCGTTCGATTGACTTTATGTATTCCAAGACCGAGCGTATAGCGGGAACTTTGAGACTGCCATGACGGTGATCAGAAATTTTCGGGCAAGTGCGAAAAGGCGAACCGGTAATGATCCAGTACAGGAGCTTTGTGTGGATCGTAAAAGTGTATTGGGGTTCGCTTGTACGTCTATAGTCATGTCAGTATGGACTGTAATCATAAACGGAGGATAACGAGCATCAGAAAGAATTGCATGACTGCTTTCAGCTTGATACACATATCTGCCACTAGAGGTAGACGTGAATGCGAAATCCTGATGATAGACGAGAGGCGAAACTCACGACCATATGCCGTCAATGACCTTCTGGCATGAGCTGCTTTTGATGAAGCGTTTGGCCCTGCCGACTATAGCCATCTCTATTGCATTACCAACTCTCTCTTCTTCATCGAAATCGGCAAATTCCTGGCGACCATGGGCGAGAACATCCGGCCCAGCACCGGAATATACCGGCCAGCTTGTCGTTAATATGACCGTCAAGTCCATCATGCTACTACCGTGGTCGCGCAGCGTGCGGATTGCCAGAATCTCACAAAGAGATGCGCGCGAATGAGAAACCGAGGCCGTAGCTGTGCGCTATTATTTAGTTTGCCGAAGGCAATAGATATACCTCACTTACCGATGTTTTCATCGCGTATGAAGTGAACTCTGCGATAATTGATGAATAAAAATAGCTGCACAAGATTTTAGCTTTACCTGTTCAGAAGCAGGCAAAAGACGATGGAAAGGTTGGAGTGTGAACGTTGGAGGTTGCAATATTTCTCCAGTAAAGGATGGATGAGGGTGTATGTGAGGTCAGGGGCGGTGAGCGCCTCATATGTCAAAGGGGTGTCTATAAAATGCTAAATAGGCGCATGAATGTCGGAGGTGTACCGACGGCAAGCAGACGAACTATTATATCCTACAAGCCGTGGTCAGACGAGAACGCGCAAGGAGCAACAGGAGAACGAGCCTGCCTAATCATATGAATTACCGGATACACCGGGGTCGCCTCTATGTCCTCTCTGTTCGCAGGTCAATATTTGAGGGTATGAGTAAAACATGTAGGGGAATACGAACGGACTAAGGAGGGACTGGCGTTCTTGAGCACCCTGTTCCATAGCGTAGGTTGGAGAGCGATATTCGCTTAGAATCAGCCAAAACTGTCACATCCAACACGCGTTCTGCTAGGTTCCTCCGCGCCACCACCATGCAGGCAGGCTCAAACGCAGTCAAGATATACAATGCCGTCTATTCCTCCGTGCAGGTCCTATTATTCACCTCTCCTTTGTGCTGTCCATTGACGCGTCCCAGGTCTACGAATGTATGGTCAGAAACATCGCCGTGATGCGCCGGCGCGCGGATTCTTATGTGAACGCGACCCAAATCCTCAAAGTCGCCGGCGTGGACAAGGGCAGGCGCACCAAGATCCTTGAGAAGGAAATCTTGCCAGGGAAACACGAGATTGTTCAGGGAGGCTACGGAAAGTACCAAGGAACCTGGTCCGTCGCGCTTCTTTCAACTCGTTTCGCTGCCCCCTCACGTCTCACTAGGATTCCCCTCGAGCGTGGGCGCGACATAGCGCTTCAGTATGGCGTCGGGCCACTGTTGGCGCCTCTGTTCGACTTCATCCCTAGCACAAGCTCTCTGGGTCCACTTCCGCTAGCCGCGCCGATCGGAACTGCCTCTCCGCGCCCTTTGTCGGCCGCTTCTTCCTATGGCACGCTTCCTGGGTCCCAGGGCAGTTATTCGGGGGCAATGCCCTCCAATCTCGCCCCACCGCCCATTATGCCTGGTTCCGCTCTCCGCCTTTTGAACCAAGGTCGCGCACAGGGTTTATTCACTCCGTCTACGTCAAGCGCCTCACAACGTCCGCCAGGATTCGCCTCTCCGTCGTACGGGCAGTCTCCTTTTTCTCCCACCTCGCATACTCCACCACCGACAGCTCTCAAGAGGAACCGGTCAGAGACGGAGGTGGACGTCAACCAGGGCTCAACTGGTAATTATCCAGGCTATTTACAGCACTCGGACTTACTCTTTCGCAGAGCATCCGACGTTCGAAACGCGTCCCGCTTCCGTGGGACCGACAAACGGTGATGTCGGCCCGTCACCGTCTAAGCGACCTCGGACGGACGATCCTCAACCAAGCCAAAGCGGGTTGTCTCAGAGTGTGGCTCGCGCCGATACGCCTGCAAATGGAGTCTCTCGGCCCCCCAGCTCCACAAGTGCAAAGCCCACTAATGGCTCTTCTGAACCCGCAAATTATCCTACCCGATTCGCGACAAAACCGTCTATTCCGAGATCAATCGACCCTACTGCACCAATCCGTGACCCCCGTCGTGCCGCTGTAATTGCTGCTATATGCCAATCGGACGACCCGCAGGTAGTGATTGATCTTCTGCGGGAGATGGCCCCGGATTCTGGCGGAAACGGTCCCACGCCCACTTTTGAGATTGACACTATTCTCGACGACCAAGGCCATACAGCTCTGCACCTTGCGGCCAGTCTCGCCCACCTCCGAACAGTCACGTCGTTGATTGTTGCTGGAGCCGACATTCATCGCGGAAACCATCTTGGCGAAACACCTCTCATCCGAGCCTGTCTTGCCACTCATTCTTGTGATACACAAACGTTTGACACACTCGTCTCAACGCTCGGCCCCTCCGTTCGAACCCTTGATACGTCTCGAAAGTCCGTTCTCCACCACGTTACCTCCGTGGCTGGGGTTAAGGGCCGCGGCTCTATCGCCCGGTATTACCTGGATAAAATATTTTACTTTATTGCTCAGAACCAAGGCGGAGACTTTAGGACTTTGGTCGATCTTCAGGATGAGCACGGTGACACTGCGTTGAATATCGCTGCCAGAGTGGGTAACAGAAGCATGGTCCGGACCCTGTTGGACGTCGGTGCTAACCGGATGCTCCCCAACAAACTCGGCCTGCGTCCTGGCGACTTCGGAGTCGAGACAGAGGTTCGTTGATCCAGTGTTACCTTTCTTGTTATCGTCAACTCACAATCGTACAGGAATTGAGTAGCGGGTCGCGGCCAGAGGACATTCTTGCGGTCTTGAGAACCGGACCACCGCCTCCTGTGCAAAAGAGTCAGGACGTCATTGCTGGTACGCCCTTCGAGTTGAATCACAGGATATAGCTCAGCGAAAGGCACAGATATGACGGTCATGATACAAAGTCTCAGCGTCGACTTCCAATCCGAGATTAAATCCAAGCAAGACGCCTTGGACGTCACCCAGGCGCATCTGCGAGCAGCCACAAGAGAGCTTTCTGAGCAGCGCAAACAAATCCAGGCATGGCAAGCGCGGTGTGGCGAACTCGACCAAATCTCGCAACGAGTCCGCAATATCGAAAAGGCGCTCGTCGAGGAGGACCAGTTCGACTGGACTGGTCGTAGTAACGGCAGCGGCGACCCCGATGCGGAAGGCGAAGTCGAGGATGAGACCGAGGACGCCAATGCTGGGGATGAGAATAATGGGGGCCCCGCTTTCCAATGGCGCGGAACCAATTCCACCATGGTCGGGGTCGGTGGCTCGGTTGACATCTCGGCAGATGTTGAGGCAGAGCCCCCGATCCCGCCAACCGACTCGGTGGCGAGTCTAGTCAGGCTGAGACGACTGAAGCTGTGGCACGCACGCATGGAGGATCTGATGAAAGCGCGCTTGAAAGGCCTTCAGGGTGCGAGCGCAGAGAAGGAGTACCAGTGCAAGAAGATTGTCGCACTCTGTGCACAAATCCCAATCGACAAAGTAGAAGAGGTAAGCATTGGTGTTTACTAGTGAAGTCTATTAATATTCTGCAGATGCTTGAAAACCTTGTCGTAGCTGTTGAAAGTGAGGCACAAATCGTCGACATTGGCCGGGTGTCTGGCTTCATGCAAAAAGTAAGGCCAGGCATCGGGTTTGCATAGGTCTCCCGCTAATGAGATCTATAGGTTCGTGACGGGGTCATTTGATTGACTTTGCCATCGGTGTAAAATACTTAGCTCCAGTTACTGTTGCCTTGCTCTTCCTTGTCTGTATCCTGTCCGAATGTTACGTTGTGCTAGACTTGCGAGCCTCGTCCACAATCTATTCATATACTTGCGATGTCTCGTAGTCGTTATATATTTGATCCGCTGATCAAAGGTGGTATTCGATTTGTGGAAATGTCCAGTTCAACGCCGCTCAATACATTCCCAGAACCACGGCCTTGACCCCGTTGTATTGTGGAATGCACGTGGCAACGGAACGTGATGATACTAATACCATCACGAATATCGGGTCCAATTGGGAAGTGCAAAAGCGTTCAGTTTCCAAATCCGGACGGACGATTCCATATCATCCAACAAACTGGCACGTCACGACCGTCTGAAATCGTTGATTGCGAACAACTCTATGTTACGCTACTTTTAGCTCCCGGAATGCAATCTGCAACTTCCGCACTGTAGTGGAGACTGATGATTCTTCGGAAGCATTAAGGATAACTATGTCTGAGATATACAAAAAGAAACGTCACAAGCCCTAGGGAACTGATTATGAGGGAGTCTTCGACGCCTTCATGTCACGAGCACCCTAATTTTGTTAAATTGAGATACAGGCGAGGAAATAAAGCGCTCACATGGAAGTCCTGCATGGTGTCCGTGTCAATTCGGATGGTGATGGCATCTCGTTGCGAGATGTGCGAGGCTTGCGGGTGTGCCTTGTCGCCACATGTAAGCGGTAAGCAAGGGAAGGAGTTGTGGTATACTCACCCTCGCGCGGCCGGAGTTCTCTAAAGAGTACTGTTCTCGGCTAGCATTCTCGCTGGCAGACTTGATGTATTCTCGGGAGTTGAGGGTGACCAAAATTGAGTTGGTGTAGAAGCGTCCCACTGCGTGAAGAATAAGGAGAGGGTTTCCAACACCGGACAAGACTCACGCATCAGGAAGAAGAAGATGCTGAAGGTTTGTGAGCATAACGACCCCACAGTTGAATGACACAACACGCACTAAAGGAATGTGTCCGGGAACGCCGAAATCTGTTCGTAGTTAGCTCGAAGAAACACACGAGGTACTTTCAGACGTACACAGATAGTCGCGACAAGGGCACAAACACTGGTTGGCAGACCAGTGTTGAAGGTGAAGACCATCTGAAGGGAAATTGAGCATCGACAAGACGGAGCTGCTAACCGCCGCCACATACCAATCTATTGATCAAATCGGTTGACCTTTTGAACCCAGTCTTGGACCCTTGAAGCAGGATAACGAGAACGACGGAAATCGTTATGTCCGCCACAGCCGAAAGAGTGTTCGCAGTGATAGACAGCGTCTACAATGCAGTCGGATGAGGGGTCGTCGAGATATATCTGGTCTTGACAGTACCTTCAAGGTGATCACCTGCCCGAGCAATTGGAGTCGTACGCTAAAGAGAACGATCAGGACCAGGACCCTCTAAGAGTGGTGTACCTACGCTCTGGCTGAATAGACTGGAGCGGCGCATGTTTAGTTTTGGACTTCCGGACGAACAATATCTCTCTTACTCGTGAGGGTGACTGCAAAGCGGTGTTAGTCATGACGGTCCAATAGCATAGATATACAGACGCACTGCAGGATGCCCAGCTGACCATAGACTACGGTTGTCGGTTTAGCCCAGAGACCATGTAGCAAACAGACGGATTCCGTACCACAGCGCCCGCTAGAAGAAGGCTTTTCCCGACTAAAAAAGTGAGTCAGACGGACATAATCTCGCGAAATAATGGAGAAGACACACTCTTGTAGATTCGCCAGCAATAGAACCTGTATATAGTAAGCATACAGTCTACTGCACGACTGGGTTTCCTGACTGTTGTACAAGGGTCGCGATTGCGCAGCTGAAAAACAGCTCGATCATGAGAGTGTTGACGACGGTTGGGAGGATCGTTGGGTCCGCGAGCGAGGCGACTGTTAATTTCATTTCAGAAATAGAAGGTGCGCGATCGCGGTAGGCCTACCCAGATAGCGGTAAACTAGCAGAAGAATTATCAGACGCGTTGCAAGTTAAGCCCACGGCACAAAACACACCGGCGTGGCACAGCAGGGCCTGCTGGCAGGTATCACAGACAATGACGGCGCAGACCTTTGGACATTAGTTAAAAGTTGTAAAATCGATTGCGGGGGAAACTCACCAACGTCTTCACGACCACGGAATCCTGAGAATGGTATTTTCGGATGTACATCCAGAACTGTAGCATCCCAGCTGGATTCAAAGGTCAAAATTCAGGTCTCGAAAGTCAGGAACGGACGCACTCCCATACAGACTTCGGGAAGAGTAAATGTTAGCGGCGAAAAGGTCAATATTCAACAAGAGAAGCTTACGCGGAAGACACCACCACCGCGATGAACAACAGCCCGTAGGTATTATCGATGGTAGTCGGGACAGCCATGGGTGTGTCGGAGATGTGAACGAAGAGAAAAACGACGAATCAACGGCGATATAAGTAGACTTTTGGCGCCGGCGGCATATAAAGGATCAGACCCAGGCATAGTTACTGGGGAATTACATAAACGCTGCTCGGGGGCAGTCTGAAACATTGGGATAGATCTGCATATCGCGTGGTAACCTCCGGAAGAAGCATTCGGGGATACATCAAGGACATACCAATAAGAAGAAGCTGGGACACCTGACAGATAGCGCTTGGCCTTGACGCGTAGCAGTCTGGGCTCGGTGCAACCAATTGATCGTATTGAACTCGTATTGATCGGGTTGATGCGGCTTCTCTTCCTTTTGACATCAGAAATCTGATGCGTGCGCGGCTTCCTTTTTGACATCAGAAATCAGAGATTCTCACCAGTTCAGGACAGAAAAACCCACCCTCTTTTTCGTCACCCGACGCTTTACTGAATTATTATCCTGAATTTTATTCCCACCCCGCGGGACACCCGTTGAACAGAAACCTCCGTATTTTCCTCGTTATTTGCGAAACAATGCTCCCGACTCGGCGTTTCACTTTTGAAGTGTTGCACTTTGTTGGCACTTTGGGTCAAATTTGCCTTCTAGATTGGTTATTCAGAACCTTGACGACCCAATCGAATGTCACGTTTAGCCGCCGCTTGATTGGCACACTACAAGAAGGAGGGCGTAGCGCAACGCCTTCTCAATTCACTTTCCCTCCAATCCCAATCTTCACATCATGGCTCCCCGAGTTTGGTTCAGTAAGTTGAACGAATCTTCAGCGATCATAATTGCTCACGTCTGCGTCAGTCACTGGTGCGAGCAGCGTGAGTTTGCACTGCCCGTTTAACGGGTAAATGTTCCTAACGCACGGATCATAGGGTTTCGGCCTTTACATGGCGGAGAAGGCCCTCGCCAACGGAGAAAAGGTTATTCATCCTCGGCCTTGGACGCGAAATGTTATCTCAACTTGTTGACTTGAGGTTGTCGCTACTTTGCGTAAACCCGAAGTTATATCCGATCTTGCCGCCCAATACCCCGAGACGGGAGACAAGCAAAGGCTACTCGTTCTCAAATTAGATGTCACTCAAGCAGACAAGATCCCACTCGCCTTCGCTGAAGCAAAGAAAACCTTTGGCCGGATCGACGTGGTGTTCAACAACGCTGGCTATGGCATCATCTCTGAGGTCGAGGGCTGCACCGATGCTAATGCACGGTCTCTGTTCGAGGTCAGAACGCCAGATGTTATTTGTCGATCCTGTTCTAATCCTCGTCCTCTAGGTTAACTTCTGGGGTGCGTTCAATGTTACCAAGGAGGCGCTCAAGTACTTCCGTTCGAACGACCCCATCGGTGGCTTGCTCATTAACATGAGCTCCATGTTCGGAGTTGACGCTCCCCCTGGTGCTGGCTTCTATGCTGCTACGAAGTTCGGTGCGGATCTATAATCGATTTTTACTGATCGGCGACTGACAATGATGATAGCTCTCGACGCAGTCACTGACTCGTTGATCAAAGAGCTAGACCCCGAGTGGAAGATCAAGGTAAGCTATCTCTGTGCGACCGTCGGATTGCAACTCAGCGAGGTATCACAGGTTACGATCTTCTGCCCTGGCTGGTTCAAGAGTGCGTCTTGGATAATTTGTCCTTCGCTGCGCGACACTGATTAGCTCTTTCGTACAGCCAACATGACCACGGTCAACGCAGTCCTCGAGCCCGTCCACCCGGAGTACAAGGGCAAGGATAACCTTGGATCTATCCAGGTTTGTGACTGTAGCGCCATTATTCCATCCCTTCCCTCACCCTCCGCAATCCAGGTTCGCAACCTGTCCGTCGGTCTGGTCGACGGAACCAGCCCGCTGCTGCAAGACGCTCGCAAGCTCATCGACCGATTCTGGGACATCAGCAAATTGGAGACTCCGCCTTACCGCGTGGCCTTTGGCGAGGACGCCAAGGTTGGCGCCTGCGCTTCTGATGAACGAATCCTTTCTGACCCGAATGTTTCCTCAGGGCGCCTTCACCGCGAGATACACCGCGCTCAAGTCGAACCTCGAGGCCAGCGAGGAGTGGTCGAAAGACTTGACTTATTCCAAATAAATGTAGAAGGGATTATACCTGTAGACGGAAGCATCAATTTTATCTTGGTTGTACAAAGTTCATTCCGTGTCCGAAGTAAACGCGGACTCGAAAGTCTTCGTCGAGTGCTTTCTTTTCGTCCTGAAGTAGTCCCCGATGGAGTTCATTGTTTTTGCAACCGAACGTGATGGGGATCTATGGGGCATTTTTCTGATGGCCGGGTGAGGGAGAACAAAAGGCCAGATCGGGCCTGCCTGTCAGCGTCTAAAATGTAGGACCTCGAACGCCGGGAGCGAAAATCTCGGTGTTCCTTTTTTTTCGGGGCGCCGTGTAATTCCAACCTCGGGGAACTGGTTCGGAGTTTGAGCCTGGGTTGTCGTTCAGGATCAATGTTCGTTTGTGTATCTCGGATTCCCACCCAGCGACGGAGACTCGCACGCATGGGCCCTCTTCTCTCGGCATGGAGATTAGTTGTACAACCGCCTACGACCGCCTGATGCAACTCGTCGGTCCTGTACTTGGCCTCGCAACTCGAGACGAGACTCTCGCAGTTATTATAAAAGAGTTGCGCTGTGATGGTGCGCTTAAACAGTCTCGCCTGAGCTGGGTTCCAGAACAAGCGGGATAATTGAAAAAAGCGGCCCTGACGCTTGAGTCCGGAAGGGCCGGGAAGGGCCATCGTCGGGGACGCTCAAGCGACGCAGCTCGGGCCCCGGAATATACACACGGAAGGCTGTTACGCCGCTTAAGTATTGTAGTTCACAACAAGACAGGATTCGGATTTCTGCCAAATTTTTGCAGTTACATATCCTCGGGTGAAAAGAGCTGGAAGTTACGATTGTATGTGCCCGACGCAAGCATCTTCCCGTCGCTCGATACGTCAACGGACATGACCTTGCCCGCGTCGGTCGAAAGGGTACGTAGCAACTGCCAATCGTCCGCGCTCCATAGCTTGACGAGTCCATCGTATCCCGAGCTGACGAAGAAAAGTCCTGACCGATACTTCCACTCCTCCAGATCAGCCCCAGGTGCGTCATGACTTTTGTCCTCGTCCATGGCGTCTGTGGGCAAGGCCGGCGAAGGCTTGAAGAATCTGTCATCCGCGTGGAAGAAACGGACATCGGAGACATTGGAGAGATGCGCCGGAATAGTGTACAGGGACTTGAGCGACCGCAAATCCCATATTCTGATTGTGTCATCTCCAGAACCCGTGGCTATTTGGTATCTGAAAACAGATCAGAGAGCTGGATAGAGAGAGACAACATGACAGACCCATTCGGCGAAAACCCAATGGAGTATATAGCTTGAACGTGGCCGTCGAGAACCATAGCGGTTCTGCCCGTCCTAAGATCCCATACTCGACCGATTGCATCAAGTCCTCTAAAAATTGCAGCATTAATCAACGCCTGAAGCAACCGAAATAAAAATTAAGGGTACCCAGATGCAACCAGCGCCCCGTCATCCTGGAATTCAACAGAATAAACCTCTTTCGAGTGTCCCTCTTGAAGCAGTAATTCTTTCGATGTGTTTACATCCCACAGCCGCCAGGTCGTGTCGAAGCTGGCGCTGGCGACGTAGTCACCTGAGGGATGAAATGCGACACGGCACACACGGTCTTGATGACCTTTCATCACAGCCAAAGGGGTCTCGCTGGCACAAAGATGTGAGTCCAAGGTCAAACTGGAATAAAACCCGACGTACCTCTCTAACGACCACAAGTGGACGTTTGCGTCGCCGGCACCACTGGCGAGGTTAACTACATTAGGTTCCTGGGAGAGCGTCGCTTTTGGATGCCAGGCCACACCTCCGACCCGATCACCGTGTCCTACCGCGCCTGTTAGCAGGGAGAGTATTTACGATGGTGACCGACCTCTTAAAGAACGTATTGGCGTGCACGCAGGGACATTCCAAATTTTAACTGTACCAGACCAACTGCCAGTCGCGAGAATTTCGTTGTTCGGCGCGAAGCGTACTTGTGATATGGGTCGCTCGTCCCCGATTTGGGACCCGAGATTGGTGTATTTCTGCGGCGAAAATTTGAGTTGCGAAAGAAATGAAAAGATAGGAGAAACTACTTTGACTTCCGCAAACACTTTCTTTCGTATGTCGACAATTCGGCCGAGGTCCATTTTACTGTCTATTCGCTGCTGGGCGACGCGGGTTTGAGCTCTGCCAAGAGAAAACACAAGAAGGGTAGTAAGCACCTTGCCTTGCTTCACCTAGGTAAATCCAACCTGGGTAGAGAATACTCTGCTATGCGTCTTCGCGCATCGAGGAGTTCCAGTGATCCGGGCGAATAGAATTCCTCCTCCTGATCCCAGAGTCGGAAAGTTGTAGCCAGAGCAAAACACGACGCACCTCTTCCTCGCTATCGTCCGAGGAATCATCATCGACCTGCATGGGGTCGTCGCCGCGAGCAGCATTTATTTGGGATGTGACATATATTAGTCGGTCTCGTCGATCGGCAGCCTGCACGCAGTCCCTTAGCGTTGCCCAAAAGGCAAAGATTCAATGAATGCAGACGCACGCGTTCTCCGAACAAGGTGATAGGTTCGCCGATTTCGCGCAGCCTGGCCTTGACTCGATTGTCGTCAGTGGGGACGGCCATGGTCCTTGCTTTCTTTTTGCGCTCCAGTTCATCGAGGATGACCTTGCTCTCCAGCCTGACGCGTTCCGAGCCGAGGTAATTGCCATCGTCGACGAGTGAGTCAAAGTCCATTGTTTCAACTTTTATTTGGCCTTGGTTAAGAAGACTGGATAAGCGCCCAGAGTGTAGTGAGTACGCGTAGACGTAGAGGCAATAGACTGGCAATAGACTCTAGGAGGAGGTCGCGTCGAAAAGCATCGAGCAGAACGTGATGTCACACGGGGATCGCCGCCTAGATCGCGGCATCGCCTGGCAACACCACCAATAATCCAATTCCTTGTTCATTTCCACCTCCATGCTGCAGTCCCAGCAGGGCCCGTCCAGTCCAATCCTGCCCCCGTCTCGTACGACAGAACAAGGTAGCGTATTCACAACTTCATCTTTCACAATGGGCCATGTCTGATTCCGCGCACAAGACTCGGACTACGTCTACTTCGAACGGTAATTGGTACTCTCAACCGCCGCTTGGAATGGGTTTAATAAATAGACACTACAAGCACGACCGCTGGTTTCACATCGGATGCCGTAGCTCGCTCCACCGCGGCCAAACTCAAGTTGGCATCTTACTACAAGGTCGCGGTCGACGCCGCCATCGCCCGGAATGCCAGGTATGACACCCTATATCTTCCCTCCCCAGACAGATGCTTGATCCGAGCACCGCCAGGCGGATTGAGCTCGAAACCCGGCTAATACAGATCCACACTCCCGATGGAAAGGAACGCGAAATCCGCAAGTATGCCAAGCTGGAGGCTTCGCATCTACGCTTGCGACGGACAAAGATCACACTCGCCGACTTCCGCACCGTCAAGGTGATTGGCAAGGGCGCGTTCGGTGAGGTGCGGCTCGTGCAGAAACTTGACACTGGCAAAGTGTATGCCATGAAGAGTCTGCACAAGGCAGAAATGTTGAAACGGGACCAGGTCAGTACCCGAGCGAATCTACGACCGCTCTGATGCCAACGCCACAATCTAGCTTGCCCATGTTCGCGCAGAACGCGACGTCTTGGCCGAGAGCACGTCTCCCTGGGTAGTGCAACTGTTCTATTCGTTCCAAGATCCATACTATCTGTACCTTGTCATGGAATTTCTTCCCGGCGGCGATCTCATGACGATGCTCATGAAGTACGATGTCTTCTCAGAGGACGTGACGCGGTTCTATATGGCGGAGTGTATACTCGCTATTGAAGCTGTACACAACCTCGGCTACATACACCGGTTTGCTCAGTCTCACTGAATGCAATATGAGAAAATAACAATCTGCGCAGGGATATCAAACCAGACAACGTGCTCATCGACAGGAATGGGCATCTAAAACTGTCCGATTTCGGCCTGTCCACTGGCCTGCACAAAGGCTCGGATGGAGACTACTACAAGCGCTTCTTGGAGCAAGAGAAGACGACAAATCCAGCACGCAATAGTGTGCAGGTAAACCCGATTAATCTGACCATGAGCCGAGAGCAAATTGCGACATGGAAAGCCAACCGACGGAAGCTGGTAAGATCCAACAATTGCTGGGCATCCTTGCCTTACAACAGATTTCTAGGCGTATTCGACTGTTGGCACTCCGGATTATGTGCGTTTCGTTTTCATTCTTCCAGTGAACCAAACAAACCCACGCGCCCTCTCAGATCGCCCCTGAGGTCTTCTTGATGAAAGGGTACGGCAAGGAGTGCGACTGGTGGTCCCTCGGCGGTCAGTTCCTTACCTACTTCACCTTCTATCCATCCTTTGAATCTAACTACTCCCCAGCGATCTTTTTTGAATGTCTTGTTGGATACGCTCCATTCTGTTCCGAGAATCCAGCGGACACGTACAAGAAGATTATTGAATGGCCAAAGTACCTCTTTTTCCCTGAGGAGGTATTTATCTCACGAGAAGGGGAGGACCTTCTCCGGCAGTCCGTAGCTCTCCTTCCTCTCCTAGCCCATTTGGTTCTGATCGCCCATTCAGGATGATGACCTGGGCGGATAAAAGACTGACGGTGAACCAAATCAAAACACACCCGTTTTTCTTTGGCGCCGACTGGAATGCTCTGCGTCATATCGAGCCACCCTTCGTACCCCACCTTCAATCGACTGTCGATACGAGCTATTTCCCCGTGGAGGAGTTCGGGAATGTGGCCGAGCAGATGGAACAGGTGGAGGGTATCAGTCGAGAGAAGGATATCGCGTTCCTCAAGTGAGTGCTCTTTTCCTTCGAGGGTATTTTTGCACGATCTCATAATGTTTTTTCAGTTACACGTTCAGGCGTTTAGACGGACCTCGATGACTGGCATACATACTCGTATTTGCAATGGAATCATAATGCTCAATGGAATTGTTTTCTCGATAGCGTGTTCTGTCTCGGGCAAGTTTCACCAGCACTTTTGAGCGCGGACCGAGAGACGCGCATGGCCAAAGTCTACATACGGCCGCGGAGTGAAACGTCGGCCACACGACGACGAGTACTCTAGATACTGGGATGTGCTGGTTATCCCGACCTTTTCTTTTATTCCATGGAAGGCCGGCCGCGTGCGTGCAGACCAAATGCCCTGGCTCACCGACGTGGAGTTCTGGGCACATTGGTCGAACAGGATATAGCTGTCCGGTTTGCCGGGAACCGCCAAGAGTCAACTTTCGCTGACTTCCCGCTCGTCTAAGCGTAACGATGCATCGCACAATCCGCGAAAATAATGGCCTTCGTCATATCTTGGACCAGAGTCCTCGTCGACAATTGGGGCTCTGATATTTTGGCCGATTCTCTTCTTGGGCTGCGGACGCCGGCTTCCCCGCAAGTTGGCTGCCGGCCTGCAACTCAATTAATTGCGTGACAAACGATGTGTTTCGACTCCGATCTATTCGACTTGACTTAAGTATACGGATTTTCCAGCCGACTGAATAAGCTATTCGTTACGGCAACGCAACGGTAACGGGACGGTATCCGGACGTTGTAGGGCAATTGGATCTAACACCGTCGGTCCTGAAATCGTTGCATGCAATCATCAACGCAATGACCCTGGACTCTGGATCATTCAATTTGGTTTACCGATCGATCAGCTGGGTTGTTATCTGCCATGTGGCTGTGTGGTTATCTGCCACCTCTCTATTTCTCGGTCCACAAGCGTCCTAAAAGACTGAAAATATTTGAGAGGTGACATAAAAGAATATGGGCAGGTTCTATGTACTCAAAATTGCCATTGATGTTGTGAGGATGAAGAAATCAAGCGATGGCAGATAACGCCGTGACATGGCAGATAACATGTCACGGGTCATGTGCTGATGTGACCCGGCTCTCCGGGGCTGAAGTCGACGCGTCTAAGACGCGTCGACTTCGACTTGTACGCGTTATTTTGTACTCATTATCTCTTGACTGCTGCAACACAGAATCCAGGGCTCCAAAATTTATCAGCAGCTCAATCTGCGTTGAATCGCACTGTGTATTTTCACGGAAACCCAAACCAAAGCTCATTGAACTTGAAGCTCAGCTGCGCATTCGGAGTCATCAATATGCATCAACCACTGGAGATGAGACTCAATTCTTTTTAGGACCTGCTTTCCACAATCTGGACTCGAGCTAGTTGATTCCAACTTGCTTGAATCAGTGTCGAGTCCCGCAAACCTCGCAAACATCTGATGTTTGCCAGTTGCGAAGCCTTGCAAATTCCCAAAATCTTTACGCATCGGTGCACAATGCAACTTAGACGTTGCATTTGACCTGCGAGTTTAGACTGATTTTAAATGCACTTGCCATGACTTCCAATGCAGGATCTCCATCTCACTCGGGAGAAGCTACCAGTTTCCGTTGCTGGAACTTCAGAACCACAAGAAACAGACCCCATTTTTGCTGAGAAATGGTGGCCTCGGCCCACTAGCAGTTGTATTTGAGCTCTCCGGGCTTCTCGGAGATCTTTCCTTTTTCGCTTTCTTTTTCGCTTTTTTTCGCCGTTTGATACCCAGTAGAATGGTCGGAAAACCCAATTTGGTTTACCGATCGATCAGCTGGGTTGTTATCTGCCATGTGGCTGTGTGGTTATCTGCCACCTCTCTATTTCTCGGTCCACAAGCGTCCTAAAAGACTGAAAATATTTGAGAGGTGACATAAAAGAATATGGGCAGGTTCTATGTACTCAAAATTGCCATTGATGTTGTGAGGATGAAGAAATCAAGCGATGGCAGATAACGCCGTGACATGGCAGATAACATGTCACGGGTCATGTGCTGATGTGACCCGGCTCTCCGGGGCTGAAGTCGACGCGTCTAAGACGCGTCGACTTCGACTTGTACGCGTTATTTTGTACTCATTATCTCTTGACTGCTGCAACACAGAATCCAGGGCTCCAAAATTTATCAGCAGCTCAATCTGCGTTGAATCGCACTGTGTATTTTCACGGAAACCCAAACCAAAGCTCATTGAACTTGAAGCTCAGCTGCGCATTCGGAGTCATCAATATGCATCAACCACTGGAGATGAGACTCAATTCTTTTTAGGACCTGCTTTCCACAATCTGGACTCGAGCTAGTTGATTCCAACTTGCTTGAATCAGTGTCGAGTCCCGCAAACCTCGCAAACATCTGATGTTTGCCAGTTGCGAAGCCTTGCAAATTCCCAAAATCTTTACGCATCGGTGCACAATGCAACTTAGACGTTGCATTTGACCTGCGAGTTTAGACTGATTTTAAATGCACTTGCCATGACTTCCAATGCAGGATCTCCATCTCACTCGGGAGAAGCTACCAGTTTCCGTTGCTGGAACTTCAGAACCACAAGAAACAGACCCCATTTTTGCTGAGAAATGGTGGCCTCGGCCCACTAGCAGTTGTATTTGAGCTCTCCGGGCTTCTCGGAGATCTTTCCTTTTTCGCTTTCTTTTTCGCTTTTTTTCGCCGTTTGATACCCAGTAGAATGGTCGGAAAACCTTCAATTTTGCTGGCCTTCAAAGTGGAGCAATCCGCCAGGCTACATAATTGTGCGCCGTATCCGGCGGATAACCAGCCGACTCAGCCCATCCTCGTTCCTTGATTCTTCCCAAATTATTTATGCGCTCAGATGTGTGTCCCTGTGTGTCCTCGCGCTCTACTAGACAGTAGACCATACTTGATTCGGCGCAGCCTCGACTTAATTCGCCTATATGTGGGTCCGTTCGATTGTTGGACGAACATCTCTTCCTTCTTGAGGTTCTTTCAACTTGCGTCAACACGGACGGGACTATGTAGTCCGCCTTTGATCGGCCTGTGGGCATACATAAAGTTGTCAGGTTTCTAAGGTCTTGCCCGCGGCAAACGCTCTCGTGTGTGTCACTCTCACAGTCTCTCAGGCTCTCTCAAATTCAATGCACCGCGGAATTTACGCGACATACTTGGACGGTGACATTTTCGGGATGGGAGAAAAGATGTGAGGAAACCAGGAAACCGCGATTGTCATCGGTATGTTTAAATAACGTTGGATTTTGACCGGCGACAAGATGCTTGTGGTGACCCTGCAATGCGCGACGGTCTTCGTTCAAAAACTCCCTGAGAGCAGTCCAACGCGGACGACAGACCCACGGCGCGCAGGTGAGAAAGAAAGAGTAAGTAAAAAAAAAAACATAGCCGTTACCTTGCGAAAAATTCCGACTCGGGGACCGCGGAACCACCGGGTTTGAGGGCGTGCCATGGGATGAGTACGGCGCAACGTTAACAGCTGGCGCAGCACTCAATCAAACACCCATACGGTAGGAAGATTGGCCTCATTGTCGGGAGGTGAGCTGCCAGTGCGAGACGGCGCGTCGCGTCGCGTCTCCTCAATGCGCCGATCGCGTTCCGTCGGGCCTCCGATTTCCCGGGCGGGATGTCCGGACCGAATTGACCGGGCCTTCGGACCGCGGACCGCTGCTCACCGCCCAACATCTTTTGTGCAGCGACCAGGGCGTCACCAGACAAAACTAGATCCAGCAAACTTGAGATAAAAGCATCCACTCATCGATCGCCCACTAATTTTGTTCGACCTTCACGATGTCTACCACAACTACAGAGGTCGGAAATATGGAGATCTATAATCCCCTCAAGGTTTTGAAGCATCCAGACTTCAGGATCTTGAGTCCTGGAGAGAAGCCGCCTTCCACCGCCAATATCGCCGCTTTTTACAACCCAGCTCATGAAATCCATCTTGTCGAAAAACCGAAACCCACCCCTGGCCCTGGACAAGTTCTCCTCCATGTTCGAGCCACTGGCATTTGTGGGTAAGGGGTTTCTTTATGTGCTCGGGTTTCGATTTGACCGTACGCGATCTACAGGAGCGACGTGCATTTTTGGCAGCACGGTCGGATTGGAGACTCAATGGTGGTTACCGATGAGGTAGGTTTCTACTGCAAGACTTATTGATCTTTATCGATCCCCACTCAAGTGCGGGTCGGGACATGAATCGGCCGGCGAAGTTGTCGAGGTAGGCGAGGGCGTAACGCAGTGGAAAGTCGGTAAGAAATTTGCAGAATGCTCTATGCTTCCTCGCTGAGCCCATGCATAGGCGATCGAGTCGCTATTGAGGCCGGAGTACCATGCTCCCAGCCTGCTTGCGATGCGTGTCGTACTGGCCGATACAATGCTTGCCCAGACGTCGGTAAGACCCATATAACATGCTCCGCCGCCAATAGCTCAACATCCTAGTCTTCTTCTCGACCCCGCCGTTCCACGGTGTGTAATTTTGTTCAACGAAGCTTGTATTTTTGGCGGACTCACAAGTTATACTAGGCACGTTAACACGCTGGCACCTTCACCCGGCGCAGTGGCTGCACCGTCTTCCGGACAATGTTTCTTTCGAAGAAGGTTCCTTGTGCGAGCCACTGGCCGTCGCATTGGCCGGCATCGAGCGTTCGGGTCTCAGGCTCGGAGATCCGGTCCTTGTCTGGTAGGATTGTTGGAGTTGACGAATATTCTCTGTCTCATTGTGGCCCACAGTGGTGCTGGACCTATCGGCTTGATTTCTCTGCTCTCAGCCCGCGCTGCAGGTGCCGAGCCTATCGTCATAACGGACCTCTTCCAGAGTCGCTTGGACTTTGCGAAGAAATTGGTGCCCGGCGTTCGCACAGTCTTGATCCAGCGCGGAACTTCTGCCAAGGAGCAAGCGGAGGAAATTAAAAAAGCTGGTGGTGGTGCTCTGAAGCTAGCCTTGGAATGTACCGGGGTGGAAAGCAGTGTGCACACCGCCGTCTATGTATGTTCATCTTTCATTGGGCAGTTAATCGTCGCTGACTGCCTGCCAGTCGATGCAATTTGGCGGTAAGGTTTTCATCATCGGCGTGGGCAAGAACGAACAAGTGGTGCGTGTAGCCGAATTTTGTCTGGCTTCAATTTTGAACGCAGCACTTTAGTTCCCTTTCATGCACCTGAGTGCCAACGAAATCGATGTCAGCTTCCAGTATCGGTACTGCAACCAGGTACGTACCTTTGGCTTCTTGCATTCACTTCAAAGCTGACCCACGGATCGCAGTATCCCAAAGCGATCAGGCTCGTCGCTGGAGGGCTAATTAACCTCAAGCCTCTAGTCACTCATCGGTTCCCTCTGGAAGAGGCTGTCTCAGCATTCCATGTTGCAGCTGATCCTGCTCAAGGTGCAATCAAAGTTCAGATTCAGGATTAAACAGAAGTATACTGTACTATATGTCGACGGACTTGTACATCTATAAACACCTTAGGCGTTGTTGCACATATTTCCGCGTCGCACTGTAACCTGAGATTCTGCCGAGCCCGACGTGAAGTCCTCGGTGAAGCAACATCTGGGACCACCGAATCGTCCGACCAGGGCGGGAGGTGCAGCATGGAAGAAAAAACACCACTAGTTTCTTTGGCTCCTCATTCGAAACCTAAGCGTTGTCGTTCGACCCTATCTCTTTCCAGTCTCAGGATACTGGCCTCAGCATCCATCACCGTATCGTCCCAAGCGACAAACAGCTCAGACAACGCATCCACCTAAAATGCTCCTCATTGAAGACGAAGAAGGACGAGGCATTGATTGCATACCTGCGTAGCGTGGCTTTCCATAAGTCTAGCAACTCGTTTCTCCAATGACGCGACGAGTTCGAGGTCCTCGCGACGCGCCTGTAGCAGAGCATCTAGACGCGGCTGAAAGGTCTCATAATCTTCATTTACACGTTGAGAACGAGTTCAAAAGCATGCAAAAGGAACCAACTGACCTCCGAGTTTCCCTGCTCCAGTGACGCCCTTCTTTTCCAAGGCCTCGATTTCCTGCATATCGCGCTCGGCCGCGCGTATATCAGGCTCCATTTCGACCAGAAAAGCCTCCAGTTCGCTTGCAGACATGCTCTCGTACGTGGGGGCCTCAGAAAGCGCGAACGAAGGCGTTAGCAGATGAGCGTGTTGATCATCTGGGTGGTGCAGCTCAGCGTACGCGCGAAATATAAGAGCAAGGCTACAGACAGTGGTCCATGAACCGCTTCAGGCCATCGTTGCTGTTGACGATGCCAGTGAGCCGTTTCTGAAGATCCTCCGCCGTCCTGATCAAAGTCTCTCCGTGGGCCAGGCTTTCCCGCTCCTTGCCCTTCCTGTCGCGTGTATCCTGCTTGACGCCTAATAGTATCGCCTCTAGCCATCGGAGACGCAATTCGAGAGACAGCGCAGGCTCAATAACCGAAGGAGAGGCTTTGGATTGGGTTTCGGGTATCGTGGGTGACGGCGAGGGCATGGTGGAAAAGACGCTGGACATTGAAGTGGGCGGTGGAGACGAGGGAGGGGTACCAGTCGAGTTGGACGTAGAGGACAACAGGCGTCTCCTCTTTGTATCTCCAAGAAAGACGCTGCCAATACTCGCCGCCATCGACTACGGGTTGATGGCGCGGACTTCCAGAAACGTCCTCATAATTTCCTGCCGGTCATTGCAGCTGCCACTTTCTATCAAGGCTACAGGTACAGTACATATCCTACACGCTCCCTTTGTTTACCAGAATCTGCTTGGCTTTCGCACCGCCCTTGACTTTACCATACGCCGTGATTACGGCTGCCTCGTCTCCATATCAGTGGTCTCAATGTTCGGAAAAGGTTGTAGCACGCCCTCCTCGAAACCCGCACGCAACTCGGACAGGACACGCGCAGCATCCGAGAAGCTGTACTTCACAGTGTTCACGCCAACTAGAGTCTTGTCGTTTCGGTAGAAATCTAGCGCGTCGAAAGTGAACTGTGCTCCTGGCGTTTGAGCCACTGAAACAAATACGCTGCAGCAGATGTGAGATTGATTCAGAGCGGATGAGGAACCTTACTAGGTTCCAGACTGTCCCAGGGATTCAAGCGCTTTCTTGAAAAGGTGCGTGTCTCCCACAGAATCAAGGACGGCCGAGAGTGCCTGCCCGCCAGTTTTCGCGAGAACTTGCGGCAGAATGTCTTCCGTGGTATTGACAGCGTTCTCAGATGGCCGGCGCGATGTTTCGATAGGAATCGCGCCTTTGAAGTGAGCAATTTGGACGGCGGCGGAACCAACTCCTCCGGAAGAGCCTGCTTGAAAGTGAGTGGGCGAATGTGGAGATTGAACCAATGTTACCCAGGATGAGAACATGTTGCCCTTTCTTCAAGGCCGCTTTCTCGATCATCGCGAACGCCGTGAGATACGAGACGCCGCAGGCCGCAGCCTGTTCGAATGAGAGGTTGGCCGGCATCTCCATGTATTCCAGGGCACTCTCTGGCACCGAGATCCACTGAGCATGGGAACCGTCAACATCGAATCCGTGAGATCCTCCGGTCCCCCACACTCGTTTGCCGGCACTTGGGCCAGTGGCCACCACTCCTGCAAAGTCGCGACCAGGGGTTCTTGGCGTCGAGTTGAGTTGAGAGTTGAATTTGCATCGTAACAGTAGCCATACCTGGGCGTCTTAGTGTTCGGAAACCGACCCTCGACGTTCATGACATCGGAAGAGATTTATCGCAGACGCCTTTATCTCAATGAGGGCAATGTCCAGGAGCAAGAACAGGCTTTGCGATGGATGCAACTTTCAAAACAGTGGCGAACGGGCCCGTTGAGGCAAATCGGAGGGAGGTCTGCATGGCGGTTTCAAGCAGATCTGGGACATGTCTTCGATCGAAGGCGCGCTTTAAGCAGGGAGCTGTAGAGGGCCTTGCTCGGAGTTGCCCTGAAAGATTTCCCACTCGATATATATTCAGATGATGCCATCATTGATGGGATCCGGACGTCTCCGTATGACATTTGCCTCTGTTCTCTCGTCGTCCTCCAGGTCGTGTTTACGAACTGGTGGGCGGCCAATCTCCACCGCAAGTCGCTTCAGACTTCCCCCCACCATACATCAAATTCTTTCGTCCCCACAATTGGGCGAAACCGTTGCAGTGACGGGATGGGTCAAGTCCATTAGAAAACAGAAACGAATCGCGTTCGGAGTGTTGAGCGATGGAAGTTCCGCAACAGGTTTACAGGCCGTGTTTCACGAGGACCTCGGGGAGCGCGTCAAAGGGTGAGGACGCGCGTTTTCCCGACTTAGACTGGGATACTTTCTGAACGCAATGGTCCAAAGGATAACGAATGGGACAAGTGTTCGCGTCCGGGGAAATATTGTGAAAAGTTTAGGCTCAGGCCAGGACAAGGAACTCCATGTGGAAGAGGTAGAAATCCTCGGTGCATGCGATCCCGACGTGCGTTTCCGTCTCGTTCAGTATTTCGTGATATTCATATTATTTCAAAGACATATCCTATACAGAAAAAAGCACTCATCCCGGAATACCTTCGCGAAGTGACCCATTTGCGCGCGCGAACGGACGCCATAGCTGCCATGGTACGCCTTGCGCGGCCAAGTTGATGCGCGAGTTCGATAAATATTTCGAGGTGGGCTTCGGCGCGCCTGGTTTTTTTTTGCTGAAGGTTCACGTTATCCCAGAACCAAGGCTTTGCATACGCGCACACGCCTGTTTTGACGAGCGGCGACGCGGAAGGCGGTGGCGAAGCCTTCCGTATCGCGCCAATCCCCCATTCATCTCACCACACGCTGCCCGAGACGGAAGCACAACGCGAATTCTTTGCGCGTCCGGCATATCTCACCGTATCGCACCAACTACACCTCGAAGCGCTGAACAACAGTTTAGGGCGCGTGTACACGCTCAGCCCGTGCTTCCGTGCAGAGCGCGGTGTAACACGGCGGCATCTCGCGGAATTCTGGATGCTCGAGGCAGAATGGAGCGTCGCTCCGACACAAGACCCGAGAGCACAAACGTCTGCGCTCTGCGATTTCGTCGAAGGTGTCGTGAAAGGCGCTGTGGGCGATTCGGGTCTTTTCCACAGCGACGATGTCAACGTGCTGTGGCGGCATCGTGAACACGACTCTGTTCCGGAGGAAGAGCGACAAAAACGCAGGGAGGCGTTGGTGAGCGCGGTCACTACCGACGCGCCTTGGCCGAAAATAACATACTCGGATGCTGTTCGTGAACTGCTCAAATCGAACCAGGAATGGACCTTCCCCGTCAGCTGGGGGAGCGCGTTGCAAAGCGAGCATGAGAAATGGCTCTGCGAGACGCTGGTTGGAGGTCCTCTGTTCGTCACGGATTATCCGGCAGGGATCAAACCCTTTTACTATGCGGGCGAATCCTCTTGTAGCTGGAGAGGATGAGGCGACGGTGGGGTGCTTTGACTTGTTGATGCCTCATGTGGGCGAGCTTGCAGGCGGAAGTGTGAGGGAAGAGCGCTTCGATGTGCTGAAAGCCAGTATGCAGAGCAAGGGCATGGACATCGAAGGCCAGCAGTATGGATGGTACGGCGATTTACGACAGTTCGGAGGGGCACCGCATGTTGGCTTTGGAATGGGCTTCGAACGCCTAGTCGGATGGGTGGGCGGAATAGAAAATGTTCGTGAATGCGTCCCAATGCCCAGATGGGCTGGAAGGATGGTAATGTGATACTATAGTGCAAAAGCAAACTACTTATAATAATAATACATGTTCCGGAAAGAATTGAAAGAGAGAGCTGCTGTTCTAGATAGCGAAAGTGGGAGAGCGAAACAAGTAAAGTACAGCACAGATAGATCGATACCGAGATTCAACATACATAACTATACGTTGCTTGTAGCGCTCATCTCGACAGGTAACTGGCTGTAGCCGTACTCGTCTTGCCGTTTGGGCCCGACCAAGCCTCGGACGCTGCCCCAGATGTCATCGACCGCTGTCCGCGCGCTGTCGAAGAACATCCCAGTCCATCCTGCCGAGTCGGCGTCCGACCCAGGCATGACACTGTCTGCGGGGCGGCGCCACCACTTGAGCGTCAATGAGCTGGTCACGACACTGACGCTAGGAAAAGGCCATGGCGGCGCCGGCAAGCATGGGGTGCATGTAAAGTCCGAAGGGCAGGAATATGCCCATGGCGAGCGGAATGCCGAGGACGTTGTAGATGCACGCCCAGACCAAATTCCGCTTGATGACGCTAAAGATACTCCGGGAGAGATGGAGAGCAGCGACGACGTCAAGGAGATCACCGCGCATGAGAACGATATCGGCCTGCCTCGATGGCGACGGACGTTCCTGAGGCAAGGGCGATACCGACGGTGGCCGCTACGAGTGCAGGAGAATCGTTGATACCATCACCAACCTGAAGATTTCAGGTTAGCCCGAGATAGCAAGTAGCACGGAACTATCTCACCATTGCGACGCCCTCGCCGTACTTTTCCATCAACTCCGTCACCATTGTCGCTTTACCTTTGGGGCTCATACCAGCCCACACGCCTTCAGGCCGGATACCGACTTGCTTGGCAATCGCGAGAGCGGTGGTTTTGCCATCCCCAGTCATCATATTGACTTCGATGCCCATCTTTTGCAGCGCCCGGATTGCGTACTTGCTCGAAGCTTTGGGCGCATCCGAGAGCGAAACTGCCAGTATAGGGAGGGGCTGGGACGATGAGAGTCTGAGGATGGACACGAATATGATGGTGCGGCCGAGGGTCGTCTCCTGGTGTTCGTAGGTAGAAAGCGTCGATGGGATATAACCGTCCTCGGATTGGGTGATGAAGCGCGCATTTCCGATGAGGAGGGTGTACTTGGAACCAGCATGTGTGAGGACCGATCGAACGCCGGCTCCGGTAACACTCTCGAACGTCTCCACGGTGCTGTCGGGGACCGAGGCGCCTGAATCGCGCAGGGCATCCTTGCCGTATGCGGCGACGGCCGTCGCCAAAGGATGCTCGGATTTCGCCTCCGCCGCAGTAACCATGGCCATGATAGCCAGCCTGGTCGTCGAGTCGTCCGCACACACACCGTCGAGGCCTGTGTCACCGGAATACGGCTCCTCGGAGTGGCGCAACGAAGATTGCGCATTGGGAACCCAGTGCACGCCGACCACGCTCATTTTGCCGACAGTGACGGTACCGGTCTTGTCTACGACGACGCGGCGAATGCTCTTGCTGGCTTCCAATGCCCTGCCGCCCTTGATAAGGATACCGTTCTTGGCGCCCATGCCGGTCCCGACCATGATAGCGGTGGGCGTGCTGAGGCCGAGCGCACAGGGACATGCGACGACGATGACACTGATGCACATTTGGATGCATACCGCAAGTTTGCTGGTCCCGTGGGCGAGGAACATCTCTGGGATGTGTGTGTCATCCATGAGCGACGAGAGGATGAACCATGCCAGGAACGTGATTCCGGCCAGAGAGATGACGGTGGGGACAAAGTAACCAGCTACCTTGTCCGCGAAGGCTTGGATGGGGGCTTTCGAGGTCTGCGCGTCCTCGACAAGTTTCACGATCTGGGAGAGCGCGGTGTCCTTGCCAGCACGAGTTACAACCATGTCGAACGTTCCGAGGCCGTTGACGGTGCCTCCGATGACGCTGTCTCCCGTCTGCTTCAGAACTGGCACAGGCTCTCCGGTGATGGCGCTTTCGTCCACACTGGACGAACCCTTGACGACAGTTCCATCGGCCGGAACTTTGTCGCCCGGCACGAGCTTAAGCGTGTCCCCAACCTCGACCAATTCAGTCGGGATTTTTTTCTCCTGCGTGCAGGCCGGGGCATCAGTGTAAATTATGGCCATGGAGGGCGTGAGCGCCATCAGGTCAGTTAGTGCTGCGCTCGTCTTCCCCTTGGCCTTGTTCTCGAGGAAGCGACCCATGGAAATGAACATGAGCAACATGGTGCTGGTGTCGAAAAAGAGCGCAGGTCGGTAATCCGGAGTGTTGTTGAATATAGCGAGGAACATAGAAATGAAAGAATAGAAGTAAGCCGCCGAGGTTCCGAGCATGACGAGGACATCCATGGTCGCTGCCCGGTGCTTCAACGACTTCCAAGCGCTGCGGTAATAGTTGGCGCCAACCCAAAATTGGGCAGGAGTGGTGAGGATCATGACGAGGACGTCGCCGAGGTAGATGCCATTGACGAGATGGGCGTTCAGTAGGTCCCGGATTCCAGGGACACGGGGGCCGACCATGGACAGGAAGAACACCGGAATGGCGAAGGCCATGCTCCACATGAGCCGAGAGCGCCACAACAGGACTTCCTTTGTGCGGGTGAGCGACGCGATCTGTGTAGCGTCGCCGTGGTCCGCGAGCATGGCGTCAAAGCCCATGTCTTCGATGCGCTCGACCATCTCACGCGGTGCAATCAGAGCGCGATCGAATTGGATGGTGCACGCCTGCGTCGCAAGAGATACTGCGACGCTGTTAATGCCCGGCACGGCCGATAACCCTGCCTCTACAGTGGATGTGCATGATCCGCAGGTCATGCCGTAGATGCGCAGGGTGACGGTGTCCGTGCGGATGACCGGAATGAGGGTAGCGTCGAATCCAATGTCGGATATTTCCTGTGAAGAAATTGAGCCAAATGAACCAAGTCCACCGGAGGCGACGTACATTGATGAGTTTTTCCGCATCCCAGATTTTGGGGATCATATTCCACAACCCCGCGTTCCGCAAGCAAAGCAACTTTGACGGAATGTATTCCGGGCTGTTCCCGGAGCATTCCCTCAATGGCCTGTCAAAGTGCTCAGTCGGCGCTTTGACAGCTGCGCGCGAAAGAGACTCACCTCGACGCAGGACCCGCACGTCATTCCCTCTATGCGGAGGTCGCATTTGTCGGAAGCGGTCGACGATTCGCTCTTGTCCATGAGGGCGGAAGACTCTTCGGAATCGATGGGCAGTTCGACACCCTTCGATCTGAAGGTGGAACTGAGAGGGGTGCTGGCCCAGAGCTCGCTGAGGAGTTTGGACATGGTAGGGATAAAGAGGATAGGCTGGGAGGGGTGCCTTGTTTCAGGGACGGTTCCCTAAGCTTCCTGATTTGTAAGAGCGAAGGGCCAATTACTGGAAGCTGATTAAGGAGAGTGGGGAGGGTGCCAAAGAGTATGAATCTGACAGCGCCGGCGCAGAGAGGTGAAGGTGGGTGAAGGAAACAGAGGACCAGCGGAGTTGCCACCGCCATCGGCCGGTCACACGCATCTTTTCTTTATTTGTCCGTTAATTGGTCATCAGAGGTATTTCTGCGTGCTATATATAGACCCTACACTACGAAATATCCATCGGCAGTCACCACAGAGTCCACGGAAAACGCGGGCTCGTCTCCGTCCTGCAGCGTGGCGGTCGCGACACCAACTCCAGCAAGACTACCCTGGAAAACAGTCAGCGCATGCGCAAAAAAGCACGGCTTCGGCGTACCTGTCCGACAAAAGCAACCCGAACGGGGAAGAACGTTTCCGGATCATCCCCCGCAACAGTGAACATTAATGAGCCAGTGCGGGTGGTTTCTGCACGAAAATGTATATATTCAGCTGTCTGTGCTGCGACAGGAACTGCATTCTCACCGGAATCCGCCGACACAAGGGGCGTCGACCAGGCCAGGGAATGGGAATTGGGTTCGAGGGACCATTCCCCAGTGTGAGACGAAACTGTCGGGTATGAGCCCGCGCTGGATGGGGGAGTTATTCAGCACGGCAGAACGGGGAGTAAGAACAGGCCTACGGCAGCGGGATGAAGATCTCGAGGTCATATAATGTGACATGCTCGTTGTCCAGCTCATACTCGATGCTGACTTCGCAAGTGCCGTCGTTTGACGGGGTCGGCCAGCAGTTGACTAAGACCGCTATCAGCAATAACTCTGATGGGTTAAAGTGAAACGTACTCGAGAGCGGGACAGCGCCTTCGTCACTTCCCTTGTACCGCCACTTCAGCACCGCCAAGTTCTGGTTCATCGGGAACGGCTTTGAAGCGTCGCGCAGCTTGATTTCCTTGGCCTCCGTTCGGCTTGCCTTCATATCAAACTTGGCGACGTGCGGGTGCTGCTTGAACTGCAAACCCGCTGCGAACAAGTTCGATTCGTCAGTGGGCAATAGGGTGAGAGAGACGCGGGCTTGTGCAGCATCAGAGATATAGAGGTTCAGGTCGCCCTTGAGCTCAATGTCCTTCTCCAGGCCGCCGTCCCGCAAGAGTGAGCAGGTAATTTGTTCGGTGATGGAAATGTGGATGCTAAACGCGGATCAGGACGAGAGACAAGGGTTTCGCAGATACGTACCTCTCTTGCTCGACCTCGGGTAGGCTGCCTCTACCTTTAGCACCGGCAGCCTTCGCGGCGGGCGCGGGAACAGCCGCAACAGACGGTGTGGGCGGTTCAGAAGGGAGAAGGCCAGACGACACGTAGTCGCCACCGAGGGCGTCAATTAGTTCAGCCTGCTTTGTCTTCTTGGAACTGCCCAGTTTCATTCCAGTACCCTTGAATGCCGGGGCCCTTGGGACTGGCGTAACGGAAACAGGTGGCGTCGGAGGGTTGTATTGCGTCGGAACAGGCGAGTAGCCAGTAACCCCGCCACCGTAGGAACCAGTACTGCCAAAGCCCGGGGTCGTGCCAGCTGCCCGCCGCTGCTGCTCGCGCCGTTGCATTTCAAGCTGCTTGGCACGGCGCTTGAGCTCTTCCTTGGCCTCGGCCTCCTTGTTCTACACATGTCGCATAAATGCCACAAAAAATATGAAAGCAAGACAAGGGATACACACCTGCTCAATAATAATCGATATTTTCTCCTCGTGGCTCTCCATCTCCAGGGCATTGCGCACTTGAACGAGACCGACCGCGCCCTCTCGGTAGCCGAGGCCAACAACTTCGTCAAAGGCGCCGAGTAGTTCAAATGCGCGAGTGATAACCTCACTCTCCGCGGCACTTCGACACATATCAGAGACGACCCGCGCGAGAAGATGCAACGTGTCGATATCCTGGAGAATATTGGAGGCTTTATTGGTGATGAGAAGAATATAAAGGTCCTCTAGCGGCTGGTAGACGTAGCGGACGTCTGGCGTCTCTATAAGGGTATGTTGCGTGCTCGACGGCGGAGGAAGCAGCTTGGGGAAAGACGCGAGCAGAGACTCGATGCGGGTGCGGGTCATGTCCAGAAACTGGCGGGATATGACGGCTGGTAGCGGTATTAGGATGAACGGAGTGGTGCAGGAGTATATTTTACCTTTGCCAGCCTTGGTGCATATGGAGGCTGCGAGAACAACCTGCGACGGCGTCAGTCAAACCCAATAGTCGGATATCCGACGAACCATTTTGCAAGGGTCAGACTTTGGACGTGTCGCAAATTGGACTTTTGGAGAGCTGGCGTTCGTGTCTTGTTGTGCCAAGTTTGCGCCTGATCACATCACTCTTTCTTGAACTCTCATGTCCAAGTCGTACTCTCCGTCTCAGTTCCGTCTCTCAGGCCGTCGAGGATGTCAGCAAAGCAAATTCCAGAGTTAATAAACTAGCCACGGCAATGGGTACAATACATGTTCAGGCAATGGAGCGCGAAATCTGTGCACTAGTACAAGAGCATGGGCGACAATAGAATTGACCATGGACATTCCTCCTCTGCAACACAAGAAACTGGACAGTCGTGTGGTTAGAAAGTCGTGAAACATAGTCCAGGTCGGCGCAGTACTCACCACCGAAAGACGCAAAGTTACGGTTCCATCCACCAGACGAATCGAAGTCTCCCCATACGCAGATGGTACATGAATTCCGTGTCCTCCTCGCTTATAGAGATGTATCCCAGCCCTAGGATGCAATACCATCGGGGGGTCACTACACAGGCAAAAGGAGACCCAGACTCTTGACAAGTCCAGTAAACACACCCTGATGGAGGGGGGCCCGAAAACCCCAAACTACCCCACCCACGCCGCAGCTACGTATGGCGCTGAGGGGCCGCCATAGGCTCACAGGTGCGCGCGATTCGGACGTTCGGAGGCCATCCCGGACCCCTACAAGTCTTCTGGGCTGAATCCATGTCGACACGCCCCGTAACTGCAGAACAGCTTTTGCGCGGTAGAGACTCCGTTCAGGGGGATGCGACTCGCTGTGGCGGTCGAGTTGAGGTGGGATGAAATTCGAGATCGGTGGCGTTGTGGGCGCTCAGCGGCTGTTGGGGTTTCATGAGGTCTGAACGATTGTAGTGAAGCAGTAAGAGCGACATACCAGTCGAGAGCTGGTCCAAGAAGAACCGCTTTTCGACTGTGGCTGAGTGAGTGCCATCGAGGTCAAGAGTCGAGGACTCGCCACAGCGGACAGATGGAGCGAAAGAATCTTGATGGCGAAAGTGGCTGACGGTCTTGTATCTTGGTGGGCGTTAGTGCTACAAATCGGGAAGGACGAGGCGGAAAGTACGAAGGAGGCGTTTGAGGACGGTGGGCGGACGTTGAAAGAGAGCTACTTGTGGGTCTGGAATCAGTCATTGTGACATTCTGCTTTTTATATCCCAAGGTTTGATCGGCACCGCCCACGCGACGCGTCTCTTTGCGACGCTTTGGCGCTTTGGCCGTCGACATCAAAACGCTTTGGCTGTCCACATCAGCCCATTTTGGTTCCGCTTTGACAAAGGAACGGAACACATGCACGTTAACAGATACAGGCAAAGAAAGCGATGGTATTAGGGTCGTTATGATCGTGAATATGTCCCAGCGTAGATGAAAAAATATTACTCGTAAGGCATGTCGGTAACCGCTTCTGACAGTGAAGCCCAAGTATTCGCCACATTCTCCGCAAAAGTCTGCTCCTCGCGGGCAAACGTCTGCACTATCTGACTGACAATCGCGTTTTCCCGGTTGTGTAACACCACCCGTAGTTCGTGCCACAAGCTGGACGGATGTGTAAATCAAAGATGGAGACATTTGCGAAAAAGACTCACCAAGCACGGATGAACACCCGTCGGCTCAGTTGCGCCGCGATAGTAGCCTGGTCCTTCTCGATGGCGGCGACATACTGCTCCACCTGGTCTTGCCAACCCTCCTTCTGGGCAGCCTTGACGCCCTCCAACTTCATGGAGGTCGTCTCAACACGTTGCTTCAACCTCTCCACTTGGTCAATGGAGAGTCGGTCATTGCGAATCAAAAGGTCTTTCATCGCAACGTATAGGTCCCGCTGAGCCTGTTCTGCGTCAGTACCCTGTGTCCGGAACTGAGGCTATGACATACCTTGATACTCTCGAGTGTGGTATCAAACAGAGTCCGTGTCTATCGTGTCCATGGTCAGCTTATCAATCTTCGTGCATTGGAAATAACCCACTCGTAACTCGGAGAGCTCAGAAGAGCGTTGAGTATGAGCCGCCACTGCTTGGAGACCAACACGAACACCCGCCGATAGTTCGCAGTCGTCGCCCCGCCAACATGTCTCATTAACCTCCACCACGGCGCGTAGGGTGTTCGTCAGCCGCGCCATATCACCCTGCTCCACGGCAGATTCCGGTGGTTGAAAACCAAATATCGAGTCCATCATATTAGGTACGGACGCAAAGGTCGGTGCGGCGGATGTGGTGGACGCCGAAGAGGGGACGGCGGAGAGTGCAGGGGAAGAGAACACAGGCAAAGAGAAATGAGCTTGGAAGTAACCCGGTCGGAAGGCAGGAGGTATCCGTACCGCTGCTGCTTCTCGCCGCTTTATAATCCGCTCCGCCAGAATGCAGATTCTCTGCCATTGTTCAATCAGGGGATTTATTCTGCGGCGGAGGGTCCTGTAGAGAGCATCAACAGGAGACTACAGAGAAGGCTGCAAGGTTTCGTACACCAGCTTCTCCTCCAGATCACTGGGGATTGTACATCTCCTCGTTCCGGTCGACTCGCTTGCTGACAGACTCCTCATCCAACGAAATGGGGGTATTTTTCCGCCATGATTCGAAGGACGGCTCGGTAAGAAACGCAGCAAGCAGTGCGTCTTCTTTGATGATAGGGTGATTCCTGTGTAGACAATCAATGCCAAGTAGACGAGCATCAGGCGGGCGATGGGACTCACAACACAAAGTTGAGGGACCGCGCCAAACCGCGTCTGGCGATATCGTATCAGAGAAATGTAGGTTATATGTACAGAGAACGTCACTACCTTCTCTGCTCAATAAAGAGCTCGTCCGCTACTCGACTCATTAGTTTGGGACCACGTATAGAAGCGGGAAACGAACCTCCTATGCGCTTCGGCGGGCAAAGCTGGGAACAGGCGAAACGGATAACGACGCATCAGACACTCCCACACAAAAACGAACTCAGAATATCTCCTGGGCACCGGGGAGCCCCGCTGACAGACAGCATTTAACATCGACAGGTACCCATGTGATGGAAGCCGACTCACTGAAGACGAGATCTCATAGACCATGTACCGGTTCAGGATGAAACCTTGCTGCCCCAGCGTGGTGACATTGACGGTTTCCTGTTTCTTCCACCAATATGGGGGAAGTCCGGTGCCGGAGAGGCTCGAGGGCACTCCAGCGGCAGCGGCTGAATTCCCTTGCCCCGCATCGAACCCGTTGCTGGACGGTGCGGCGGCTACTCGTGAGTTTGTATTCCACGGATCGTCCGTCGCGTAGGCAGGCACGGGTGAACGAATTCCTGCCCCGTTGTTCTGCCGGTAGTTGGTCGGATTAAATGTTGACGCGGAGGGTGGCAACCTGCTGAGATCCAGCGTCGGTTCTGGCAGAGTGTTCTGCGACGATAGCGCGGCGACCTGCTCGATGCTTACATCTGAAGTACTGTTAGACGTATGCAGTCCACTAGTACACGATTCCCTTACCTTTGCCGGCCTGAGCAAGTGCAACCAACGCCAAAGCTACAAAGAACTCGAGCTTGGAAACGCGTGGGCGGCTACTGACGAGGTTGACAATCTGGCGCGTGTGGAGTTCAGGAGTCAAGCTGAACATGACTGCATCGTTGCGCACCTTGTCGATAGTAGCAGCCGGTAATGAGGACGTGCCCAAGACGCGCGACAACGAGTTCACAGATGTTTCGCCAGTGTTGCTTGGGTCCACCAACTGAAACGATAGGTTGTAAATTGCAGGCACAGTGGCGTCCGCTGCAGGGAAAAATATGAAGTCTACGTTGAGGACCACCCAGTAAAGCGCTCACCAATTACAGAGCTGAAGACCGAGTTGTTGCCAGTGGTTGCGGGCGCTGGAGTCGCGGAGGGACTCGGCGCAGCGCTCCACGGGTCAAGAGTGTCGTAAACCGATCCAGCCAGGGGATTCTCGTCGACATAAGAGCCTCCGAAGCCGCCGTTTGTGTTGGCAGTATACCTGGGCTGGGCTCTCGGGGCGTTAAACATTGCCGATTCGCCTTTGCGGTGGACGCCGTACAGACGCCAAAAGCGAAGAAGCTGATCGGAGCCTCGTGTTTCAATCAACAAGGAAAAGCAGGGGATAAATAATGTAATTTTCGAAAGCAATCCACCCGACTCTCTGCGTCTGGCTCAGCAGACCTATATACAACGGCGCCTGTTTTATTACGAGTAATTATTCCAAGGCCCGCCAATTACAGCACTTCGGCAGTGACTTTCGCCTGCAAAGTGCAGGGTCCAGGTCGACAGCAGTCTCCGGGCATTCACCTGCTCGCCGGTCAAGCTACATGGGTTTGTTCAGCGACTGTACATAACACCAAAGATGAAACACGTACCCAGGCGTGCCATATGTTAATGGTGCGAAATACAAAAGAACCGCAAACATCGCGATGGAGAAAGCCGACGAAAACTATCGGCGCTTTGATACCGAGGTCCGCGTACTGCTTCGGGCGTCCTCGTGTGGTGGGGCCCCATACCGAGACGGGGTAGTTTACTGTCTCGGACAGGATAAAGCTCAGGACCGCTCCAGCAATCATAGCTGACGCAAGATGTGAAGGAAGGTAGTGGTGGATGAAAAGCTGACGGTTCATCAGGAAGAAAGGGGCATAGTGCACGCCCCAGAAGAGCATGAAGAAGCCCGTAGAATTCCACAGGCGATTCCGGACGGCTATACTCAGTCATGAAGACAGGTTCGGCGAGGATTGAGACAGCACGTACGATCTGGGATGGGATCCAGGCCACGACGGCGAGCCAGCAAGTCGGCCCCAAGAATACCGATGTAGATAGACAACGCAACGACACAAGTCCACCAACCAACAACATTACCGATGAGGTAAATTTGTTTTTGAGGTTCGCTTTCTGTCCAGAAGCTTATGCCGCTCAGGAGGAATGGCCAGTTAATCGGGCTACTGGCATATGGATGAGAGGCCGTCAATCCAGCGTTGTGTTGCATCATCAGGAGTTGCAGCTCGCCGAACTTCTTGAAGAAGTTCATAGACTTGGGTTTCTTGGGCTCGATTGGCGTCTCCGGGCGAGTTTCCACGTCTTCCCCTTCTGCAATGCGAGTGAGTCACGAGCAGACAAATCGAATTAGGTGAACCTACCGCTCGATATGATGTCCTCGATGAACCAGGTCGCACTTTTCTCTGGCGCAGCCTTGTTGCCGTTGATCTCTTGTTGTTTGAACGCCCATTCAGGGAGCTGCTTCGTGTGCGTCCACATCGACACTTTGGTGGGAGCGTGTACGAGTCGGAAGTGTCCGGACTTGCTCTTCACGACTTCTCCATCGTGACCATCGTTGATATTGATATGGAAGAGCGTGTCGTTGTGCCGCGAATGGTCGTCTTTGGGCCAAGTTGTAAATTCTTGGTTCGTCGGCATGAGAGGCGACGCGACATCATGGGTGAGCAGGTGTGTCTGGGTGTTTACATGCAACAGCTGTATAAGGTCGCCGTGGCGGACGAATCGCCCACGGCCGGTCTCGGGGAGCGCCTTGGTGGGAATGAGCTGCCAGTTGTTGTTGGTGTCGTTGTGCCCGTATCCCGTAACCTGCTGGCCTGACGAAGGGTGAGTGAGACGCGATGTAGATGGGCGCAAGACGCACCTTGACTGCTGATGCGCCCGTCGTCGTACTTCAACGGATAGCGTTCAACATGCGAGTGCAAAAACACTTTCGTCTCCTTGTGACGCATGGTAACGATGTCGTAGTATTTAATTTCTGGAACCACATCGTTACCGGAGGCTTCCAGGAGACAAGAACAGGGCACGGCACCCTGGCTGTTCAGCAGCATCTCGTTGCCGGAAAGGGTCTCCTGGAACGCCGGCGACATGAAACTGTCGCCCGGTCCCGATTTGGTGAGGACGGCAAAGTGGATATAGAAGAACGACAGATAGATAATGAAGGGTACGACGATAAAGCCCACCACACGCGCGGTGAAGTGCCTCCAGAAGTATTCCTGCACGCGTCTATTTAGCATTGACTTGACAATGTCGAGATACAGCTTTGCTCACCATGGTGTGCCCCTCCTTCTTGTGGTCGAGGATATCCCATAAATCGATCGCAACTGCGATTCCGATCGCAAACACGGTGAGGATGCCGTTGACTTTCGAGCCCCATGCACAGGCCATAAAGACGCCCGGTGAGGATGAGCCATGTCCACCATTCAGTGCCAAACGCCCAGTAACGCAGTTTCTTGAAGCGGATGTACGAATACATAGTGAGGGTCATGAAGAAAATGAGTGTCGCGTCGAGCAAGATGAGCCGCGACTGGGCAATGTGTGCGCTATCTGGAAGCACCAGGTCAGTCTCTCGAACATACCATCACATAGTCAGCTCACCAAACAAAATTATTGAGGCAGAAAACGCCGCAATGACTGTCGAGTAGCCGCTTTCCTTCATGATTGCATATACGATTGGTACCGTGAGACTGCCTAGAATTGCCGGAAGGGCCCGCATGCCCACGTACGGGACGTGGTTCTCCGTGTAACTGTCCCCGATGTTCTCGAACATGAATTTTCCGTCAAATCCGACAAACCAAGCCCGCGAGGCCGAAGAGCAGCTTCGCAAACGGCGGGTGTACATCAAAGTAGTATTCGCGCGAGATGTAGTAGGCCGCAAATTTGCCAAAGTGCACTTCGTCGAAGCTACGAGGAGAATGAGGCGAAAAACATGCGCGAAAAGGAGCAACACCTACACCACCTGGTCCGGGTGGTTGATCTTGTAGAAACGCAGCGCAAACGCGAGAGTAGTAAGCACCGCGACGACCACCATGCTGGCCTTCTTGGTTTCTAATAGCTTCTCGATGGGATGGCGGGCATTCTGGGCTACAGGTGTCAGTGCAGTCGCCGTGCGCGGCCAGCGACACGTACAGGGTTTTGAAAGACGTCTGCAACATGGTCGTCGGAGCGCAGTCGGTCATATTCTACGGTTTCGGGTTGTGGCGGGGCCTGGCGTTGGCGCAAGCGCGGGGCCTGCTGTTTGCCCGCCATACGTGTTGGTTCGTGTAAAAGTGAAAGTGTGTGATTACATAAGAAAATAAAATGGACATTCGCTAAATTTAGAAATTCCGAACGCGGCGACTCGGTGCAGGGCTGGGCTCGGGCCAGCTCTGCGCAAGGATCCACAGGAAAACGAGGAAGAGAAAGAAAAGAAAGAAAGAAAATCTGAGAACCACATCGACTGTACGTGGGAACGAGTCTGAACGCGTT
The DNA here is from genome assembly GCA_029449255.1 of Mycena polygramma. Lineage (NCBI taxonomy): Eukaryota > Fungi > Basidiomycota > Agaricomycetes > Agaricales > Mycenaceae > Mycena > Mycena polygramma. The sequence goes on along the minus strand of JARKID010000135.1, from coordinate 167,141 downwards.
CATAAAAAAAAGTGGATCAAGTCTTTTGCGACACCGGACCCCGAGTCCCTGCTCGCATAAAAGGCCTCGAGGACCCAGCAACCCGTAATTCAACTTGGGATTGCGCTAGTCGCCTAATAAACAAACGAGGGCTACATGTCTCAATCTCTAGAGGTATTTGACGTGCGGCGTGCGCTCGCTGCGCAGGGTCCATCAATTGAGAAGATATGTGGCGTTGCACGAGAGCGATGAGAAGGGGGAGGTTAATTCCGATGAGGAGTGCCATGTCGTCAAGTTTTTCCTTCCTGAGTCTTAGGATCCGGCTTAGTCCGACCGTTGCATCGCTGTTTGTTGTTCCGTTTGCAAGAGAGGCGACAGATACAGGGAGTGCGACAGATGCGTGGCGAGGGCGGCAAAAGGTTCGTACAAAAAGCCACTAATTGATGCCCTTCAGGAGTCTTGCGAGCATCGCTATGAAATCTCGGTTAGTGTGCAACCCTTCAGCATACACGATATAAAGCTTACCATTCATAGAGATAGACAGCGGAAAGTATGATGTCGTCTGAATCCTCGGACATTCCGGGAGCTTAGAATTTCCGACTATGCGTTCTATGCGCGCGAGGACCTTCTCCAGCAGAGTTTCGTGCACCACCGGATCTTTCAACGACGGCGGTCGCCAGCCAGGCTTGAGCCTGCCATGAGACCCATCATAGGCCACCCGCGGGAACACTGGAACCCCGAGCTGGTTGTAAGCCTCCAACCACAAGTAGCATGCGACGCAGTGGGGCTTGGAGGAAGCCATGTACGGGAAAAGGGTGATTTCGGGGTCGATCTTCTCCACGTTTTCCGCGACGCGGATGGCCAGGTGGCACTCCGAGTGCACCTTCGACCGAACAGAGTGCGATTTCGACTGAACTTCCATGGGGCAGACGATGCTCCGCATCCAGGCAGTGACTTTCGACTGAATCACCAGGTGACCGACGACGCCCCGTAGCCAGGCAGTGACCGTCCCAAACCCGAAGTCCGCTGGATACCAACCCGTCCATAAAGTGGTCGAAGAGATGGAGATGGGTTCCGTTGGAGGCACGGGGAAGGGATGAAGAATCAATTTACGGCTCACGAACCAGCTCCGCCGTGGTGAGAGTGCGACATTGATGAATGTAACTGTTGCTTTGTGGACCCCAATCATCTTTTCGATACACTTGAGCAAATCGAATTCTGGAAATCGCATGTCAAGTGGCGGAAGTCGAAGAAAAGGCCTTTCACTGACTGTGTTCAGGCAGAGCTTGTGCAACTTTTTGAAGGCTCTCCGCGGCCTCCCTATACTTTTTAGATTGGGCGAGGTAGTACAATTCCTGAACAAAGTGGAGATAGGTTTGCCATTCCTGATCGGACGTGTCGACGGCAAAAGTAAACTTGGTATGCTTGAGCCGCGCTGATAGATACACTGTCTCCGCTGTTAGTGCCACCATGTACACCGCCTGCAGCAGTCTGGTTGCAAAAAGCCCCACTGTCAATGATGCCCTTTGCTCGTAAAGCAGTGTTATGCCTTTGCGTCGTTTCCGCCCACGATGAATCGCCTTTTCTGCGACGAAGCCGGCGATTTTGCTGGTGACTTGTTTCACGAGGCCGTCCTTCTTTCCGCGGACAGCAGGCGCGCCGCCGAGCTCCCACCTCGTCACGTCATGTATTTCTTGCAGCAGCGTCGAAACGCTTTGGAAGTGAGCACAAATCGTATCCTCCGCGGGCCCCCCGTCCTGCGAGAAGAATAGATGCATCTCCGTATTGGAATAGCCCAGCATGACTGAAAAGTTGTCCTGGCCGGGCGTAGCGTTACAGATAGTCGCCACCGCTTTCGCGATGTCCGCATATCTGTTCGTCAGCTTCTCTGTGCCGAATACAATTTGGAGCGTAGCCCTCCGGTTGGGTGTCTGGCCGACGAGGTGCTGCTTGTCGCCGTGTACAGAAGCGACTGTATGTGTGCACAACGCCAGTTTTTCTGCGGTCGTGGGCTGCGGTATGGTCAGCATATATCCAGTTACGGAGTCCAAATTACCAACCCGATGCACGCCAAAGAGGTTGAACATGGAAGCCAGCATGGTGAAGTGCGAACTTGAGGAGGGGCGATCGGAAATCTCCTCTCATGCCCCTAACAGGGCGCGGATGTTCAGAAATTATTCAACAGCCATTGTAACATTTCCCGGGGCATATACGAAAGGTTTGAGCCCTGGCAGACTTTCCGAGCCATTTCAAACCTATCCAAGCCAGCTGCAATGTGTGGAAATAGGCAAAAGCCTTCCAGGCGGACGTGAACTTGCGGAAAAGGACTCTCGAGCGATTGGACAGCCACACGTCAAACCGGCGATCCCCGGACCACGTTTTGCTTCCTCCCTTCTCCTCCCTTCGTGTCCACTCGCGTCAATCCAGTGTTCAACGTTCAGCCTCCCGTCGCCCACTGGATCTCACTGGATGCACACATGGGCCTTGCCATTTTCGCGACGCGATTTCGGACTGTGTGCAGGGCTAGCCTGTAGACGAACTGTTTTCTGTTCTGATGTCCCAAACACCTGGATAGTTCATTCGAGAACTCGTAAATTCCTGAGAAAAGACGAGTAGGTCTTCTTTTACAGCTTCTTCGCAAATTCCGGCTCGTCCCGGTGCCAGTACTCTCACACCCAACACTACCTCTGTATGTACCAACGCTCTCAACAAACTTCTGCCGGCCTTTCCCTCAACCACTGACGACTTCCGAAACAGAACGGATGCCCTGACCGTGGCAGTTCATCTGTCCCCTGATTTCCTGGATTTGAATGGGAATACGGGTGCCGATTGCGAACGGCGACAACCAACGGGCCTCGATGTTCTTACCGACGGTGAGAGAGGAGACCTTGGTGAGAACTATCAGACTTGTCGTTCTATTCAATCATTGTTTACAAAAAAAATCGCCCCAAGAAACAGACGTGATGAAAAATGAACCGACCAAATGGCAAATCCGTTTTTTCAATCCATTTTCTCTTCCAGAGACAACAGACGGGAAGTTTTTTTGTCCAAAAGCCCAGGCTTCCCAGCTTCCACTTTGTACCGAAGATCTACGCGTCGCTGATTTGCGTCGACGATTCGGATGCCCCTATCTTTTAGATTTTAGAGCCTTGGAGGCAACTTCGAGGCTTCGGATTTGATTGGACCTTTATTCGAAGCATGCACGCGTTATTTGCGCTGCTGAGTTGGCTCAGCCGACTGTTCCTCTCCATTCCGAAAAGACAATAACCCTCCGACGAACCCGACGGTGTTTTCTACCTCGAAGAAAAAGAAGGGGCGCTTCAGTTTCCCGGTATCCCCGCCTTTACTTACGCGCGGTCGAGACTGGACGGGGAGTAAGGAGTGCATTACTCTTACTCGGCGGCCTCGGCTTGGGGAAGAAGACGTCGATCGTTACGAGATTGAGCTAGAATTCCTGGCAGAAGTTTCTTTGATTCAATCCGGCGGGCACGGCGGCCTCACAGGTTTGCGCCTCGCTGTATCCCCCGCTCCCGGCGCAGCTCCGCCATGGTAATGGCCTTGTTTCACCATCTCTGGCCTTTTCAAGTTGTTTCCCATGTCCCGCTGTGCATGTTTCATTCCGCCCATATGGTACGCGCGTACACAAGCTCGAGCGTTGCGGCCGCAGCGCAAGGTCGCCTGAAGGTCGCCTGCGCCAAGCAGCGAGGCGCCGTGTCAAAAACGTTGGAAGATAATTAGTGGGATTCTGTGAGACGCGAGACGCGAGACGGAGCAAGTCCTCTTCTAGTCCTGTGCAACCTGGCTGGGAAGGTACAGGCGCGCTTCAGCGCATCGTACGGTGCGTGTCCCCTTTAGTCTGTTGCTGTCCTTCAGCTTGCCTCCCGCGTTGACTATAGTCCAGTGTGCCATCTGGCTCGCATCCGAGTCTCCAGTGCGTCCTCGCTCCTTGAATGCCCAGACTCCCAGTGCGACGATCACCGCCGATCCCCGTTTTTACCCCATTCGAAGCCAATGCCACGCGCGGGATCGTTTCTTCCCCGTGTTTCTTTGCTCTCCGTTCGCTATCGATGCTGCCTGTCACCTAAATGACGATCCTGGCGACATCTAATCCGCCGCACGTGAACCCACCCATCTTCCGAACCTGCCGCCACCCGAGCTCCTATCGCAACTTTTCGATGACTTATCTGCAAGCTTTGTGAGCGCGCGCGTCTGCTCACGAATCTACGCCAATAGCGTGCACACTCCGCCTCGACAGCACGCATCCTCTTTCTGGTTGCCTGCGCCTCTCCGTCCCCTGCGCCTCGATGCACGTTATGTCATTGTTTCTATCCACTCGTTAGATTGTCACAAGCTGCACCGTGCTCGTCTGTCTCCCCTGCGCGCTCGTCTTTCTCCCCTGTCTAGTAAATATACAGTAACACTCAACCATTTGTGTCCCACGAACGAACTTGAAGTATGTGAATTGGTTCGATCGATCGCTCGGAAAAGTTGAGAGTCTAGCTGGGACAATAACCTCCGCACAGTGCAGCGGGTCCTCGCAACATTCACTCTAGACCTCTAGGGATTTGAGTACAGATGAAGTCAGAAGACTGACGCACCGAACGAGCCCAAAACCAAAACAAATGTATCCACTCGTTCAAACTTTATTGGCATGGAGAGTCCGGATGAAGTCGCGTTGTCTAATCTTTACAGGCTGCAAAAGGTCCCAGCCAAGAATCCCGTAGAATTCGGGAAGGTGACGATTGTTTTCGAACCTTTGCTTCCTTCATCTGTCTCGACCGACGCGAAGACTCAAAATCAACTGCCACATTGAGTACAGTCCTCCAATTTTTTTTAGTGCCCTGGTGGTTGAATCAAGTGTCAGCTTCGCGGCGCCCTTGAGCAAGGGCATTTAAGGTGTGGACGGTGAACGGTTATGGATATACGTGCTTTAAATTGTACGGTAGAAAACAAGCCTTATCCGTTAGCACTTATTCTTCCACTCGATGCTCCTGCTTCAGGCTGCGTCAGGCGGAGAAGAAAGACAAATTAGTGTGATTCCGTCGCAGCGAGAGCATGGAGCTCACTCCCAGTGCATTCTATCTAGCTACTTCTTACCCGGTGATTTTCTTGTTTTCGATATCCTCGGGATGGGATGGCTCACCGAGACGCGAGAATGAAACCAAGAATAGCATTCAGTTTGAGTTTATGGTACAGCAATTTAGACATAGGGGTGCACCGACGTCCCACAAAAAGAGTGCTTCGGATGCGCGAACAGCAGAGGAATGCCTTGGATTTCGAGCAACCAGCGGCGGATCCGTCTCTCGGGAGAAATTGCGAGCCGGGGAGGCGGAGGCGACGAGGCGGTCGCCGCCGGTTGGAGACCTTCCAAGGATCCAAACCGAAGGTCGTCAGCGAGCCCTGGAAAGAGCAGCGCCCCCCGACTTCATACGAGACACACATCCCGACTCAGAAGGACTCAGATCGGTGAGGATCGGTACTTCTAGCGTCGAAGCTGCCAATGCCGTCACATCCTAGTAAGAGTAATGCACCCTCTCCTCCTGGACGGGAACTGCCAGAACTGCAAGCGCGAATCTGAATCAAGGCTTCTAATATCTTCCATACTTACCTCTATCGTGGGTTCGGGATTGGATTAGGATGGCTTGCCTCTATTAGTGAGTTTAGATTGGCTTGAATCTGACGGACGCCACAACTCTTGATCCTTGAGCGACAGTGGACATGCCCACAAGGGTGTTGCTTCGTGCGCGAGCAACTGGCGGACGCCGTCTGTAGACTGTCAGGTTGGGGGAGTGCTTATCGAAACCCGTGGTACGACCATCATCGGAATAGAGATTGAATTGAATCTCAGTATCGCTGATCAATATCGTTGCTTGGAAGGGAAATTGAATGGGTACAATTGGTTGCATACGCGGAAAAGGTACATATACATTCAGGCTGCTTGATTCAACGGCACCGCCGTTGCGCCGCGGGGTTTGTGCTGGAATATATCGGTCTTGAGGGGGAGAGGCGTACCCATCCAGGTTGCGAGGGTGGTGTGGTCTGCGAGCTCGTCGTCGGTGTTCGGATGGATGAGGACGCTGTTTATTGGATGTGAATAGGGGATTGATGAACAGAAAAGGAAGCAGATGATCAGCATATGGGTGATGACATACGAGCAGGGTCCTCGGTTGACAGCGAGCCAGGAGAAGAGCGCGCCCGTCTGGTGCGGCGTAAAGACGTTGACCTCGAACATGGGCGTCGGGTGCGGGCCTGGGGCGGTCAGCGTAGAGTACTCTAGATGCTGCGTACTTACCGACTGGCTTGTCTTTCATCGGATATACTGTCATCTTGTCACCAGTCAGACGGAGACTGTGGGTGTCAATCAAAAGAGGGTAACTTGCCTCGGGTTGGAATTCAGACTGGATGAGTTTGTGAAGGGTCCGTGCATGGCTGGTCTCCTCCTCGGATGAATAGTAGACATGAAAGTCGAAACCGTTGCCAGCAGATCGAGGGCGGATTGGTTTCAGGAACTCTGTGTATGCAGTAGATGACATTGTTGGCGAAAGCTTCTGTTTGTGTTTTCTGTTTTCTCGTGTGTACCTTGCATCTATCCTTGTCCCTCGCCGATGAGCTGGACGCCGAAATCGCACCGCGGGGCCCCTAGCAGATCAGATCACACCCAGGCTCCCCTTTCCCCCGCCTACACCTCCCCCCGCAAGGCCCCTCCCCCGCCCGGCCAGCCCTTCTCCCTCTCCGCCGTCTTCAGCCGCACCCGCGCAACCTCCTTGCGCTCCGTCTACTCCACCTCCACCACCACAACCACCGCCAGCGACCGCAGCAACCACCCGTACTCGGTCATGCACGTCGCCCCGCTCCCCGTCGTCTCGAACCAGGAGAACCCCGACGACGAGGAGGAGTGCCCCGTCTGTCTCGAGCCCCTCAGCTTCAGCTTCCGTCTGCCCGGAGAGAAGCCCCACATCGTCCCCGAGTGCGGCCATGCCCTGCACGAGGTGCGCTGCTCTTGTTCCTGTCAAAAAACGGTTCAATTCTGATAAAAACTAGGCGTGCTTCACGGCGGTGTACGGGCCCCCGCCGTCACAGGCCCGCTCGACCGTGCCCCGCAAGTCCAATCTTGGTGTCTGCGGTGTCTGTCGCCGTCCCATGAAGGTCGGCGACGGCGACTCGAGCAAGTCCAACAGTGTGTGTTTCCATTGTCTGCCAGCCATTGTCTAACTGTCTAGAACTCGCCTCGCTGACGGGCATGTCGCGCGACGCGGGCGCGCTCTACCCCGGCCGCGACACACCCACCGGCCGTAAGGGCCCGCACCAGCCTGCCCCTGCACGCTACGACCCCAACGAGGACGATGCCCTCGAGCACGTCGCCTCGAACAAGTCCACCCACACCGCCCACAGCGACCACTCGACATACATCGTCGCCCCGTCCATCCAGGTCCGCCCCGAGTTCTCGTCGCTCACCCGCACCGCAGACAACAACCAGCCGCTCACCTGCATCGTCGTCATTGAGCTGCCCGGCAAGCGCATCACAAACGGGCCCGTCCCCGGCCCCGTCATGTCCGACATCCGCGCCGGCTCGCGCTCGGGTCGTTCAAGTCCCCACAGCCGCCACCAGGGTGACCACCGCAGCAGCGAGCGGGATCATCGCAGCGACCGTGACCATCGCAGTGACCACCGCAGCGAGCGCGGCGACCGTTCGCCACCGCAGTACGCCTCTTCCCACGGACACGAGCGGGAGCGGGACAACAATCGCGACACCCGGGACACACGCGACACCCGCGACATGGGGAACGACGAGGACTCGCCGTTCATCGCGATCACCGAGGACCTGCGCAACCGCATCATCGACTGGAAAGGCCACCCCATGTCCGACCTCGGTGCGCTGCAGATGTACGACCTGTTGGGCGTGCGCCGCGACGCCGTCGTGCGCGAGTTCTACGTCTACCTGTTCAAGGAGGCGCTGATCTGTGTCGCCGAGGAGCGTAAGCGCTCGCTCGGCCGCCTGCTGTCCAACGCGTCGGGCATCAGCGAGGCGGCGTCGAGTGCGTCCGCCGCCCCGCGGGGCGTCCTGCGGCTGCGCGGCCGCATCTACGTGCGCCACATCAAGCACGTCACCGCGAGCTCGTCCGCCGGCGAGATGAGCCTCACGATCGACATGGAGGACGAGCTCGCGAGCTTCATCCTCATCTTCAAGGAGCGCGCGTCGCTCGAGGCGTGGAAGAACAAGATCCAGAACCTCGTCAACCACTTCCAGGCGCAGAACCAGGCGCAGGCGGAGCCCGAGCGGCCGCTCGACATGGAGGAGTTTGGCGGGAGCGCGAAGGCGATGCGCATGTTGTCGGGCGGGAGCGGGACGACGTCGAGCACGGGCGATAGTAGCCTGCTCAATGGCTCGTCTGCGCGGAGCACGATGAGCAGCTCGACGAGCCACGGGAGTTTGCCGCCGCCGCGGCACAACTACAACAATAAACTCAGTCCGCTGGGCGAGGACGACGAGATGAGCGCGTATGACAGCCCGACGGGGCTCGTCACGCCGTACACGTCTGCGGGCCCGAGCAACAACCTCAGCCCGCTGCCACACCCGCCGCTCGATCTTATTATTGTGGTCTCGCTGCCGCCGCCGGGCGCCGCGCCGTCGACGGCGACGCTCAAGGTGCGCGTGATCAAGGTGACGCTCGACTTTACGCTCGCGTCGCTGTCGACCAAGGATCGGCTCAGTCTCGTCACGTTCGAGGTCGGGCAGAGCGGGCGCGTGAGGCGGACGCCGTTCTTGTATGTCGGCAGGCCGCAGAGCCGGCAACGGCTGGAAAAGTTTATAGATGAGATTGGCGTGCGGGTTGACGATGGCATGGACGAGTTTTTGGTGAGGGGGAGCAAGGACGAGAAGACGGACGTCGTGACGGCTGTGAACCATGGTAATGCTCTAAACTTTCATCTTGTCACAATATTTTACTGATGTACTTTAGGCCTCGACGTGGTGTTGCAGCGGAAAGCCAAGAACCCGGTCTCGGGCATGATGCTCGTCTCGGACGCGTCCGACTCGACGCGGCGCGCGCAGATGGACCTCGTCCTAGCGCGCGCCGAGGCGGCCAACGTCCCGATTCACTCGTTCGGCTACGGCCGCTCGCACGACCCCGCGTCGCTGTGGCTCATGTCGAACCACACGAGCGGGACGTACACGTTCGTCAAGGACTGGTACGACCTGCGGGACTGCGTCGCGGGGTGCGTCGGCGGGATGATGTCGATCGGGCTGCTGAGCATGAAGCTGCACATGAAGATCGTCGACGGGCTGCGCTTCCGCATCCGCAAGGTCAGCGGCGGCCCGAGCTCGATCCTCGCGAGCGACGGGCAGAACGTCGATGTGGAGGTCGGGGAGCTGCGCTACGGCGAGCGCAAGGAGATGCTCATCGAGCTCGAGCTGGACAACTCGGACATGCAGGCGAAGATGGCGGCGGCAAGGCAGCAGGGCGGTGGGGGCGGCGGGCGCGGGAACAACCGGGCGCTGAACGCGACGGACCAGTTCGTCGCGAGCATGGGGCTCGACTCGCTCGCGATCGACGACGCGCCGGACTTTGCGGACGGGATGATGGACCGCATGATCGACGAGGTGCCGGTCGTGGAGGTGGACGGGTCGTTCTTTGACCCCGCGGCGGGCAAGCACGTCAGCCGGCTCGCGCACCCCGTGCTGCTCACCGTCACGCTGCTGCCTGCGCAAGCGGGCATCGCGCGCCAGCCGTCGGCGGTGTCGGACCCCGTGATCGTGCGCCGCCGCATGGAGCTTCTCGCGAGCGACATGATTACGCGCGCGCTTGTGCTGGTGAGCCGGCGCAACTTCCCGCAGGCGCAGAAGATCCTCGGGGAGACGAAGCGCATCCTGCACACGGTGCTGCAGACCATCAGCCGCGCGCTGCCGCCGCCGAATCCGAACTACAACGGCGGGGGTGGGGGGACGACGCGGAATCGGCGCGAGTTGTTGACGCTGGCGGCGGTGCGCGCGATGCAGGCGATGTTGCAGGATTTGGCGGTGCTGAGCGAGGCGCTGGATGAGAATGTGGAGCTGTTTGCGCATGACCAGCGGAATTTCGGGGCGCAGCAGGTTTGTGTTTTCTCCTTGTGTTTTCTGCTTATACTCAATTTTTTTTCAGGCTATGATACTGCGTGACCAGAAGAGCTGGACAGGGCGGAGCGCGACGGAGCGACTATTCTGGACGACGGACAACTCGATCGAGCTCGTTTCTCGGAGCACGGACTGGGTCGCGCGCGATTAGCGTTTCTGGTCCTGTTCGTCGTCTGATTGACTGTCGGTGTCGATTTCGCTGGGGGACAGCAAGGGGCGCACCGGCGGCTGCGCGGCGCGTCGCGAGGTGCCGGACTGAAAAAAACAAAACGAATTGAATCCATCATCCAATCCATCTCGGTCTCGGATATGCACGTATGTATATAATATTCTTATCCTCGCCTCGCCTCGCCTCGCCTTCGTGTACAGGTATTGTTCTGTGTGTTGTCGTCGTTTCTTCATCACTCTCACTCTCATTTTCCTCACTCGTCACTTATTTTATTTCTTTCCTCTCTCCTCCTCCTTTCCTCCTTTCCTCGTTACTCTCTGCAGCTACATAGTATGCATACTCATCCACGCTCACTTTATGATTTCCGCTGAGATAGATACTATTACTACGACGCTCGTTACTGGCTTTACTTAGGTAGCCGCTGCTTTTTTTTCTTGTTGGCGGGCGCGTGCGTAATGGGACGTCTTCTAGAGAGTTGTGAGTGTATGGGTCGTGTTCTTGTCAGTGAGGTTCTTTCAAGCGGTAAATAATTGAGCGGTGAATTTTGGCAAACCCGAGTCGCCCGTAAATATCCTCTCCGCCTTTTCTTTTCTTGTTATCTCGGACATTGCTTCGTTCTGTGCCGACGTCGCGGTTGGAGTACGATATGATCCAAGCAATCTGTCTGCCTGCCAGAACCACCGGTTTTTTTTTTTTCGGAGCTTGGTGGACTAGGGGCCTCCTGGCGAGTCTCCAGATGAATCCAGTACTTACAGCAGCTGTAGTCGCATTGCAACGATGGCGCCATGCATGCTAAGACTTGGCTTCCATGTGCGAGTGCTGTGTTTCAAGTTCCGAGGTCCGGGGAGCCACACTTATTTATGATCCTGCCTCCGCTTCAACTCTTTCCTAACCACCACCACGTCAACACCCCGTTCGCAAATGTCCCCGCACATCCTCGACGATGCGCTTGGTGCAGTAGGAAACACGCCCCTCATCCGCCTTGACAAGGTCGCGGCCCAGCTCGGTCTCAAATGCAATCTCTGTAGGCGACGCATCCGGCTACTTTTCGTTTGGGCTCATAGATTTTTTTTCTTCTTCAGTGGCGAAAGTCGAGTTTCTCTCTGTCGGCGGGTCCATCAAGGACAGGATTGCGAAAGCCATGATTGAGGCTGCAGAGAAAGAGGGCAAGCTGATCCCTGGGCAGAGTGTCGTAATTGAGCCGACGTCCGGAAATACTGGTGAGCGCTTAGATTCACCTTGCCGGGACGACGCTGACGTCGTTCTGCAGGCATTGGAATGGCCATGGCGTGCGCGATAAAGGTGATATCAACCCCCAAGCTCGCTGAATTTATACTGAATACTATAGACAAGGGTTATCGTTGCATTATAACCCTGCCGAACAAGATGTCCCTCGTATGTGCATAGACTCTCCTGTTTACACGCTCCCCTGACCCCTGCCAAAGGAGAAAGAAGCGGCTCTGCGTGCGTTGGGAGCGGAAGTCGTCCGCACTCCGACCGAGGCTGCATGGGACTCGCCCGAGAGCCATATAGGTAGTGCCCAGCTTTCCTCTCTGGGAGTCTCGTGGCTGAATTCCTTAACGATCGCAGGTGTGGCCAAGAAACTTCAGCGTCGGATCCCAGGTGGAATTATTCTCGACCAGTACCGCAATGTACGTGCTGGCAGTGCGCCGCGCATTAAGACACTGACGTTCTCGACAGGTCAATAACCCGTTAATACACGAATTGACCACCGGGCCCGAGATTATCGATGCAGTGGTTTCTACACCCTCGACGGCTGCGCGGCCCTCGTCGGGTAAGGTCGACGTTGTGGTCGCCGGCGCTGGAACCGGCGGTACCATTACCGGTATTTCCCGTGCGGTGAAGAAGACGCACAACAAGGAATGCATCATGGTCGGCGTTGATCCTGTAGGTCGCGTTCGCGCAAGTAAAGGGTGTTCCTAACGTTTTCCTCAGAAAGGAAGTATCCTGGCCCTCCCCGAGTCGCTCAATACCGCAGACAATGGCGCGCAATACATTGTGGAAGGCATCGGTTACGATTTCATTCCCGACGTTCTTTCCCGGGACCCAGCAGACGTTGATTCTTGGATCAAGACGGGCGACGAGGAGTCCTTCGCGGCCGTCCGCGTCCTGATGAGATCCGAGGGTCTTTTAGTTGGCGGGAGTAGCGGCAGTGCTCTGAGTGGGGTCGAGAAGTGGTTCAAGACGGAGGCTGGACAGAGAGTCGCCCAGACGGAGGGCATGAATGTTGTACTGATATTAGCCGACGGGTGAGGCTTTCTTTCCTTTTCGTCTCCCAAGGTCTTGTCTGACCCTTGCGCAGAATCCGCAACTACATGAGCAAACCGTGGTTTTTGAGCATGGCGATGGATGCGGAGCCTTCTGAGCTTGCTGGAAACATTGCTGATGCTTTAAGTTTGAAGGAGGAATGAAGTGTATTGCGTTGGACTTATAGACTATGGCTACTTATTGCATACACAATAATAGAGTGTAGGACTCGATACACGACGCGAGGTCGCTTCTACTGGATGCTTGGAAGGGGTAGCAATATTTTTTGGTCGGAGAAAAGCGATGCAGCTTACAAAGACCTTCGAACAAAGACCTTCGAACAAAGAGCCGCCAACAACGCGCCTACCCATCCGCCTTCACGTCCTCGTGCCTTTAATGCGCGTCGCGGCTCTCTAGGACAATGGCCTACCACTGCGAAGGGCATTGTGCAACAAATCAAGAGCGATAAAATCACCGAAAGACAGCAGGGTCTCCAGGCCCTGCGCGAATTTTTCAGCCAGGATCATGTCGTCGCCAAATTTCACGTCTCGGGGGGAAAGGCCAACCCCAAGACGTGGCTCGTCATCTTTCAGGCTCTTTTCGAGGCGGTCGGAAACGAGAAGACTGCTTATAATAAGCAGCTCAGCAAAGCCTCCGCTGCCACAACCACCTCCACTGCGCGACGACGACTCACCGATGCGGCGAATGCCGTTCGCTGGCTGACTGAGCGCACTGTGAAGTATTTGGATAAACACGTCTTTCAGGCGCTGTTCGATCATCTGCTTAGGAACATGGTGCACAAGAGGGATCTCTTAGAACCAGTCGCGCTTGATTATATCAAAGCGCTGCGGTGTTTACTGGAGTGGACGCCTCACATCGATAGGATAGAAGCGGTCAAGTGGTTGGAGATAGTCGAGCTGGGTTTCAACGTTGTCCTGGGCGATCCCATAAAGCAGGCATTCGTCGATGACCCTGCAGACTCAATCAAGAGTCCCGCCCCTACGACGGAAGCTGACGACTCGGAGTTCTTCATGGATGACGACGAGAGCGATGCCTCCTCTGTTGCCTCACCGTCCAAAAAGCGACGGCGAAGGGAAGGCACTGCTCCGCCGGCTTCGTCTGCGCTTCGGCCACCCCATTCCAAGGCACCGAAACGCAACAGGGTGCCCAGCAAAGAGCAAAACGAACTCGTCCCCATCCTTTCACTCCTCCTCCGATCTTCCAGTGCGCCTCTCCTTCTGAAAGCGGAGCCTGGCGATGAACAAGAAGAAGGTCCCAGCCCATCCTTGATCTTCCTGCCTCCATCCTCCTCCGCCTTCAAAGGTTTCTTGAAATCTATCCCGCTGACGCGTCTCTGTACCACGATTATCTATCCACTGTTTTGTTCACGCTCTCCCATCTATCCCTCAATCGCAAAGACCTCGTCGCCCGTTTTGCGCAGGCCAGCTGGGACTCTTTGGTTGGTTTGTGGGGGACCAAGAACAAGGGCATGAAAGAGTGTCTCGTCGCTGTCCTACATATTCTATTCCCGTTCCTGACAGTGCACGACAATACTCGGGTGGCTTCGTACGACTGGTCCAGGGGAATCGGCCATCTATGGCAATTGTTGGATGGCGAGGCGGAGAGTCGATGGGGTGTGGACGGACTGTCGCTGGAATGCCTAAGGCTGGAACTGGTCGATCCAGAGGATAGGACGAGCGCGTTCGTCGCTCGGACATTCCGTGCCGGATCCAATTTCGATGCCGTTCAAGCGCTGTCCTGGGCAATTTTGGAATTACAAGCAGACTGTGCTGAGAAGGCAGGAGCTTTGAATCTGCGTACCCCACGTTCTGATTTATTTTTCCAGCTCTTTGAATATACTGAGAGCAATCATGCGCACCCGACCCCGCGGAAAGGCAGTAAACGGTCTCGAGTGGAAAACCCCATCTCTTCGCTGCTGTACTCTATGCAACACCAGCGGCAGTCCCACGTTCGTGCATACCATCTCCAGACACTTTTGTTCTTCATCGACAGACATTGGTCTGTCGTGCACGACACTCTCCAACAGACCGTGATTTCCACCCTCATCCAGTTTATCTCACTCGACGACCCGCTTGTCCAATCGTGGACATTTTTGTGCTTTGCCGCTATAGCGTATTCAGACACTCATCCGCGAGTCGCCTCTGGTTCGCCCGTAGCACGAGACTGGGATACCATTTGGACGCATGCCATCCGCCGTACCAATGTGCCCAGCGTTTCTCGTGCCGCGTGCCACGTGGCATATACTTTACTTCTGCACTCGCATTCGCACTTTCAAGCTTCTTCCAGGCTCGCCCTCACTCCCCAACGCCTTCTTTTGGAGATTGAATCATTGGCGAAGGATATCGATGTTCAAGGGCCGCCTTCTCCTTATGATTCTGTTTGCGCATTCCTCTCGCAAGCACTCCGGGTTGCAAGCCAGGACGCACGATTATACCGCATGCAGTTCGAGGAGAAAGCCTTGAGCTGGGTCGTAGATTGTTGGAGCGTTCGGGATGCCGGCAACGTCCCGTTGCATATGGTAAGGGACGTGATGCTGCTTTTGGAGACGATCTGCAGTCTGTCCAAGAGAAGCGATCTTTACTGCAGGGTTCTTTTGCCAGAATGCCTTATCGTCGAGACTTTGATAGAGCAGGGCAAGACCAAGGTTATCCGCGATTATATCCTTTCCGCGACGTTGCCCGAATTCCACAAAGGGGATCGCCCGTCTTCGACGACGACGCTCGACCCTCCAACCTCGGTCGACGATAGAAACGTTGGTGACGATCCCGTTGAAGCGGGTCCTCGGGAGCGCAAGATCTCGGCCTTCCTCTTGAAGTCATTGGAGGCGTTGGTGTCAGATCTGGAAATCGCTCCACATCCGAGCGCAGAGAAAGCCCGCAAATGTTTGGACTGGGCTGTTGCGGCCCTCTCCTTTGAAGCTGTTCTGGGTCTGAACGGGACTCGTCCTAACCGACGTGTCATTCAGGCGGCTTGTAAACTCATGCTCTTGGTGACACCCCTCCTGAAGGACCCGAGATGGACAGACGCTGAGAAGGCACTAGTTCTTCTCGGCCTTGAGCCTCTTACCTCCACCGGTGAAGCAGAGGATGATGATGCATTCTCGACCGCTTTACTACCTCCTGAGGCGGGCTCTGGTATCAAAGCGGAGACACTCCAATCCCTTACATCCAGTGGTGGACGCAAGGGTGACATAATCGCCCGAAGGCTCGATTTACAGCGGCTAATTTGCAAGAGCACCGATGTTCGCATTTGCACTCTCGTGGACTCTGTACTGTACTGACAGTGGAGCGCAGGTTCAGGATGGATTTGAGGCAGTCACCAAGACCTTACGTGACGTCCTTCAACTATTGGTTGGTTCCAACAACGCCGAAGTGCATGTGCCGGACAGGGACTTTGAGTCCGCCACGACCGCACTTGCAACAGATACCGGGAAACAAACGGGGGCCACTATAGCAGTGCGCTGCATTGCTGAGGTCTCTGTAGCTTTCTTGACCATCATCCCTATCCTTCGCTCGGTCTCCGGCGAGTTGACGAACGACAAGGAATTAACAGAACTCGTCATTGATTGTGTCGAGACTCCGAGCGAGACCTCGCTACTCGTCTTTCGGATATTTCTCCGGCATGTAAAGAACAAGACGCTCGCTCTCGGTAAACCCAATTTCGACACTTTTCTGGAACAGCTAGGGGATAACTACTTAGAGCTTACCGATACGCGAGAAGCGAAACTGCCAGATGCTTGCGGTCCATTTTCTGGATTCCACTTTACATATTTGGGTCGCAGCAACCTGGCGAGCGTGCTGAGAACACTCGGAGGTTGTGCTCATGGCTTTCAACAGCACTCAGAGCAGGGCAAAAGTCCAGGACGCATATCAGATCTTGGAAAATACGAGACGCCCTTGCCAGATTCTATGACAGGTATCTCATGCATGATCCTTCTCAAGCTGCCTGGTTCAATCCGGAGGAAGATGAGGACGAAAAAGCAGAAGGTTTACCCACTAAAGTGCTTCCAGAGATGAATAGAGACGATGACATCCGAGTCCGTTTCCGCGCCGGCGTCTTGAACGCCCATTTGTTTGCTGTGGGTCGAAGTACTGGCCTCCGTGCATTGGACGTGTACCATCCCTATCTTCAGGTCCTATCCGACAGACCTTGACAAGTGCGTCTCAAACATTAGCTCTTCGACGATCATTTACTGATATGCCCTAGTCCTGAGAACATGTTGACGCGACTTCTTTCTCTCGGAAACATGATGATCGTCAGTTCCGCCGTTAGATGCGAAGCCTATTGGCATTTACTAGAAGGGTCTCTGTACACCGACCTGTATTACCTTCACACCGAAGCCATCCTCCTCGGTGTCCTCCCAACGGCTTGGTTTACCTGCATTTGCCGTTCTGTTCGAGGCATACGCAGTCACGGCTCGCATTCACAATCAAAGCTTGTGGCGTTGACTTCCTTCGATTCCCGCCTCGCCTCCTCGGCTATAGCGATCGCAAAGAATGTGCAGAAGCCAACTTTCTGGCCTTCACGCCGACGAATCTCGTTGCGGAAGCCGATCATCAAACATCGCACATGGGGCGGAGACTTTTCGAGGGCCACTGCAAGGTCATACAAAAACCCGCTGCCGAAGGCATCCGAGGCCTGTTTTGCGGATATCGTTGGATATCAGATTCTTCAGACCCTTCTTAGCCTCGAAGAAGGACAACCTATGCCGACCGATGACCTGAACTCCCTTCTCCTCGAGAGGACCATGACCGAGGACAACCCCACGGATTTTCGCGACGCTCTCCTCGATAATGTCGATGGGGTGGTTACATGGATAGTTCGAACACTAGGGGACCAAGACTTTCAGTCCAATGGTCCCATTGTGCGCGCGCTCGAAGCCGTTGATGCGACTGGTAACATGGCCGGAATATTCCAGGCCTTGGTACGCCATCGCAAGTTGGACGATTTCGACATCCATGCCCCCAATGTCCCATCTTTTCCGTCTCCGACCATTCTTCAGGCTCTCTCCTGGTTTGATTCTTTCGTTCCTGACACGGATGCGACAGCCACGGCCTACCATGTCACACACGAGTTGTTCGCTGATATCCAGCGTTCTCCTTTGGTCAACGAACAACTTCGCTTGATCAATGCGCTCTGTCTATTCATCGCGTTCCGTCACGACAGTTTTCAGGACCCTACCCTTCTCCACGCACTCATCCGCGGTGCGACTGTTTTGATGGCGCAATCAGATCTTGCGCGAGCCGCCTGAATCCATGTTGGAGTGGGTCTTTGACTGTTACCGCACGTCGCGGGCAAACAACCCTCGATTTCCGGATGTTCTTATTCGTATCTGCTGCTTCGCTAACGATTACGGCCGCAAACCACCGAATTCACCCTTGCACGTTTTGGGCCAAAGCCTTCGCACATGGATCGACGGCCAAGTATTATGCCTGTCTACAGCGAAGTCGAAGTCCTTGAAAGCTTCCGTCGTCCGTGCCCTATCAGCTTGGCCCCATACCCTATCCCCTCAGCTTGCTGAACTGTGCACTTCCATCACATCCGCCAATCTCTCGACCGTTTTGAGTGATCCTTCCATCGTATCCAACAAGTTTCGTCTAGTGCGTCAGTTACGAGACCACGCGTTGGCAGCAGATCGCGATCCAGAACGGTTTGCAGAAACGGATTTCTGGCGATTGCGAGAGTGTATTCCGTCATCAGAGCAACTTCAAGAGGAGGATATCGACGCTTTTGCTAGCCTTTTGGAGATTTACTGAAGGCCGTATCGGCACCTTCGACCGCGAGCAGCATTCACGGACGAGGCAAGTTATGAGCGGTCGATCAATACAAATCTAATCTAATCTCTGGACAGACAACATCGCGATGTGTCATCCGGAGCACTGCCACAGAATTGGATCGTCCATGAATTGCTCAATATGCTCGAGGCAAGCGATGGTTCTCAGGTCCATGTTGCGTATCGGACGCTTCGCTCCATCATGTCCGTCTCCCCGCCGAACGTCTCAGCTCATGTGTCGCATGAATACCAGGATGAACTGCGGTTCCTCCAGGCCTATCGGCGAATCCCGAAGACAAGACCAGCTCGCAATCTCGAGGAGCTCATGACCTCGGAGGCTTACCTAGATGCAGTCGGAGATTTCCCGCGATGGGTCGGTATGATAGCGACATTGCTGAGCGACATCCTGTCCGTTGCCGAACCGTTTTATGCCCAGTTGACCCTCATTCTGCAAGCCGATGCCGCCTTCACTGAACAGACATTGCCGATTTTGGTGCATTCTGTTTTGGAAAGCGAACGGTCCAGCGCGGGTTGGAAGGCTTCTCTGCCTGCTCTGCAGTGCCGGAACACACTTTCTGCTTATTTCGCAGCCGTCTTAAACTCTGGGCGCGCTAGCATTCCGGTTGTGCGCTCTATAGTCGACACCGTTCTCCATCTGCGCAATTTCACTCCACAAGTCGAAAAGGAAGTGGAGAAGGCAGACCCCAAGAAAAGTGATGCGCTGTGCTATGACAAGTGGTTAGCGATCGACTACACGCTTTTGGCCCGCAATTCCATAGCATGTGGTTCATATACCACGTCTCTCCTCTTCTTGGAACTTGCCGCCGAATATTCCGAAGACTCTCCCTCTGACGATGGCGCTGCAGCAATTCTATACGAAATCTACAGCCACATTGACGAACCCGATGGATTTTACGGCATCAAAACCCAGAATCTACACCAGTTCCTCATCAAGCGATTCCACCACGAAAAACAATGGGACAAGGCATTTCGGTTTCACAGTGCTTCCTTGGAGGCAGGTAACAATGATCCGGCGGAGGCGAATGGACTTTTGCAGTCTTTCCACTCGTTCGGCTTCAACCACCTTGCGATCGACGCGTTGCAGAGCTCCTCCTTCAGCGCGGGCGCGACGTTCACACCAGGCATGAATTACCGTCTCGGTTGGCGGACGGAGACCTGGGATCTTCCTGAGCGACAGGGCGAAGGAAATCCCGGGGCCCCCCTCTATAACGCGTTGCGCGCTGTTTATCGCGCACGCAACCCTCGCGTTATCCAAGCTGTTGTCCGCGGCGCAATTTCCGAAGAGATGGGACGGCTTGGGGTTCTTGGGTCGGAAAACGTGGCGGAGATTCGGGATGCGGCTCAAAACTTGATGTGTCTCAACCAGGTTGCGCAGTGGTTTAATCCTATAAATCAAGCCCGCCTCAGCACTCGCCAAGCTGATATGTCTCAATGGGCAAAATTCATCAATCTAGGCACAGGGTTTGGGTGAGTGCAGGACCTGCATCGTATCCGATCGTTGTTCGACCGTTTCCCAGATTTTCGGACTTTGAGAATGTGATGGCGACGCGGATATCCCTCGTTCGGTCGGTCAGACGGAAGGAGGAACGCCAACAAATCGGAACTCTCATGTCGCCATTTGCCACATGCCTCCTCAATGTCGAGAAACAATGTCTCATTAACTTGTCCAAAGCTGCCCGAGAAGCCCAGCAATTCCAAATCGCGCTTAATTCGGTGATTCATGCTCAACGCTTGGAACGATCACCGACCTTCGAGGTCTCTGTGGAGTTTGCAAGTGTCCTGCGGCTTCATAGCGAGGAAGCCTTGGCGATTCAGTTCCTGAAAGACCTTGACCTTACACATCTTCCTGCAGGCGAAAACGCCGTCATCCTTGCCCGTCTGGTAAGCGGTTTTGTGCTCCCCTTTACAAATCGCTGAGCTAGCGTTCAGGGCACCTGGATGGCCGAAGCTCGCCTGCAGAATCCAACCGACATCGCCGCTCACTACTTCAAACCGGCTACCTCTTACGTCAGCAGCTTCCGAGAGAAAACTCCCACGGGCTTCACAGCCGCTCATGCAAGAGTGTACCACCGGTACGCGAGTTTCGCTGAACGGCAATACAAGGCCATCAAGAATTCTCCGGACGCTATCCGGTGGAAAGTCTATGTGGACCGCAAGACCCAGGAAGTTCAAATGCGGAAAACTCAAGGACAAGGGAAATCCCTGCATGATGCGAAAGTGCTTCTAAAGACCGACCAGGAATTGTTCAAAAAACACAACAAAGCTCGTGAGACCTTTCTTGCGCACGCTGTTGAAATGTACTCCCGCGCGCTGGAGGCTTCAGATGCCTTCGATGGCGATGGCGCTATCCGGCTGTGTTCGTTGTGGTTTGAGAATTTCGACGAGACGGAATTTGATTTTCAAGACAAAGTCAAAGATGCGCTGGCAAGGATACCCTCGCGTAAACTGGTTTTCCTGGCGGTACGCTTTGCAATATCTCATGGAAGGTTTTGTCGAGCACTGACATTTATCGCTACAGCACCAACTGTCTGCGCGGCTTTCCAAGACCGCAAAACCCATGAAGAACCAGGAAAACCTAGAAAGCGTCGTGCTGCGCATGTGCGTCGACCATCCATTCCACAGCTTGTATCAGGTCTATGGCTTGTTGCCATATTCTCCACCAGGTGCCACCAGAAGACCGACGCCAGTCTGGCCGTCATAGCACGCCCGGGCTCACTCCTCCCGCGCCGAGTCCCCAGGCGACGGCGCGGAGCGAGGCGGCCACTGCAATCTTCGATCGATTGCGCGGGGACCCTCAATGCGAGAAACGCATCAAGGACGTTGAACTAGTCGCTGGCGCTTGTCTTGCGTGGGCAAAATTCGCGATCGTGAAAACCGCGCTTGATCCCAGGAATAACAAGGGCGCAAAGTCGAAACAGCCCATCCCGATTCCGGTTGATCAGCCAATTCGCAAGCTTTCTAAGGTCGACGTGCCTGTGCTCACGTACCCACCTGCACTTGACCCGAGCGGCCAGTATGACAACTGCATCTTCATTGATCATTACGAGACGACATTTGAGACGGCCGGTGGGGTCAACTTGCCCAAGATTTGCAAGTGCGTGGGTTCAGACGGCGGACTGTACAAGCAGCTGGTGCGATTGTTCTAATTGCCATCAATCACTGATTTTAACTCTTGCTACAGTTCAAGGGCGAGGGGAACGATGACTTGCGACAGGACGCTGTCATGGAGCAAGTTTTCACCCTCGTCAACACCGTCCTGCAAAGCGACAGGGAAACCAGTAGACGGAAGCTCAACGTACGAGGCTATACGATTGTTCCACTCGGCGCCCAAGCAGGTGTTTTGGAATTCGTTATCAATACGACCCCCATGCAACCCTGGCTTCAGGCTGCCCACTCAAAGTGCGATCAGAAGGTCTCCGTTTTTGTCCAGCTGCTTACAACAGTACTTGCAGATACCACAAGAAGGACTTGAGTCCCATAGCCGCAAGTAATAAGATTCTCAGGGCGTACGAAGAGTGGGGCAAGGCAGAGCCGGGCAAGATCCCCGAGCCCGAGAAACAGCTTGAAACGTACCTCAACGTGAAGAAAGTCTTTCGCCCGGTGATGCGCCACTTTTTCACGGAAGCGCACAAGAATCCGATGGCTTGGTTCGCCATGCGGCTGAACTACGTGAGGAGTGTCGCGACGACGTCCATCGTGGGGCACGTCCTGGGGCTCGGGGACCGGCACGGGTCCAACATCCTGCTGGACACGGAGACGGGAGAGATGGTGCACATTGACCTCGGGATCGCGTTCGAACAGGGGAAGCTGTTGACAGTGCCGGAGCAGGTGCCCTTCCGGATGACGTCGGATGTGGTGGACGGGATGGGTGCGGCGGGGACGCAGGGCGTGTTCCAGCGCTGTGCGGAGGAGACCCTGCGCGTCCTCCGCGAGGGCTCGGAGGTGATCATGACGGTGCTCGAGGTGTTCAAGCACGACCCGCTGCACTCGTGGACTGCGAGCGAGCTCAAGCTGAAGAACGTGCAGAAGGACGCGGACGGCGCGGCCGGGGCTGGGCTCGGGCGCTTCCGCACTGGGCTGGGGGGCATCGGGATCGACATGGCTAGCGGGACGGCGGACGAGGCGGCGGATCGCGCACTGACGGGTGTGGCGCGCAAGCTCGACAAGTCGATGAGTGTCGAGTACACGGTCAACGAGCTGATTGCAGAGGCGACCGACCCGATGCGGCTCGCCACAATCTGGTGGGGTGAGTGTTTTCCCTTTAGCTCATCCGACTGGATGTTGATGTGCACCTTCAGGCTGGGGCGCCATTTATTAGTTTTTTTGCTCGCCTTTATTTCTCACGTACACTCACGAACACAGCACGACTCGGAACTCTAACTCCAACGCATGTTAACACTCACTGTATCTATTAACATTTATTGTATTACAACGTCTCGGGCTCCCGTGTTTTTTCTTTAAAAAAAAGTCTGGTGGAGGGTCGAGTCGGCCCGCGTTTACGATCAATATGTGATTGCACCTAAAGTTAGGGGCTTCAGTTTTCGTGACGCGACCGCGCATCTGCGGTTCACCAGTAAACACACCCTCAGCTCTCTCCTTAATACCTCAACCATGAGCAATGTAAGTATGCTCCACATCGAAGCTCTTTTCTCTAAGCTGAGAAACAGGTCGCGGCCTGTCGCGAGGTCGCGGCTCTGTCCACCCCCGAACCCTTCACCTGGGACACCGCCTTCCCGGAGCCCGGACTGAGCGACGCTATCCGCAGGCTATACCTATCATCATACCCGACGCCCCAGTCCCGCACCAAGCCGAACCAAGGCCTCATCGTCACAACTGTGATATGCGTTCTCGATTGCATGCACTTGGCTGGAGTCGCGGAGGAGGACATCAAGACGCGGTTGGAGGTGATGGGGATGCGCGAGGTGTGGGAGGATATGACAGAACAATTCGACACAAGGGGGTTACCCCAGGACTTGAGTACGTCTTTACATGCTCTTGAGGGACGATGAACTCGATGCTGATGACATCTTTCCTGAAGTTCGCAACTGATATGATTAGAGAGGATCTCGAGTTGGGTTCCATCAGGGCCGTGCGTAGCCAGAATATCTCGCACTCATACTTGTTGTATCCCGAGTTGTCGCCAGACGGACGCGATGTATCGACATCTCAGTTTCTTGTATTTCCTCTTGCGTTCCTCATTACTTTCTGCATGGGCAATTCGTCGGCGTGCCTCGGTGCATACAGTTTTTCAAGCCTATTACTGACAGCACGGACCGTTTAGTCGTGGTCTGCGTTCGAATTTGCAGAATCTAGCTAGAACTCGAACCGCTCCCCGACAATCTCCTCCGTCACATCCCACAGTTCCCGCGCGTTCACCTTTACACGAAGGCAAAATCAGATCCCTTTCACATTCGAGCGTCAAATCAGGACTCACTGGATCGGAGCAGTGCGGCGCGATTGCTTCGTTCGCGACGGTGGAATCGACTAGGTAGGCACCGGGCTGGTCTGGGTGAGGTGTTGTTTGTGAGAATCCTGGGGGTAGGAGGGAGAGAGGGAGAGAGAGAGAGGTGATTTACCGACGAGTCTGGGATCGAAGGCTGCCGCCACGGTCCTGTAAGAAAGACAGTTGTGACGAAGGTTTGGGAGGGAGAGGGTAGCTAGCTTACGTTGCGGCGCCCTGCGGGATGGTCTTCCAGTTGTGCCCTTCGCTTGGGCGCCCCTCGGGAGTCAACATGCCTGCGTGTACCCATCAGAAAGCGGTAAATTGCCCTGAAACAGCATTGACACGCACCCATCTTCTTCATCTTCGCGATGGCCTCGTCCGTCTGGTTTATGTTCGTGAAGATGTCTGAGAACCCATTAGTTTGAGAAGATGCTATGTGTGCAAGGACGACTGACGTCCAGGATGCAAACTGTATGCATTAATCCTTCCCCCAGACCGGCGCGACAGCTCGACTGCGCTGAGGACGTTCGCGGCCTTGACCTGGCAATACGCGTCCACCTGGTTATAGTTCTCCCTCGTCGGCGCCCTGAGTGTCGCGAAATTGACGCCCTTCCCCATGGACTGCGCGATGCTCGATATGTAGACCACACGAGGGGTGTATTGGGTGGTGGCGGAGGCGAGGAGTTTGGGCGCGAGGAGCTTGGTGAAGAGGAACGGGCCGATGTGGCCTGTGGCCATCTGGAGCTCGAGCCCGTCGGCCGTCTGCTCGAAGGAGGGGCGCGCGATGGCGGCGGCGTTGTTGATAAGGACCTATCGTGTGTTGGGCTCAACCAAACGCGCCGATGAGTATGGGTAGAAAAGGATACATACGTGCAATGGCTCCGCATATGCGTTGACCTCCGCCGCGGCCGTGCGTACGGCGGCGAGCGACGCGAGGTCGAGGGTGAGGCGGCGGACGTTGGCGGTGGGTACATCCTTCTTGATAGCCTCTTCGGAGAGCTTCAGGCGCTCCGCGTTGTATCCTGTTATGATAACGAGGTTCGCGTACTTCGCCACGACGCGCGCGGTTTCGAAACCGATTCCGTTCATCGATGTGCCAGTAATCAGAACTAGAAGAATTAAAATCGTCAGTCGTAGTCTAGATGCATTAATATGCGTGAACGGGGTACCATTTTTGCCCTTGATCTCCTGGGAGAATGCGGTGGCCACCTCGTCGGCGGTCGTAGCGAAAGAGAAAGTGGGGAAGGTCGACATAGGTTGTGGTGTTCAGGCCATGGTTGCAAGGCTGCTTTTATAGAAATCAGGGGCAGGTTCGAGCCGCACGGCTACGCGTGCTTGGGCCGACTATCGCTGGTCGACGCAAATGTACTGGAGACATGAGGGTCATGAGCAAAAGTCAGCGCGCCGTTGACCAAAAACGATTAGGCGGGATTCCCGGGCGGCGGATTTGTCATTCTGAGTGTGTCAGGATTACGTGTACGGACCGAAGCTCCGCCCAGTCTCCAGCCGTCTCCATCAACCTCTTGAGTGTCTACCTGTGTCTACACCGCTGTCTGCGCGCAATTCGCGTATATTGTATGTGCTACCTCAGTGACACAGCCATTCTCTCAGTCTGGAGATTCCTCAATGCTGCCAAGCAGTTCTTCCTGAAAATCCTCCACGCCTACCCCAGGACGAAGCTGGTGAAGACATCTCATCCACCAAGACATGTCATCCAACTCGACCGGTCAGCTGTTTATCGTCGACGACTGTCAATGGACCGCAGTATCTTGAACAAGGACTTTTTGCTGCTTCAATTTGGCCTCAATATCCAGTCTGCGGTTCAAAGTGCTCCTGAAAGTGCTCACCCAGATATTCCACCCCAAAGTTGAAGGGGGTCCTGGACGCAAACTCTTGACGATTATCGGTGGCCTGGTGCTTTTTCAGTTTTCCATCCACAGACACCGAGAAACTTCAATGCAACAAATTTCGATTTTATCTGTGTTCCCCGCCGGTAATTGACCATGGACGGCGTCGAGCGGCGTCGTGTGCTCCGCGACCTGGGTTACCGTGTCCGCACTCCCCTTTTCATGATGTGCCGCCTTCCGATCAGATACGCCGCTATTCCGCGACGCGGTCACTGCCGCTTTGACGATTTCCACGACTGGGTGTTTGGAAAGTAATTGGCGGATGACGAAGGCCTGGTGGTGTAAGGTGCATGCCTGCCAGAACTAATTGCTGGTATCCTTGATGGCAGGAGGACCTTGTTTGATTCAAGGTCAGGCCTTTTTTTCAGATCTTCCTTTCAACAAAGATCTAAGCCCGCCTCACGGGAAAATCAAGCTTTCTCTGCTTCAACGATATTTGTGGATGGCTTGGATGCGCCACTGGGAAAATGCCGGTGTTTCTTCTCTTTTGTGCTTCTGTTCCGCGCCCGCTTCCCGGAGTGATGTTTTTACCACTTCCGCGTGGAAGCTCTCGTCAGTGTTTTAGCCTTTGCAATTACGACCAAGTGGACATGCGCAGTCTGTGGTGTAGAGAGTGAGATGATTGTGCGAAAAGACCTTGTTCGATTCAAGGCTCGGCCTTGTTCTTTTATTAATTTGCCCTGATAGTGATCGCGACTTCGGGGCAATAGGGATGAACGGGTTGTACTGGTAGTAAGTATACCAGCAACGACGAGAGAGACCCCAGTATAGACATACCTTTGAATCAGATGGATGAAACGTGATTGGTATTGAGTGTTTTGCTATGCCCTCAAGCGAGTACCAGCAGCGACCATCCCGGGAGTCGATCCAGGAGTACCACGCCCTCCTCGCAGGAGCCAACGCAGCTCCCTTTGTTCCCCACCGCCAACCACCTCCCCCGCCAAACAAGCAGCGCAACTCCCTCCAGAAGCAGAACCCCCGCGCACGCAAGCTCAGTCTGCCCAGCGGCAGCCACGACCCCTTCGCAAGCCAGCAAATGGCCACCGGTGCCCCCCCGCCTCGCCCGTCGCGCGCAAACACCGCGACCCTCACAGACTTCATCACCACAGACACCGCCGTCCGCAGGCTGTCGACCCCCGTTGCAAGTAACACCGATGCACCGTTCTACGCAGATCCCCAGGAACAGCTCCCCCCGGCCTCCCAGGACTCGTACGTCCAGCCCAGCACCCTCCGCGCCCGCAGCGGCACCGCGTCGTCAAAGGGCAAAAAATCAGTCCTCGGCTTCATCTTCAACACCCAGAAACGCCCCGAGATCAGCACCCCTTACGACCCCGTCCACCTCACCCATGTCGGCTTCAACTCGTCCACCGGCGAGTTCACCGGTCTGCCCAAGGAATGGCAGCAGCTCCTCCAGGAGAGCGGCATCTCCAGGCTAGAGCAGGAGAAGAACCCCCAGGCCGTCATGGAGATTGTCAAGTTTTACCAGGAGGGCCAGGCAGAGGGCTGGGACAAGCTCGGCGCAATGGCGTCCTTTGAGCCGTCCCTCGATATCGACGTCGCCGGCTTCCAGAACCCCGTCCGTGGTTTTTTCGCTGAACGCCGTTTACACTAATACTCTACCAGCGCTCACCACCACCCCCGCCAAAAAAGTCCCAGTCCGCCTTTTCGTCCCCCGCACCCACCTGCATACCGGCCTGCACCCACCCCGCCCTCTGCCGTGTCCCCCGCCCTCGACCGATCCACCTCCCAGCGCACCCCCACCAAACAACCCGCCAAGCCCGTCGAGCGCTCGAATACCACCCGCGATCGCGAACGCGCCGCCGCCGCCGTCGCCGCGGGCAAGCCCCCGGTGCCTCTCACCCCCAAGCCCTCGCCCGGCTCGTCCTCGAGCGACCTCCCCCTGCGCACCCCCGCTCCGCGCACCGCACCCGGCCCGCCCTCGGCCGCCGCTGCCTCGCTCGCCAAGGCCGGGTCGGGTGCGACGCCGCGCCGGCGCGAGAAGAAGCCTGCGGACAAGGATAAGGACGGCGACATCGTCCGGCGGCTGCAGCAGATCTGCACCGACGCCGACCCGACGCGGCTGTACCGCAACCTCGTCAAGATCGGGCAGGGCGCGTCGGGCGGCGTGTACACCGCGTACCAGGTCGGCACGAACCTGTCGGTCGCGATCAAGCAGATGGACCTCGAGAAGCAGCCCAAGAAGGACCTGATTATCAACGAGATCCTGGTGATGCGCTCGAGCCGCCACCCGAACATTGTAAACTACATCGACTCGTTCCTGCACAAGAACGATCTGTGGGTGGTGATGGAGTACATGGAGGGCGGGTCGCTGACGGACGTGGTGACCGCGAATCTGATGACCGAGGGGCAGATCGCGGCCGTGTCGCGCGAGACGGCGCAGGGGCTGCAGCACCTCCACCGCCACGGCGTCATCCACCGCGACATCAAGAGCGACAACGTGCTGCTCAGTTTGATCGGGGATATTAAACTCAGTGCGCTCTCTTTTCTAACTGACGAACAGGCATATTGACACGGGGGCAGCGGACTTTGGGTTCTGCGCGCAGATCTCGGACCCGGCGCACGCCAAGCGCACGACGATGGTGGGGACGCCGTATTGGATGGCGCCCGAAGGTCGTCACGCGCAAAGAGTACGGGCCCAAGGTCGACATCTGGTCCCTCGGTATCATGGCCATCGGTGCGTCTTTTTAATTAATTAATTTCAATTTCATTGACCACTAACACGGCGCAGAAATGATCGAAGGCGAGCCGCCGTACCTGAACCAGAACCCGCTCAAGGCGCTGTACCTCATCGCGACGAACGGCACGCCCACGATCGCGAACCCGGAGAGCCTGTCGGCTGTGTTTAGCGACTATCTGGCCAAGACGCTCGAGGTGGACGCGGAGAAGCGGCCGAATGCGACGGAGCTGCTGAAGCACCAGTTCTTTGCACTGAGCGAGCCGTTGCGGACGCTGGCGCCGCTCATCAAGGCGGCAAGGGAGATCGCGAAGGCGCCGAAGTAGGGGGCGTGCGATTTACCGGGTGGATGGGTGTGGGGGAGGACGCGAGGAGGAGGAGGTGATGGTGTAAGAAGCGGAACATGGGAGGATGGAGGGGGAGGAGTTTCTTCATTTCATTTCTTTTTTGCATCCCATCTATTCGTCCCATTTCTTTCCCATCTCACCCTTCTTCTTTCTTCGTTGTTTTTCCTTTCTTCCTTCCTTTCATTCATTCATTCATTCTTTCCATCGTAAGTACCTACCCCTCGCTATAGCATCCGCAGCAAGTCAAGTTCAGTGTTGTACAATCTCCTCGTGTGCTCCTCTTCCTCCGGCACGACTCCACCCCCCGGCGTAATACCATCACACCACCTCGCCTGCACCCCCGCACCCCCTGGCGCCGATACACCCTGTTGTATCACCACATACCCCGCTCGCTGCGCAGAACAACAGAACAGAACAGAGAAACAAGAATAAAACGGACAGAACAGAACGAATGGATAATTTTATGGGTACTTACGCCGGGGACGGAGCCGCTTATAGAGGCGGGGATGGGCGGGCGCTCAGGAAGGGGGTGCAGGACGCCGAGACGAGACAAAAAACACGTTGGGCTGCTGGGGTTTGGTGATTTGGGGTGGCAGTTCAAGTTCTAGTGGGATTGGGATTGGGAGGGAGGAGGGAGAGGGAACAAGAGCACGGAAGGAAAGAAGAAGGAAAGAATGGAATTGGCATTGGATTATTGGAATCTGAAAGAAAGTAAACAGTGCATAATGGTGTGCCGTATCTATAGAGTGTATGTATCCGCGTGCGATTGGATGTGGCGGAATGAGGCAATGCAAGCGCGACTCCAACTTCTGGGTCGTGTAATGGCGCGAAACCAATATTTCCACACAACAAACCAGATTGGTCGCGTTTAGAAGTCCTCCAGCTTGTAGACGTCATACGCGACCTCCTCGTATGGATGTACCTTTCGTGAATGGTTCCGTACGCGTCAGCTCAGATAGTGAAAACCATCATCGAAAGGAAACGCGAAACTCACGTCCTTGAGGGCTTGCACGACTTCGCGGACACGCTCAAGTACGAGCACCTCGACGCGGTCCTCCTCCACGTGCTCGACCGCGCCAACCGCGCCGATTGTCGGGTGCGCGGCCGCCGTGGGGAGGAATTGCCCTGCGCGCCGTCGTTCATCCGTTACAGATTTATTCGCGGAGGCGCACCGGTGCCGCGGGTGAGGAAGGCGCAGCGCTCGTAGCTACCAATCTTGCCAACGGACGCAGGGAAGGCGGCGAAGAGGTGGTTGAGGATGGCTTGTGTGTGCGGGGCGGGGGAGAAGAAGACGAGTTTGAAGCGTGTGAGGGACATGGTTGGTGTCTTGGAATGTTCAGTGCTCCGCGCTCAGCAGCAAGACAAGCTCAACCAGGGTTTTTCTGGGTGTCCAAACGTTCACAAGAGAGATTCCGAGCGCAGGACAGAGTTCAAGTTCAAGTTCACCAGCGGGGGCTGTGCTATGTCGATTGCTCGATGCTCTTGACCAGAACCCTCGCGCAACGGGACCGCGATGACCTCCAATCGTACTGGTACAGATATACAACTTTGAAATTGGGCTGCGATAAGTTATCTGCCCGAGTCTATTCGCCGCGGCTGTCTCGGTTACCCAGACGTTCCGGTGATCCGCGCCACGCGAGTTTCGCTTAAAAATGATGAGCGCAGGAGTCACCGGAACGTCTGGGGCATTTCGTATAGAGGCACCCCCCATGGTGTCACGTCACGCTTTGCTCGTCTTGCAGGGTGGGGAGCTCAAATGTATACATAAAAATGCAAAATGCCGCAGAAGGGTTAAGCAATCATATCTGAGGCTCCCGCATTTTTTTCCCGCCTTTTATTTCAATGTCCTGAGCTTACTCCGTCGCGAGGTCCATTCCGCCGCGCCAAAACTTGCCCGTTTTGAACCGCTCACAGCAATGTATAATGAGGCGAAAAAAATCGGGAAAAATCGGAAGCTACACAATAGGATGCCCCTTGAGTGCTATGCAGAATATCCGGGGTGAGGGCTGAGGGGAAGGGAGGGAAAATGAGGTGTGACACCATGGGGGGTAACCATGGGTAAGTGCCCCAGACGTTCTGAGAGCTCTTCCGCACATCATTTTTAGCCGAACTCGCGTGGCACGGATCAATTCCGGTCCGGCGGTGCGGAAAGCTCTCAGAACGTCTGGGTTACCGAGACAGTCGCCGCGGCGTGTTCTGTTCTGCGATAACGGTTTCCGATAACATGGCAACATCTTCACGACTCCGGCTTGTCCTCATCCCAACAGCTTCAACTTGTCTTTTGTGATGTTCCTGGCCTTTCCTGCGTTTCTGGTGTTGAATTTGGCGCATGCCAACGCGCACCGCGCCAATGAATTCCACCAGGAACCCATGTTCTTGGGTGTGGACGTTGTGGATGTCGCAACAGAGCCCTGGACGAGCAAGTACGGGCCCCAGATCGACTTGGGCTACAGCGGCCCTCTGTCCTTCTCGCACCTGCCCTACACGCGCTGCCTCGAAGATGGCGCCGCGCGTTTCGACATTGGTCTGATCGGGATGCCCTTCGACACGACGACGTCCTATCGCCCGGGTATGTACGCGGCGAAGACTGGTGCATGCGCGTCTCCTGATTGTGTTGGCGACGCGCAGGTGCGCGATTCGGTCCGTTTGCCATTCGCTCGGGGTCGAGGCGCCAGGGAACATCCCGCGGAACGCTCGCGTGGGGCGGCACAAGCCCCGGCGAACTGGGTGCGGCTCTGTTGGACTGCGGGGACGTGCGTTGATTTTCATTCCTGCCGGGCCTCGATTGACGCGTTGTGCGCGTTGTGCAGATCCCTGTATCTGCGTACGACAATGCAGTCGCGATTGACCAGATGGAGGCTGCATATGCGACGCTCTTGGCCCGCCCGGTGAAGGGCGGCACGACGGCGGCGTACAAGCCCCGCACCGCTGCATTTGCTGTGGATGGGATAGAGCACCCGAGGCTCGTCTCGCTCGGAGGCGACCATACAATTGTACGGCTCCTTTTTTGCGTCAATAAATAATAGCTCAGCAAGTACTACAGGTTCTCCCCATTCTGCGTGCTTTGAACAAAGTCTACGGACCAGTTAGGTATTTCTTTTCTTCCTTCCTTATCGTGATATAGAAAATGACACGGCGCAGTGTTATACATTTCGATGCCCACCTCGATACTTGGGCTCCACCCCCCGGCACCGAAGGGCAAGGGCGCATTACCCACGGATCGTTCTTCGCCATCGCTGCGGAGGAAGGGCTCATGACGAACACCAGCATACACGCCGGTATTCGGTGCCACATGAATGTATGTCGCTGGTCAGGTTTTACACTGTCGTGCACCTGATTCAAATTTGCCAGGGAGTGACGGACATTGAGCATGACGGCAGTGTGGGATTCCAGGTAATCAGCACGGAGGATATCGACGACTACGGCGTCGTGCAAGTCGTCAAAAAGATCCGGGAGAGAATTGGGAACAGTCCAGTATACCTTAGGTATGTCTGACCTCTCGCACAGTTGCTTGTCTCATCATGCTCGCAGTCTCGATATTGACGTTGTTGGTGCGTATATTTTCTGCTTAAGTCCTGGCTGGGCTCATTGTTTTGGCAGATCCTGGACTGGCACCAGCAAGTAAAGATGATCTCCTCCTTTTATCCACCGTCTCATACTGAAATTCCTGCTAATTAGCGGGAACGCCCGAGCCAGGTGGATGGACGACGCGCGAGGTGAAGCGCATCCTCCGCGGCCTCTCTGGGCTCAATTTCGTGTAGGATCTCACTCTTTCGTCTTTCTTTCTTCGCTCATCTTCGATCAGCGGGGCCGATATCGTCGAGGTGCGCGAAGGCATACTTCTCTTGTACTAGCGCTCATCCAAAGATTTAGGTAGCGCCGGCATACGACAATGGTGCGTGCTCAGGCAGTTTTCTGGCACTGCACTGCAACTGACGTGCTTTTGTTTCTCACAGCGGATATAACGGGCATCGCGGCCGCGGACATCGTGTTCGATTTCCTAGCGATGCTGCAGCTCGATACCCCGCCGTTGCCGCATGGCGGGCCGTTTTCCAGGACCGATTTGTTGCATTAGTGGTGGGTCGAGCGAGCGGCGGCGGGAATTGACGTCGAATGGGCGGCGGGCTTGTAATCTCCTCTAGAATTCTGAGGGCGCGTATATATGTACCGATAGAGATGAACGCGGCGTAGTCGGACCATCTGGTCTTGATTTGTTTCGGGACATCCTGGCGCCAAACCCTTTGTCTCTCGTTCTGCCACTTTTCTTATTGCTTTCTCCAGCTCCATGTCACGAAAATGGGTTTGCCTTATAAGCCAGAATGTCTTTTTGAACCTTCTACCCTACGCTCAACTCAAGCGGTGCGTACATTATCAGTATTGGGTGTGGGATCTAACCAAAATTCTCTATTGCCAGCACGTTTCCACGCCAACCCACAATGGGGAGTGGGCGGCGAACTTTGGACTGGTGGTGGGTTAGAAGGCGGGCCGAGCGGAAGTAGGACCCTGTCATTCTGGCAAACGACCGTCTCCAGTTCCAGTGGCGTAGACCTGTTTTGGAAGCAAGTGCTCAATGTTCTTGCGGTGAACACAGATTGCAAGAGATGGGCATGGAAATCTGCCAACTCCGAATTTACTGTGTGTTGTTGCATCAGGTATACAGGTTGTACTGTTGGGAATGGGCCTCACGAATTAAACGAAACGCGGGCGCAGGATCCTTCTGCTTTTGAACTTCGACCTTGAGCCAAATGTTCTGAATCCGCCGAAAGCGGTCCGTCGCCTTCGAGTCCTCCTCTGCGATTTGGATCTGCACACAACCCCTGAAAAGGCGGGACTCCAGGTTCATTCCATAGTCGGGAATGGTGTTGAAAACGGCCGCGTCGACCGAATCCCCCAATTTCCACCGTAGGTACGCGTGCATTCCTTCATGCGCGAAGGTGATGGCAATGAGGGACCCGAGCTGCGCGCGGCGCGCGCGGATGGCAGTGAGCTCAAGGCTGGGATGGGTGGGCTCCACCGAGGACTCGGCACTGCTAATCTCTTCCTCTTCCTGGAACTGTTTACCCGTCAGTCCATTGCAGCTGATTGGACATATGAAACTAACAGTGAGTTCATATTCCGCGCACAGTTTCGCATTGAGGACCAGTATCTGCCAGCCAAGTTCGTCCTTGTGCGCTTCGTGGTCGTTGGTTGTACCCCAAATTATGCGGCCAGTAGATGGCTCTTCAATGCGAGAGGCTATACCGACAGGAAATCCGCCTTCCCTGTCAAAAAAATCCTTGACGCTCGGCGAATTTGGATCCAGTACAGATGCGAGTTTCTCCTGCTCAGCTTTATTCGAGGGCCAAAGCAAATTGTTCCAGATTCGGATGAAGACCACATTCGAAGGACATATTGTAACTCGTCGCGCAGCAAGCCCGAGAGGACGCAGGCGAGGAGGTGTAGGGTTCTCGGAAATGCCGACGGGGCGGCAGCGTTTGGAAGTACCGAGGGACCGGCGGGCGATGGGAGGCCGTGCTTTTGAATGTTGTGGAATTGGCTGTGGTGCTTTGAGGACGACGCAGGCCAGCGAGGCAGCAGCGAAGGGACTGAGGAATCTAAAGACATGAAGATAGGGGCCACTGAATGGGAAGCGTATCATCACCGGCAATCATTGCCGATTGATCCTCCTGCCTTTGGCTACATCTTGCCATTCAAACAGCCATGTACGCGCAGCGCACCGAATTATCACGAATCATCTTTCCACCCAACCACCATGGACAGCAAGGGCCCACCTGTCCTGCCCGTGCCCTATGCCGCCCTCCAAAGACCGAGCGCGACTAGACGCTCTGGTCGCTCAGTCAGAGCCTTGAAATATCTGCTACTTCTTTCCGTTGCAGCAATACTCTCAACCTGGCTCCCCTTCTTCCGCAGTCAATCTCATTTCGCAGCGGTCCCTAAGCCGCTCGCTGCTCCGGAATGGAAAGACGACGTGTGGCCCATCCGCGAGCAAACGCCTTGGGATATCTCAACCGACTACGCGTACCCTCGCGTTCTTGAGTACGACGTGAATGAGGGGACCTGGCTCCGCCTCGATGTTAGTCCCACGGGCGACATCGTATTCGATATGCTCGGGGATATATACTGTCTCCCCGCCGCAGAAGTGAGCGCGGCAGGAGACGCGGCCGTCACAGCGCGTCCCATCCTACTCGGTGTTCCCCACGATTCCGACCCGCATTTCTCCCCGAACGGCGACCTTATTGCCTTCCGCAGTGATGCGGGCCAGGGTTTGGAAAATATTTGGGTCAAGCCAGTGGGCTGGCTGTGAGGCCGGGGATCTCAGGCAGGGGTACTCCGGCGTTGATGCAGGCCTTGAGGTCAAAGACACACGACGAAAATCTGCTCTCGCAGGGTATCAAAGAAACTGATGAAAGAAGGGTCAACCGACTGGTTAGGGAAGGGCGCTACGACGGTGTGCACGAAGTCCTACGGAGACCAGGGCTGTCCTAATATTCCACTAGCTAAACGCGTAACAAACGAAACGTTCCGGTGGATCTCAGACCCCCGGTTCCATCCGTCATGGCAATAAGATCATTGCCACCAAATGGTATACCTCCAGCAGATCGCTTGGTGCAGGCGAAGGCTGGGAGTACCCTATCCCAGACCTGGACCTCGCAGGCAACAACACTATCTCAGTGGGAAGTGGTGCACGCGTGTTAGGGGCGAACTCTTCCCTTTCGGCTGGACAAATGAGCAGTACGGCGAGCAACAAATAGGACCGGAGCAGTTCATCTGGCGTGCAGAGGACAGCGTCATCTTCAGCAAGAATGTCCGCAACGAAAACGAATTCTCCTACAGCAAAGGTATCTAACCAGGTCCTGGAATTTGAAGCCCTTACCTCACTTGCAGTTCCAAGACTGTTCACCAGGGTATATACTCGATATTTTCTCTCAATATCACTACGCAACAGGTGGAGACTCTTGTGGCCGCGTTTCCCGGTGGCGCAAGCCGTCCCGAGCTCTCGCCTGACGGGCGAACGTTAGCCTTTGTGCGCCGGGATCGTGACCATGAGCTGCTCGTGTTCAAGTAAATGCCGTTCAGATCCATTTAATTCTAGGCTGACTTGTATATCAGAGACCTGCTCACCGGTACCATCCACCATATCTGGGACGGACTTACATACGACCTGTCCATGATTTCTGCCCCAATGGGAACCTATCCTTCATTTTCCTTCACGCCGTCCGGTGACGTTGTGATCATTTGGGCCGCGGGACAGATCTACTCGGTACCCGTCATTGCCAATGCTTTGGGCGAGCGTGTCGCGGACCCTTCTCGGGCTCCGGCGCCTATACGGTTCACGGCGCACATCGAAAAACGGCTCGCTGAGACGGTGGAGGGGACCTTTGATCTCGTCGGCGCTGAGACCGCTGCGACCCACCGCGTCACTGCATTCAAGGAGCTGCGGGCAGACACCAAGGGGCAGCGCGTTGTGTTCCAGGCGGCGGGTGTAACGTACGTACAACCTCTTGGGAATGCCTCAGCAACCCGTGTTCCTGTGCTCGACAGCGCGGCCCCGTACTACTCCCCCGAGTGGGTACCCGGGGATGACATGATCATCCACGCACGGTGGTCCGACACAAACTTCTCGACTCTCGAGATCGCTGATCTCGCCGGCGGCAAGGCGTACGAAGTTGCTGGGCTGCCGCTGGGTCGCTACGTCTCTGCAGTTGTCTCCGGAGTTCGGCGACCGTCACCGACAAGTTGCGTTCCTCAAGACCGGAGGCGACATGCTCACCGGAGACATTGTTGCAACAGCGGGAACGGGATTGTACCTCGGCGACCTGACGCTCCCAGGCGGCGACGACAAAGTCGAGATACATAATCTTCGCTTCGTACCGTCTGAGGTCTCGCGAGGCTTTGGGGAAGGCCTCAATATGCGCTTCGTCGAGGAGGACAAGAAGCTGTTGGTGCAGGGGGCCAGCCGCGTCCTTCGTCATTGACTTGGATGCCGGCCCGTCTGGCGTCGCAGGGACGTATGCGCACATTCCCGTCTCGGCGGGACGCATGTCGACGGAGATCGTAGTCATCGCGCCGAAAGCCAAGTCAGACAAGAAGTACGCGGCCGCTGGTGTCGCATTTGTGGAGGGGTACCACGTGTATTATGTAGCGGGAGATAAGCTCAAGGACGACGAGAGCGTGTGGGCGAAGCCGGCGAATGCAACAGCCGGGCTTGCACGTCTGAGTTTGGATGGTGGGCATGGCGTTACTTGGAGTGCGGACGGGCAAAAAACTAATTTGGTTCTTGGGTAGGGTATTTTTCGTAGTGTCCTCGTACGTTCTCTGACGTCCCATAGGCCCATACCTGCATTCGCTCGAGGTATCGAAGCTTAGACTAAGTGCGCGTCCGAAATCAAGCACGACACCACCAACTTCGGGATCTCCTGCGTCAAAACCTCCTCGAGTACCAAGAGGTTGTCGTGGAGCACTCGACGGACATCGCGCGCCTCAAGCGCGATGCAGCGGAGCTGAATGCTCAAGCCAATTCTGACTCGGATGTGTTCGTCATTTTCAACGCCACGGTCCTCACGATGGAGACTGGGGATCCCGAACTTGACCTAATCCGCGACGGGCGTGCTCACGATCCGCGGCGGCGTCATCGAAAGCGTCGGTGGCGCGGGACGCTCGTTCCGTTCGGTGTGACTGCTTTTAATGCACAGGGCGGTGTGTATCTCGCAGCTATTGTTTTTTGCGGGGTGGCTGAGACAAAGTTCAGGATACGTGATCCCGGGATTCATCGACGTTCACGCGCACTGGAATGGCTTTTACGATATCTACCCGGCCTGCATCATGGGAGCTACAGGCCTTCCTGGCGTATGGTGTCACCACTTCTGCACAAGTATATATCCCTGCTTCGTCTGTGCTCGATCGTAATGCTCACAGTGCTAGCCCGTACAGCCCGAGCGCTACGAGTGTCGAAGGCTTCGACGAGAGAAGCCGGTTGGAGAGCGGGCAGTTTGTAGGTTCGCGCATTTTCTCTACTGGAGAGCCGATCTACGGGGCCGGTATTGTGGGCCTCCACCAAGATATCGTGGACGATGATGAGGCGTATTCTGCCCTTTTGCGGTTGAGGCTCGAGGGCGGGATGGGGAGTATCTCTTACAAGAATTATAACCTTCCCGATCCGGTCAGTCGTCACTGCCGTATATGCATACCCTAATTCGCTCACGAGATATATACACACAGAGCATCCCGACAGAGATTGCTGAACGCAGCGAGGAACCTTACTATGCTCTGTGTGCCGGAAGGTGGAATGAACCTGGACTGGGATTTGACTTATATCATTGACGGTACGAGCGACAACACAGACCGGAAACGGGACGCTGATGGATCTACTGACAGGAATGACCACCGTTGAGCATGCACTTCCTATTCCGAAGCTGTATGATGACATCAAGACCCTTTTTGCGTTCAGCGGGACCGGGTACACGCCGACACATATCGTAAATTACGGAGGGGCTTGGGGAGAGCAACTCGTCTGGGCCACGGAGGACGTCCCGAATGACTCGAAACTGCGTTCACTCGTGCCCCACGCATATCTTAACTCTATAGTAGAGTCAACGGCCCGACCGAAACACTGTAAGCTCGCAGTGTATCGTATCTCCCCGTTAACTAATATGTTCCACGAGCCTATCAACTGTTCAACACTTCCGAGTCGGCGGCGCAAATGGTGCACAATGGCCTCAAAGTTCACATCGGCGCGCACGGTGAAAACCCGTACGGGATCAATTACCATGCGGAGATGAAGTTCACCAAGGAAGGTGGTCTGACCAACTACGAGGTTCGCTTCTGTGTCGCGAGGCGATTGCGATGAGCTGAGCCGTGTTCTAGACTCTTCAAGCGGCGACGTCGAACGCTGCGATTACGCTGGGCCTCTTCCCATCCCTGGGCTCGCTATCAGGTCTGATTGATTCCCTCACCATAAATGCCCCTGAAATTAAACAATTTCCTAACCAGGAGGGAAACTGGCGGATTTGATCGTCTACCCGCCCGGAATCGATCTGCTCGAAGGAGACATTTCGCAGACGCGGGAGATCCTGTGGGTCGCCCGCGGAGGGAGGTTCTGGGACGCGTCTTCAATGGAGGAAGTGTGGCCTGTGAAAGGCAAACGGCAGGTGTTGCCTCCAATTAACGCAGAATAGGAGGACAGAGATTTAACTGCATGCAATTTCGAGGACAATAGCACCAATGTACATCTTACTATCTTCTCACAAGCGGGCTTTCGACTGTCCACCAGGTGAAGCAAGCGCTCGCTGGATGGCGTCCGCGCAGAGTGCGGGCTCGACTTGGGGGAACTACATAATGTGATTCGGTGATGGAAACAGAGATACACGGGGGTTGATTTGCTTACCATGTGTCCCCCGCGGTCTAGCACCTGCACACTTCCCCGTGGCGTGGCCTTCACTTGCGCGATTTGAAACTCCTTCGACGGGAGAGTCTGGCCCCTACAGGAGGCGGTCAGATGCAAGATAAGGGCGTAATGGCGGCGAAGACGCGGGCGTACTTGTATTCGTCTTTCAAGCAAGTGATGATGTGGATGGGAAGCTCGTCCCCGCGCGTGAGCTCAACGAATATCTCCACGGGGCGCGCTTTGTAGTCCGCGGTCGGGGATAGGTAGAATGCGGCCTCCTGCGCTCTGGAACACGCGAGCACGACTTCTGACCCAGAGCCGGCGTCGCGCAGGGCGCAGTCCTGTCACCGCATATCATTAAGGAATAATGATAGTAGAATTACAGTGGTGCACACCTCAAATAAGCGGAGGGCGCGGGGGTCCCAAGCCCTAAACGCCGGGTGGCCCGCAAGGTATGTATGGGCTGCAGCTCGCGACGGCCATTTGTCGCGCTTGCTCGCCGCGAATTTGCCGAACAACTTGGACAACGCCGTCGTGGAGGGAAATTGCGGAGGGAGAAGTGCGGGGTCGAGAAGGATGAGAGACGTGAAGCGTAATGGAGTTTTCGAAGGCGAAGAAAATCCCTTGTCACGGAAGAGCATCATCCTGAGCAAATTTCAGTTTTTGGAGTATGAATTGCATGGTTATAGGGACGGACAGCGCGGCGACACCGGAAGAATGCGCGAGCCCAACAAGGGAACGGGCGGAGAAGTCGACACCATGGGAGCTCGAGGAAAGAAACGAATACGCTGCACGGGCGTATTCAGCAGCGGACCCTGGCACGTTAGGTCAATTATTTGATTGTCTGTTCAACAGATTTTGCTTGCAATATTCGCGATATGAGGGCCCCGCGAGCAGCTTCTGGTTCAGCACTGAACTCCGTCCATGATTCGGATTGTCTTTCAAGTGTCACTTCAGCACCTACTAAGGATGTGGCGGATGGTTAGACGCACCGATACTCCAGACGTCCTTGATTTCGGTGCTGGTGGCTAGTAGATGTTCGAGCATAGGCTCGAACGTCTCCTACGCACATATATGAAGTCCAGCAGAACGCAGAGAAGAGCAGTAAGATACCTTGTGAAGACTCATCGCGTGTAAAAATATCAACGTCTGGCCATCCTCGCGTGGCGACTGGGGGATGTATTGCACTCCGTCAACGCGGAACGGACAGCTGGGCGAGGGCTCCGAGACATGGAATTGGGACTTCATTTGGGTCAAGAACAAGGGCGCCGAAGCCCAGAGGTCTTTTCGTCATCTCAATCAGGAAGCCGGGACCGTGATGGTGGTAGAAAAGAAAGACCAGCAGCAGCCAGCTTGAAAATTAGCACAATCGCATCGTTACAAGCTCAAATCGTGGCCCTATAACCTCCTATAACCTTCCTACTAGTACTTGACGCTCTCGTGGTACTTTCGCTCGGGAGTTTTACTCAGAGAACCCCCGCATAATTGAATACTTCCGATCACCCTGCACTCATTGTCATCCTTCTCTTCTCCAAGTATCCGCTCGCCTTGCACTTTTCGTAGGCTCTCCTGATTTACGAGGCACAAATGTAGCAGCGGCCGGTCACTTGGATACCCGGCGATGTCGATTGGCTGTCGATAATCTTTTACGCGTCGCACTAGCACGTGAACGCGTCTCGACCGGCCATTTATGTCTTCCAACGACGACGAAGAGCAAGACGCAGGCCGCTCGAAAAAACGTCGCATCGCCCGCGCATGCGACATCTGTCGAAGGAAGAAAAGTGTGTATCCTCCGCCACTGCACGGCATGAAGTCTAATGATGGGGGCGCAAAGTCCGATGTACTGGTCAGCATTCCAACCCGGCGGCCGCGACTGATTAGGGTCTCTTCTGCCGCAGGCGATGGCGCTCAAATGCCCGGAAACCGGTGTTCAAACTGCATTGCATACACCTTTGAATGCTCCTATGTTGAGCAGGCCAAGGTGAGGGTGCCAATTTTTTGTTTTTTGCTTCAAGTCTGACAGGGGAACAAGAAACGCGGACCTCC
The DNA here is from genome assembly GCA_029449255.1 of Mycena polygramma. NCBI lineage: Eukaryota > Fungi > Basidiomycota > Agaricomycetes > Agaricales > Mycenaceae > Mycena > Mycena polygramma. Next base: position 125,977 of record JARKID010000135.1, on the reverse strand, counting down.
AAAGGGGTAATAGCTACCGCGCTTCCTTTCTACCCTACATTGATTCTCGAGGACCGCTTAGATATGTCGAGAGCATGGAAATTCGCGTCGAAAAGATCGAGCGACTCTTGCAGACGGTGCGCAATTCTTTAGATTTTTTTGTTCACGGTCACTGATTGTTCTTGCGCATAGATTCTTCCTGAGGCGGAATATGCACAACTCCTCTCGGGATCCTCCTTCCCCAGCTTGGAGGTTCCGCCCATCACTGACGACGATGAGCGAGCCCAGCTTGGCTTATCCGAACACCTCGGCCGACTTTCACTCAATTCCGACCATGACGATCGTTTCTTCGGTCGCTCGAGCGGAGCCATGCTTCTGCAGACCGCTCTTAATGTCAAGCTCGATGCTGAGCCCCAAAATGCCAGACGTCACACTGAGTTTTGGGCATCCCGGCCAGTCCGTGTTCCCAATAATCACCCGAACCACACTAAATAAGCAATCCAGTCTCCTGCACCTGCACCACCACCCCAATACAACTTCCCACCCCCAGACCTAGCAGCCTCTCTCATCGACCTGTACTTTACACACATCAATCTCGTTCTCCCGCTTCTCCACCGGCCAACATTCGCACGCGACTTGGGCTCCGGTTTACATCTCCTCAACGACGGTTTTGCTGCTACATATCTGCTTGTCTGCGCTATCGGAGCACGCTACAGTTCAGACTCAAGGGTCCTTCTTGATGGGTCCGACAACCTGCACTCGTGTGGATGGCGTTGGTTCGAGCAGCTTCAGTTAATGCGTGACCCACTCGGTCCGCCGCCCTCTCTGTACGATCTCCAGTTCAGTGCAGTGCGTTGCCGCGTTTTTCGTTGGAGTCGCAAGGCTGACCATCTTGAAAATAGCTCTCTGTGATTTTTCTACACGGTACCTCTGCGCCAGAGGCCTGTTGGACGCTGGTATCTGTAGGTATATCGATGGCACAAGATGTCGGCGCCCATCGGCGTAAAGAGGCGACACATCGATGGACCGCAGAGGACGAATTATGGAAGCGCGCATTTTGGTACAAATTTATCCTTCGTTCCTCTTGCGATGAACTTACTGTCCCCATGGCTAGGGTTCTTGTATATCTCGACAGGACGATGTCGTGCAACTATGGACGTCCTTGTGCGATTCAAGACGAGGAGCAAGTATCCCGTTCTTTTATGCCTCCCGCCTTTTTGACAGTGTACTACGTAGCTTCGATCTCGAGTTTCCGATAGATGTGGATGACGAATTTTGGGAGACCCCCGATCCGGCAGACGCGTTCCACCAACCGATGGGCATCCCATCACGCATTTCGGCCTTCATCGTGCATTTACGGCTTTGCCAAGTGCTGTCGTTTGCTCTGCGAACCGTCGTAGGTCCGCTATATTATACATCTAGATCGTCGGCGAGTTGTTTTCTCCATCCAGTATTCAATCAACAAGTCGAAGGTCTTGCTTGGTTTAAGCAAAGGCAACACCGGCGACTTGGAGAATCGTGTTCTCGCAGAGCTGGACTCGGCGTTGAACAAGTGGATCGACGGAATGCCCGATCATTGTGGGTTTTTCATTGCCTTGAATTGAACCTGCGCATTGAATAACGCAGTGCGTTGGAACCCCACACATGAGCACCCCGAGTTCTTCGAACAATCTGTTGTCCTTTATTGCAACTACTATCACCTGCAGATCCTCATCCACCGTGCATATATTCCATCTCCAAAGAAGATGGCGCCGCTAGTGGGTTCTCTTCTGTTTGAAGGACGCGTTCACTAACATCTTCAGGCGTTTCCATCGTTGGCAGTATGTCTCAACGCTGCACGCTCTTGTAGTCACGTAATAGACATCCATCGACAACGGGTGGGGGACAAGCCACTACCACTTGTGCAGGTGTGGCTCTAAGTTTATTCACCCCGCTTTATTCTTACTCATCTATCCAGGCATCAGTATTCACAGCCGCCGTTGTGATGTTGCTGAACATCTGGGCGGGCAAGCGGGGTGGCCTCGCTTTGTCCACAGACTCGGGGAAGGAAATGACAGAAGTTCACCAGTGCATGCAGATGCTGCGTGGATGCGAGACGCGGTTCGTCTCATTGCATTCAATCCGAAGACAGAATACCGCTGATTCCGCATAGCTGGTCGTCTGCTGGCAAACTGTGGGACCTTTTATTTGATCTCGCCAGCGCGGGTCAACTTCAGTTACCAGCTACGGCAAACACAAAGAAGAAGAGAGAACGCGGAGCCGAGGAACCCAAGTCGGCCACTAGCGCCGTTTCGGCAGTGGACAGGGCGCAAGGTTCTCTGTCGCCAGATAGTGGGGACAGTGCTACTCACAATGGAAAATTACCTGCTCGGGGCCGTCAGCCCGTCGTCGCCTCGGACGCGCCTGCTTTCGCGATCCGTGGTGGGTCTGTCCCTCCCGAAAGACCAATCGCAGGCGGCCGACGACTCCACACGTCGGATGTGCCTGCCATTACGACGCAGTTTCCGCCTCGTTTCCAGCCCCCAACCTATCCCCCAGACACTCCACTTTCTAGTTCTTCTTTGCATAGCCAGCCGGACATCTTTGCGATACCCATCCACGCTGATGAAATCCGGCATCGCTCCTATGCAACATCGTTATCGGCGGCTTCACCCCATGGTCGTCGGCCAGAACCGTTTCTTCCCTCACAACACGAAGATCGTCGTCGTCGTAGCATTGCGCACCTACCCCCGCTTCCACCAGATACACCAGTATCGGCATCGTCGATCCATAGCCAACAGCACGACGCATTCATGTCCTCCGTACATCGCAGCCAGCCGCAGCCCCATGGCCATACAATGCACTCACAACCGAACACACCGGTGTCGGCGTTGTCGGCTCAAGGCGTCCCTCTCGTTCCTTCGATGAACAATGATGGGTTAGTGGCTTTACACGAGCGGCTCGACTTTTCTCATCCACAAGATAACAGCCGCGCGAGAGCTGGACAAGCGACCTCCCAAGTGCACTGGTATCCTGGTGAGGCGAAGAATGCACTGGGCGGTCACGCACACATTCACCCTCACTCATCTTCCCCCAATAATCACCCGGCGGCGGGATCCAATGCTTTCCCGATATCGGAAGCGTTCTATGACCATCTTACCGCGAGTTTCTCTTCTCCGCCTCAGCACGAGCGAAGCCTTCCGTATCAACCTATCACCTACGCGGAGCAGGCCCGCCACGAATACCCGGATGGTTCACGCAATCGGTTACAGAGCAACGTTCGGGGAGGGGACATGGACCAAGATGCGATGTCTATGTGGTCGGCGGCACCGATCGGGTTCGAGTACGTCTTCCGTTGCTTTCCGCTGAATTGCCTCGATAATTTCTTTTGTTTTGTAGGATGGAAGATTGGAATTCATATCTGGACACTGTAAATGATATCACACAGGCAAGAATGCACGGAGGTGCGGACGGGCCGCCGCAATAATCTGACTAAATGTACACCCTTCTATCCTTATCGCATAATGTACAGGCGCTGGCGGGGGCCGCTGGAATTCGATTTAAATGCTTCTTTCTTCTACTTTGATGGAGTCGCGGTCACGTGGTGAGAGGACGCGATTGAGCCCCTATTAAATCGCGCGCGTCCTCTCCCTCCCAATATTGTTGGGGTTTCGAGTACCTTGCGGGCAGTAGGTGGAAGTACATACGTACGAGAAATGACGCACGCACTGGCTGCGGACTTTAAAAAACAGTTGTTTGCTGCGAACAAACATTGCTTTCAACTTAAAACATTTGTCAGCCACAGGGCATATTGCAATCCTTTTGTTCTCAAACCACCACCATCCCCACTTACCCACTCGACCAGCGCTAGGCGGTACGTCCATTCTTCTCCAGTACCTTACCGTTACTTACTCATCCATTCGCAGTAGTACTCAACAGTCATCAGTAAAACTGCAAGTGCTTTTTTGGCCGCTTCCCGCAGCTTTTCTGAGCTTTCACCTTTTTGCGACTTTTTTGTCGTCTTTTCGCGGCTTTTCAAAACACTTTTCTCAGCTTCTGGCTTTTGGCCACTTTTCTTCCCGGGTGATGTGATACCAGTGCTAGCATTGGTTGTTGTGCTTGAGATTCTGTCTGAAAAGTGTAGTACACTGTACGACTGCCAATAGATACATGTTGTTGACAAAACGACCAATAACGAGCATCCCTGACAAATCCGAGTCCCTGACACCTGTCTTGGTTCTTGAACACCGCGGCGGCGGATCGGCCCTTTGCGACTGTTGACTTGGTGGTGGATCGTCGGACACTGAAGAGCACACCCTTTTCCATCCAGCGACTTATCACTGCAGTATTCACTGTTCACCAGTGTCCGAGTCGTAAAACGTTGAAGTCGTTTGCCGATCGGCAATCATCGGAACTTTCGGGAGCACAGCCCATCAACAACAGGACCAAACGTTGATCGTGCCACGTCGTCGCCCTTCTTCTCTTCCCCCCCCATCTTCCCCTCATCTCCACGCCTCCCAGCAGACATCCCGGACCCTGCTGGATTCGCTAGGCGCGGCATCGGCTTTTGTCTATCTGCCTGCTGCCCGCCGTCGCCTCGCACATTCCGTGGACGGCCCTCGCCAGCCAACGTCGCCGTCCGTCCCTGCCCCTCCAAGCCTCAAACCCCCATGCCTCAAGCTCCCACACCTCAAGTTCTCATGGGTTCTGTATCCTTCGTCGAGACCATCAAGCTCCCTACTCCACAAGTCGTGCTCCATCTCTGACTTCAAAGTTCTGTCTCAAGTCTACACCTCAAGCCCCGCGACGCCTCAAGCCTTGCAACACCTCAAGCCCTGCACGCCTCAAGCCTTGCAACGCCTCAAGCCTCGCGCGCCTCAAACCTTGCAATCTATTCTATGAGTCTCATCGAGCGTTATCGTACTGGTCGCTCTCGACGTTGTGCGAGCCGGCACCTCCTCTTGTGTCCCCGAGCTCGTTGTGGCTCCATGGTCCTCCGGTATGTACCCGTCACTGCAGTGGATGACCATCTGAATGTTCTATTTCCAGGTCGTGAATTCACTCGTCGTTGTTCCCTTCCTGACAGTCTCTTCCCCTTGGACATGGCTCCGTAGTGCACCGTAGCCGAAATCTCTTCCTCACGCTATGCTATGTACTTGTCCTGTACCGTAGAACCCAAAATATATGTTTTTTGCCCATCCTTTTTGCGTGCTTTTGAAAGCTTTTAATCTCTTATCTGAACACTTTTCGTTGGCTTAGACCCTGGCTTTTCCGTCTTTTCCGTCTTTTCTGGCTTAGAAAAGTAACTGGACTGGGCGAAGAAAAAGCTGTTCATCTTTTTCAGCTTTTCGTCTTTTTCGGCTTAGAAAAGACGAAAAAGCTGCGAAAAGACGCACTTGTAAAGTTGCTGATGCACTCGATTCCACCTCAGTGGTGATGCTTGCGGAGGCCCTCTCGAGTCCATACCAGCGGCCCATGTGCCAGTCGAGTACCAATAGGGGAGCGCGCTCGCGATCTGGACGCACCCGAGCCCGTCCTGTGGTATCACAAGTAGAGACCGTGGACCAGCGGGACTCCGTGTAACTCCACGTCGTGACAGCGTCTTCGACACCTCCCTAGGCCGAGCCCCTTACGGTGGGCGAAGACGCTGATTGAACGACTGGAACCCCGCATCCTTCGGATAAGACTGTCTGAGGGGGACCCTTTCCAACGCTGATCCTTCACCAAATCGCCTCGACTCGATCCAACCGCCTCGACCGCCCACGCCGTGGGGACCGCCGCCGTGATGTTGGAGTACGTCGTTATCTCATTCAACCTCTCATCCTGTCGCTCATGAATCGTCTCTAGTGGATGGAAGATTTGTTTGATATACCTACATTTCGCTCCTCCCCCTTTGCACCTTTCGTAGATACTTCCTGAGCAAGGTCTTGCATCCCTGGCGCCGTCTTGCCGCTGACGCTCAGGCTTAACCACTAAGCGCGCCTCAATCTGCCTTTGTACCTTCCTGTAGCCCAGTTTATAGTATCCTCCTCTTTCTCTGACTTGTGTGATTTGAATGGGTTGGGAACTATGTCTTTTGTTTCAAAGAAAGACTCAGGCTGATCAATGCATTGTGGTGACATTTTTGGTCTAGCGCCGCTGGCGAAACTAGGCTCCGATGACTTAGGTTGAATCTACGTGCTTAGAGAGAAAAATATACAATTAGAACCTGGAAAACCTGGTGCTAGACTATGTAGTACAGAGAATGATACAAGCTAGAAATAAGGATAAGCCAGATGGCTTTCAACTTCGTAATCTGAATCATCTGGTGAATAATCACCATACTCGTCGTATACGCCGCCGTATCCGTATCCATATCCGTCGTCGATGTCCGACTCTTCTTCGTCAGAAAATCCGAGTTCGAGATTGTCCCATCGGACATCCGTACACACGTCCCTGAGCCGCTCAACGACGTCCAATTGCAAATGCGTGCATTCCTTCAGCGTCAAGGTCCATAACTCCTGTTTGCGTTCGCATCGCTCCATCAGCGTCGTCTCCAATGTGTCCAACATCGGCTCTCCGAGATCCGTGTCCTCTAGAATGAGGTCGTGCAGGGCGGGGAAGAAAAGCCCCCCAAAGACCTCCGCCCTCACGTTCCGTAAGCTAGCTCTCCGCCCGACAACAGGTTTGACAGTAGGGGCGGGGGCAACTTGCTTCACGCCATCCACAAGGACGTCCTCGCGAAGAGCAGCAATGAAATGGGCTGCTTGGCCGTGAAGCCGGATGCTTGAGAGAGTCGGAAGGTCTCCAAAGACCCTAACCCATGTCTTGGTTTCGACCTCGTGGATGTCGGTGGAGAGTTTCAAGCCTCGAAGGCCGCGTAGAGGCAAAGATTTGCACGTAAATGCCATCAGCCCCTCCGATTCTTCTCGCATGAACCGCATCCACTTGAAGTCGAGATCCAGGAAGGGAAGGCTGCGAGGAGGGTCGCCGGACTGGACAAAGCATGACCAACCCCGGATCGACATCCCACCGAAACCGATGTTGACGGAAAGAGAGCGGAGATTTCGGACTGCCGTGGTAGTGCTCTGGACATTCGACAGCGCTGGGATCAGAGCAGAGAAATCGGCGACAGTGCTGTTGTCCGCCAAGCATGATATCCTCATAGTTGGAGCCGAATCCCCGTTGAACGACAGGTGGTTCAGGGTATCGGCACATTCGAGGGCGGAAACGTTAGCAATGATAAGCCGCTTCAGGTTTGGGAGGCTGATTCGGGAACTGGGCACAGATACAGCGGAAACACCGGCCGCAATCACGGGCAGAGCATTGTCAAGCTCGAGTGTTTCTAGTAAAGGCATCCTTTCGAAAGCTTCGGTCAATTCTTTCATGGAAGGACGCGCTCTAGGGCCGGGATTGTGGATTTTGAGGTGCAAGAGGTTGCTCAATAGCGGCGAATCCCACGCCATGAAAAAGCGCGTGAGCTCGAGGCGTCGGAGACGAGGAGCCTCGCCGTTCAAAAACGTGTCAGGGAGAGTGAAGTGCTGGAAGAGAAACTATCGATGGATGAAAAAAAAAAAAAAACGTCGCCGTACCTCTTCTTGCGCGTAGCCGGGGGAGGCGAGACAAAGAGAATGTAGATACGGAGCAGTGTCTATAGGTGGAGATGAGATAATTTCCCCGATATCACTTGGTACAAGACTCGCCTGTTAGATTGAGGAGCTCTGGCACAGAACGGCTACCGGTCTTGACATCGAGTTCACCAATGCGAGAAATTTGGACCAGAGAAGAATGAACGCTGTTGATCATCTTTGGCGTCATGTAGGTGAGATCCGCCTGGATAATTAATTGAGTTCGTATGAAAGAGAATGAGAGGGCCACAAAACTCACTTTGATGGTTAGAGGCGCCGCTCGCGACCGTTTCAACATCTCATCCGCCCATTTTGGCTGTGAAAAAAAGGGAGAGCTCCAAAGATTCGGGCACCCCAAGGCAACGGCGCGCCAGTGGCGAGAGACGTGCGAAACCTCCTTGATCCAGTAAAGTGAGAGTGGATTCGAACAATACAGGAAGATCCTCCGAGCCAAAGATCTTCAGTTTTGACAGCGGTTTTCAATAGCCTTCATACCTAGAGAGAATTTCTGGAGGCAACTTTCCGATGGGCGAGAGCGCATTACGTCGGGATTGGAGGGTTCGGATTGATTCTCGATACTTGTTGATTTCTTGGTCGATCTTGCGTTGAGCGCCGTCCACAACTTTGGCACTACTGAACGCGGTTATTTCTGAGTGGAGGCGGAAGTCATTTCGTTTCGTGGCTGTAGAACACGGTCAAAGATAGGAACTACGCAAGAACGAGAAATATTAACGGGTCATTAGAAGATCGAGATTTGGGGATGGAGAGCGTGTTTGGGGGGGATTCAGACCAGCTGAAGTTCCAAACATCATTGGCACACTGCGGTGGCTTTATATGCTGCAGCCGAGGCTGTGATCAACGGTGAGCGGAGGGTGATGGCGGTGTGTGGCGACGAACAAGACGGCAAATAATTGTCAAGCCGACGTTCTCCGCACCCAATCCGCGCCGTCGCGCTCAGCTTTCGCGTCGCTACGGCTAGCAACGTACTTACGATGTGCATATGCAGGACAGCCAAACAAAATCTTCCAATTCCATTCCCCAAAAAATAGACCCTCAACGGGTCACCCCGCATATATTCAAAGGTAGGTTTCTCAACTAATACAGAACGCTGTCCCACAAGTTAAATCTGGCGCTGCCTCAGCTCGGGCTTCGCGGCTAAAGTAGTCGGCGCTTGGTCGAAGACGGCGTTCGCGAAGATTAAACGGGCTCCGGTCGTTCCAAAAGGACCGCACTAGCGTATACCCTTTGAAGAACGGGCTGTTGGCCGATATCTCTGAGCAGGAATGTATGAAGCAAGACGGCGGTGATGGAGGACGGAAGACGTGAGAGGTCGCGCAAGCAGCAACAAATAGCCATGGATTCCTCTGAATTGTACCACGTCAAGCAGCAGTTCTTCCTGGGCGCATACAAGTCCCTCATTGCTCTCTCTCTTCCAGACCCCTCGTCGCCCGATTATATCCCGACACTCGTTTACCAGGCCCGCGCCCACATCGCCCTAAATGATCCTGCGGCTGTGGCTTCGCTCGTCCCCGCAGATTCTGAAAACGTTGCTGTGAAAGCCGTTTCTGCGCTAGCCCGTTATGTCTCTGCGGCAGACGCGACGAAACAGGAGGCCGCTCTAGAAGAACTCCGTGACCTGGCTGTTGAGATTGAAGGCGACGTGGAGGGCACCGAACGGGACAAATCCGCCGTCCGAGTCCTCGCAGGGACGGCGTTTGCAAGAGCTGGGGAGGTAGAGGAAGCTTTGGAGACTCTTTTTACGGAGGCGGAGGACCTCGAAGCGTACGTGGCTCCTGAATGGTCTACTTAATTTCGGCTCTCATCCCTTATCTTTACAGTGTGGCTGTTATTGTTCAAATTTACCTTTCCATAAATCGGACCGACCGCGCAAAGAAGGAATTCGACCGCGCAAAACAATGGGCGGAAGATGATCTTCTGCTTCAACTCATCGAGTCTTCCATCGGCCTCGTTGCAGCCAAAGACGGGTACTCGAACGCAAACTCATTCTACACGGAACAACTGGGGAATCCCTCACTGTCATCACCACATATTCTTACCGCACGCGGTGTGACACGTATACTACGAAACGAAATCCCGGAGGCCAAGTCTGATTTGGAGGAGTCCCTCGAGCAGCAGAAGGGGGACGCGGAAACATTGGCCGCATTTGTGGTAGCTGCAGGAATAGAATCCAAAAAGGGCGAAGCTGAAGAATTATGGACGTGCGTAGCGTCCAACCTTCCTTCATCCTCCACTCACTCCTCCCAAGGCGCCTGAAGACGGAACACCCGACCCATCCTCTCGTTGAGGACCTCGTACAAAAGGCGAATCTTTTCGACGAATTCGCCGCCAAGTTTACGGTACCTCCTCTTGCCGTTCCTGCGGCTGCGTAATAATCTTCTACTGTAAATTGCCGGAACACGAAATCATTGTCGCGGACTGAGTGGTGTTTCCAGTCAGCTGGACACGCAGGAGGCGTGTCACAACTTGGAGTCTGTGGCAGCCTGAATCCTTGCTGTCTGTCACTGTCTCTCAACAACGCCCCATTAACCGTTTCATGCAGCGATGATGCGAATTAATCTAGAACCGACTCCGATATTGCCGATGGTGAGCCCATGAATGATGAGCTAAACTAAACGCAACCCAGGAAGGAAGGTGATATGTCGTAAAACGCCGGCTCATCGGCTCTTCGGGGTCTTCGCGACCTACATCGCTTCTCGAAATGAACCGGCGTAAATTTAAGACGTGTCCCAGTGCTTATAAGGAGGCGCCTTTGTCCTCTCCCCCGTTCGTCCCACCAAGTTCGAGCAGACGAAAGCCCCATGTTGAACACCCGTCGATCTTCGCTTTTTCGCAGGCAGCCATCTGTCTCATCAGGTGTAAGCTCGTTCATTGCGCCGTACTTGTTGGAGAGCATTGAACTGTGCGCAGGTCAATTTAAATGGAAACGACACTCCTGGCATCAATGAGTCGGTTTCTGGGCAAAGTAAAGAAAGCACCACCAGCCCAAAGATTTTCAAAGAGTTGCGCGAGCAGGTTAGCAAGCGCGTTATTTTTACAAAAAAAATATTCAAGTGCATCTCTCTTTCAAGTTCAAAAAAGGCTCAGAGTCTGCTCACGCATCGGCCATGGTAAGTTCCTGTCAAACTTTTTGGCGTGAGATTTCTAACATGCTGTCTGTCAGTCCGCCATCGTGGATACTATTAGGCACACCGATGCGGTTAGTCATTTTCCAGGAGCCGTATACAGTCCCTTATAATACTCTAGATTGATGACCGAACCCTTGCGGTTAGTTTTTTCCCCCCGAGCCGTATACAGTCCCTTATGATACTGTAGCTTGAACACGGTATAACCTTTATTTCGCGACTTCCGGAGGGCAATATTGCCACCACGCTTCAGAATAAAACCGTTGAACTATGTGAGTACTGCTGGGAATAACACCGAACGTTCTCACTCATCGTGGTTGCAGTGTACAACGACCTGTCTCATCCGCACTCCACGAACATTGGCAACGGTATGGCTTGTCCCTCCTACCCATGGCGCTTTCCATGTTGACGCGCAATTGCAGGATATGCTTGGCGTTCTGCGGATGGCTCGAACAACAATGTCAATTTGCCTGAAATGGGCAAGGCCGGTACTCCCTACGCGCGAAGCGTCCAGCAAGCTCACCCTTTGCCTAAACACGAACTCCCTGATGCTGGGCTCGTGTTTGATACGTTGCGTATATTCTTTCTTAAAAAAAGTCGCACCGAATAACACAAACTATTGTAGACTCCTGAAGCGCGACGGTGTTAGTTTCTCAACTTTTTGCTGCCCACACATGTTTAATGACATTTACAGTTCGTCAAACACCCCGCTGGATTGTCCTCCTTAATGGTAAGGGAGGATTTTCCCTATTTTCAACCGTCTGATCAAGCCATGTTTGCAGTTCAGCTTCGCGGCTCTTGTTATTCATTCTGTCTTTCGGACATCACACACGTACGTGGTTCGAACCCCGCTCCATCCTGTGTCTAAGCCTTTTGACATAGGAACGTCAACATAAACGAAACCTCCTCGTATGTTGACTTGTCGCCCCTGTACGGAAACAACCAAGCAGAGCAAGACAAAGTTCGTGTCAAGGACGGTATGTGACTGTTTGGGGTATATTGAGGATACAAGCAGCTGACCCCCAATGCAGGCCGCGGAATGCTCTATCCCGATGTATTCGCGGAGGACCGCTTGCTCCTCCTTCCTCCCGCAGTCTGTGTGTTATTGGTGCTTTTCAGCCGTAACCACAATGTAGCCGCTTTCGTCCTTATTCTCGCCCGTCGACTCACTTCCCTCAGTACATAGCCAAAAAGATCTTCGAGATCAACGAGCGAGGCACTTACCGCGACCCGAAGACTTTGTCTGAAGACCAGCTTCTTGCTCAAGATGAGGAGCTTTTCCAGACGGCCCGCCTCGTGAATTGTGGCTGGTTTGGATCAGGTAATAAGTTCCCGCTCTGCCACCGAGCCAGCTCTCTCATGGTTGCCACTCGAACAGTCGTATTTTCGGACTACTTCTCTTCTATTCTCGGACTAGTGAGAGAAGGAAGCAGTTGGAGTTTGAATCCGTTTGGTGTTCGTTTTCTTCTTTCGTTTTTTTAAATCCGCCTAATTCTTGATCCAAGGAAATGCGTGGACCGGACCACGCCATCTTTGACAGGGGTCAAGGAAATGTATGTTCGTAAGTACTTTTCCCTCCGCGTGTACATTCTCTCGACTGAACCGGTGATGTAGGGTTGAATTCAACTGCTTGTACCGCTGGCATGCGACGACTAGCACGTCAGCTCCTCTTTCGTGTGTTGCTCCCGCCCGACAATTCTCACCATGATACAGCGAAGACGAAAAATGGGTCTCAAGAGTATTCGAGCAAATATTTGACGGTAAATCGCCGGAGGATGTGACGCCGGCAGACTTCAAGGCAATAATTCCTCTTCACTCATCAGATTCTCTTTTATCTTATCTCTTGGATCTCAGGCCGCAGCTTACAAGGTTCAGAGCATGCAACCTGACATAACACATTGGACGTTTGGCGAGTGAGTCACAAAGTCGTTTTACCCTACCCTCACGTTGATCGGAATGGTAGTTTGAAGCGTCAAAGCGACGGAACATTCAAGGATGAAGATCTAGCGAATATTCTACACAATGCGTAGGCTTCATTTTCTCGCCATTCTCGTGCCAGTCACAGTGGTCTGGCTAGGACTGAGCATCCTGCGGCGGCGTTCCGAGCTCGCGGCACTCCTGGTGTGTCTGATAACTTGATTTATATGATCTCATCTTATTCGCCGCAAGCTTCCATGCGTTTACACGAAATTATGGGTATCGAGCAAAACCGCCGCTGGGGTGTGTGTAGTTTGAATGACTTCCGAAAGGTCCGTCATTATCCGGTTACTAGAATTGTGTTCCTCACTCCATTGCCCAAAGTATCTCGGTTTGAAAAGTAGGCAGGCCGGTGGTAACGGTCGATGCAATGGCTAATTTCTCTGCATAGCGTATGCGAATTTCCGGGAGTGGAATCCTGACCCCGAAATTGCCGACTGTGCTGAAAAGTTATACGGAAATATCAATAACCTTGAGCTGTATGTCGGTCTCCAAGTGAGTTACTCGGCCTCTCACTTCAATTGGCAAGTTGCTAATTAGACTTTAGGCGGAAGAAGCGAAGCCTGTCGTCGACGGTGCTGGGCTGTGTCCTGGTATCATTCTCCATTTTATCTTGTGCTTCCAAAGTACCGACCGTGTATATGTAGGTTACACAATCAGCAGGGCCATCCTCAGTGATGCGATCGCGCTAACAAGAGGCGACCGACACTTTACTCATGATTACACGCCTTTCAACTTGACGGCTTGGGGCTTCGCCGATTGCCAACGAGACCCCAAAGCGTTCGGTGCGTCGGCGTCTCGATCGCAGCTGTATGGGCCTCTTACACGATGCTAGGCTTTGGCAGCACTCTCGGTCGGCTCTTCCTGCGGACGCTCCCAGACCAATTCGGCTCAAACAGCACCTATGCTTTCTTCCCTCTTATGACCCCAACCTCGATGAAAGGGTACCTCTCAAAACTGCACGTACTTGACACCTACGACCTGTCGCGACCCAAGCCACTTCCGCCAGCACAAACGGTCCAAGATTACGCACTGATTGGTGATATAATGAAGGACAGCAAATTCGTAGCACCTTACGCAGAACGGGCGGCAAAAGTCATCAAGGGAAAGGGGTAGATTTCTTCCTCTATTAGCCCCCCAGTTTACGGATCGGCATTTCATTTCCAGGTTCTTCCTAGTCGAAGGTGAAAAGCAGCAGCAGGCAATATATGGCCCGCTGTTCGAGTCGCCGGAATCACTGGACAAGACCGGAGCCTTTTTCCGCGATACCACACAAAAACTCATCAGCACACATTCCTTCACCCTCGTCGGAGGCAAGAAATGTGTTGTCGATATCGTCCGTGATGTTTTGAAAGTTGTCCCTGTCTATTGGGCGGCGGAGATCGTAATGGTTCTTCTGTATTCCGGCTGAATTATCTGCTGATTCGCGTATGTAGGCGGGCATCGAACTCAAGACAAAAGAAAACCCTCATGGAGACTACACCCCCTTAGCCCTGTACAACATGCTCAGCGACATCTATTCGTATATCTTCCTGGAGACTGAGAAATCGAAAGTTATGGTTCTTGCCCATGTGGTCCAAGCCCATGTGGATAGTTTACTGCATCATATCAAGGCCAATCTCGGTCTACCTTCTCGAGTAGGTGTTTTGCAGCTCCTGGTATCAATTTCCAATCCTCTATCCCATAGGTTTCAGTGGTTGAGACGGTCACATCGATTTTTGCCAAAAATAAGAAGAACGAGCAGCACGAGATCGTCAAGCGTTTGCGGGAAATGGGACGTTCGTCTGAGGTCGCCAATATCATTTTGGCGATCATGGTTGGTTCTACCGTGGAACTTTCACTAGGCGAGTTAAACCTTGTCCTTCACGTATCTCTTGCTCAATTCTGATAGGGCTGATTAACATGGTGAATCTGTACCTCGGCTCTGACCATGACCAGTCGATCCGGTCGCTAGCAACATCGGAAGATTTGCAAGGTTATGTGCATGAGGCTCAAAGTTAGTCTGCTTTATTTCTTGCGTCTCGACTCATCTCACATTCACAAGGACTCGATCCCCCTTTCCGAGGAGTTTATCGTGGGTGTATTTTTCTGAGACGTCTGCGATTGCTTGAATGCGTGTAGGGATTGCGTCTGAGACTCTCACCGTTGCCAACATAACGTTCAACAAAGATGACCGTATCTTCTTGGACGTTGCTGCCGCGAATGTTGACGTAAGGACCGACTCCAACCTACCGCGCCGCTGCTCACAGGAGTCGTAGGACGGCGTTTTCCCGGACCCAAGTGTAGTGGACCCTACCCGCCATCCTAAAGCCGGATATCTGCGTGCCGATGGATCGTTCAGGTACCTCGGAGAACCGTTCAGTCTAAAGGCCATGTCAGAGGTTCTTCGCGTTGTGTTTGAATACAAGAATATCACTCGAGCACCTGGCCAATCGGGAACTCTCAAAAGGTTCGTTGAAATCACCCCGCGGAACCCTCCTGCGAGCAAAGTTAACAACCATCTCGCAGGTTTAAAGACGAAACGAGGCCAGATCTCCGTTTTGCCTATCTGGACGAAGAAAAGTATGCCTCTCCTTGGCCTACTTCTATGGCTGTGCAGGTAATTTTGCCCCAACATGCACCTCGACTGCACTGACTTTTTCAAGTATGACTCTTGATGCGGCTTCGACCTTGTGATGGGATTTGGACGGAATGAGGCCATATGCATATCTATGTACCTGTCTAGTCGAGCCATGAGCATTTCAACGTATCTGGAAGAACGTTAGAACTTGGAGAGCAATGAACGATGAAATTGAAAGATGGGGGCTTAACGTCCCCTCCGATCGTACGCGGTCATGTGGTCGATTTAATACCGCCGACGCGTCGCGTGATTGCTTCCGCGATCGCGTCGAGTTTATTGCTCAGCCAGGCGTCCTGTTGCCTGCCGTCGCACCTCGGGCTCCATCTTCTCATTTTACCGATCCCTCAATAGTTTCTCCAGTCTTTGCCAAGCTCGAGTCGAAATGACCTCGCGTGATATCTAGTTTCAACCGAGCGGTCCGCTTGCTGTAATCATAAAGGGACCTAGAGCTATGAGAACTTTCATATTTTCAGGCCATGCTGAAGATTTTTGTCTTCCTGTTCGTACTTGCCAGCCAGACGCTCTATGCCGTGGGGTTCGCCAAACCAAGTACGTCCCGAATTCATAGCGTGCGTAGATATCCGGGAATTAATCACACCCTTCGGGATGAAGTCAAGAACCCCAATGGTTCTGATCCATTCATGGTACCCGCCGTCGAAGTTGTGGTCTTTTCATGGTGCTGATTGCCAACAGGTTTTTCACGAAGGGTACTACTATCTGTCGCAAAAGTCCGATTTGGCTTATGAGCCCAGATAGTGGATTTCTGAGCCTTATAGCCTAGGCTTAACTCAACCGGTGTGTACATTATCAATATTGGATTTAGAATGCAACCAGAGGGGGGTCCTTTTGGGTTATAAGTTCAAATATGGGCTTACAATCCTCTATAAGGCTCTATAAGGAAGCCTGTTGGCCTATAAAGTTCAGAGATTCACTATAAGCCATGATAAGCCAAATCGGGCTTTTGCGACATCTGACGACGACTTGGACGAATATCCGGATTACACGGGCCACAACTATTGCTGGATTGAAGACCGCCACCCCTAAAGTTGTGTGGACCGACTCGACGGCTTCTAGATGCTGCAATATGTGGGCTCCAGGTTAGTCTACATTTCGAACATGACATCGGACTCCGAAATGCTAAAACACAACAGAAATTCTCTGGTAAGTGACCTTGCAGGCGTTAAAATCCGCCATGACCTCACAAATAGGCAGGAAGGCTGCCGAGGCGCGTGGTTCATGTAAACCGTGGAGGCTTCGCGGCGTGGGAGACGTCGGCGCGAATGTTAACGAGGGGTCTGCAGCGCTCTATGTTAGTGTTCCCTCCCTTTAAATAATAACCCGACGAACCTAGCACGGTGGTTCACATGGATAATCTTCTCTGACTCCAGTTGTGCTGGGACAGGATACGAACTCGGGCGCCTGCAGCTCACGGGGACGGATCCCCTCCTTGCAAGTGCATGCGTGAATCCGATCTTTACAAGTGCAAATGGGTGTGCTTCAGTTTCCCGGAGTTGTTTGACGTCCTCTGACCGATTTGTAAAAACTTCGAGGTAGGATCGCCCTATGTGCAAAATATCAGTCCATGTGTCTGACACAGTCTCCAACCGGGCCACAATGGCTTCTTCCTTAGTCCTTGTAAGAGCGAGGATTGTTCACTCTACGTAGCGATTTACTGATCGTAATCCACGCGAAAAAAATAGCGGGCAACGAAATCTGGATTGTGAGCACCGGTGTTCCCGTTTCATCGTCGCTTGTTGACGCAGCGCAGGTCTACCACGCGTCCCCCAACCTCCCCCGGGACTTGTGATGGCAACCGATACACTATGGTGCAACAGTGGGTGGATGTTCTCCCTTCGAAGGCGTGAAGGTAATGAGAAGTGCGCAAAGTGGGCTGGCACACGGACGGGTCACCGAACTTGGCCTCGCCGCGGGCGCTCACAGACAGCGTCCCGGAAACCTGTCTAGCGGCGTTGTTTCATTGAGAGTCATTGTCCGGTTTGTAGTTGAGAGTTTTGAACGGGACGGATCTTGATGCATTTAAACTCTTCTTCTTATCCGTATTCAGGCAAGCGAATAATGAGCACACTTGAAAGGGCATGGTTCCCAAAATTCCGTGCATGGTAGCAAGAATGTACAACAACAACAGGTAACTTGAAGCTTCAACAGAACTAGTACAACTGCGGGTGGCACTAGAAAAAAAGTAGTCAGCGTCGACGATTCGAGTCGCATACGAAGGGGGGCTCACTATGGTTCCCATATGTGCGAGTCATTATTCAGCCCCTTCACCCTCTGACTTCCGAGATTCAATGCAGTCGGCTCGTAGGTCATAGGAAGATTTCTTTTTGTGCAGTGTTTTGGGTTGGGGCTGGTCGGTCGATGCCACCGACACCTTGCTCGGAGATGTGATGGTAGAGGAAGTGGGAGTGGCATCGGTGGACGACGTGGGCATGTGCGACGTGATATCAGTTACGGTCATGATGTTCGTGGAAGACGGTCAGCTCGTCAGGTCAAACGACAGTGGTGGTGTAAGGTAAGAGCAGCCAATTTGCCACAGCTTTTTATTGTGGAGGCGCTACGATCACTTGACGTCGTGCATGGGCCATGGCCAGACGCGGCCACTGCATCCATCGCATTGTGTTTGCCAAATAGGGGTCCATTGTTTCGCTTCGAGGTTTGGTGTGGGTGGTGGTGGTTCAGAGGTAGAACGTGGGATTGGGTGACCACTTGAACAAAGGAGTGGACCGTGACCATGTTCGATGCAGGACCTCGGGACTATGCTTGGACGGATTGCGGGCACGCTGACGTATTTTCACGACTGGATTGTCGGATAGCCACCTAAGTGAAAAAATACCGGCGTCATGGCTCACGGCTGATCAGACACTCGGCATACCGGTTTGCGTGGGTGTCACAGCCAACTTCGTGAATCTTGAAGTTGCCGACTCTTGATGCTGTTCACACGAAATCCTCACCACATCGAGTTCCCTTCTTCAATGTCATTCATTTCCTTACCTTTCTTTGTTCCATTTCCTCTTCGTATCACCCTTCCTTGACTTCCTGGCCTCTTTCTGCCCGAGCAGTGCAAAACGCATCCACCCTGACTTGGTTCTGGTGATGGCCCAGATTATTGTTCTCTGTGCGTCTAATCAGCGCACAGAAAGCCACACACGAAATGGCAGCCCTCATTATAATGGGGTTCTCATAGCTTTACTGTGTCTGACATTCTCTATGCCACATGTACTGTACAGTTTTAGTTACATCCTCACCAATGATCATCTTGCTTTCACTCTGTGTTGTTCGATGCTCGATATGTTCTGTTCAGTAACAAAGGACGAAGGGCATACTCCTGACGAGGAACAACATAGTGCTGCAGTCATTGCCCCTTGTACGCGCCATTCCAAAAAAGAAGATCGTATTACTCCAACTCGCCTCTAGACGTGCCATTAAGCAACACAATATTACAGCCAGTTTATACAATGTCCGTGGCGCAGTTGTACATACAGTAGATACATTAGTTTTTCCATGGTCGGCCAGACTGGTAAGAGATTGATGCTCTCATCACATCAACTCTGAAAAGAAAAAAGTCGGTGTTGGTCGGTGGTGGTCCAGCAACCAGTCCACTCGGGATCTCCACCATTTCACCGGACAAATCTGAAACGAGTTGAAGGTCTGTAAGATGGATATGTACTGGAATCAACTGACCAAGTAACTTGATTTTCAGCCCAATCTCCGTCAACGCCTGCACGAAGCCGGCCGTCTCCTTCGACGAGACATGCCCGCCGTCTCGCCGAAGCATGTTGAGCCCGTCGGTCCAATCAGCCCACCGCGACTGATCGGGTGCAATTTGGTCGGCCAACGACCCTTCGTGTGCACTGAGGAGCGAGAACGACAACGGAGATGCGGTCGGCGGGAAAGTCGGTGGAAGGTCGTTCTGATCACGAAGAACGTGGGGCGGAGCAGCGCACGTCCCGGTAGCGATCTCGCTGATGGCTGCCACCTCAATACGGTCAGGAAGGTCTTCCAGACCACTCCGAACAGCGAACTTCATGGCACTGTCCACGTAGTGCAGGTATTTAAGCCCAGGATCCTGTAGCTATGTTTGAGTAGTAGATAGAGCATCGGCGGGCCCGCCTACCAAACGCATAAACCGCCATGGCCGATTCGGCCGCCGAGTCGAGTCCCTTATCGTGGAGGTCTGCGGAAGTGCATTGACAAACCATGCACCTTGCATTAAACATTGTATTCGTTGTTGGCGGACGAATTCAAAGGACTCTTTGTACAGTTTAGCGCGCAGATTTCTGGAGCCTGGAAGTCAGAATTTTCGGTAGGATATAAAGCATAATTCACGGACCGGACTGGAATTTTGCTGAGTAGGTCATCTTCCAGCTCGAGCTCCTTCATCTGCCTCTCCCGAACACTTCGATATTCGCACTCGTTAAACTCGTGCTCTACCTCATGCCAGGGCCGGACGTTCTCGCTTCGCAGGGCGACCTTCGCTCTGAGGGACATGTCGGTGACGCGCAAATAAATGTGACGAGAGAAACGCACTGGCTGCGAACAAGAGCGGCTACCCGTGTGAAATCCCCAGACGCTGCTCCGCTCTCACTCCACATCCGTATAAAGAAATGCGTCGCGAGAGAATGGACCTTGTAAAAGTCCAGAAAGAATGGCTGGAAAGTAGTGGATGTCGAGTCTGCGGGTTCGTTAGTTCCACCGGATGGGCAGTGGAAGGTCCACATACATCCTGGTGCAAAGATTGCCCAGTGCTCTGATAGCATTTCAACTATCTCATTGGAAGCTTTGGCAACGGGACACCGCCGCGCTGGAGGCCGACTGAGCTGCTCTTGGATAATCTGAGGAGTGTCAAAGTTAAAAACAAAAACTGTCTACCGGATACAGAGAAATGCGAACCTTGGAAAAATCGGGGTCCATTTCGATAAATTTCCTCTGGGCGGAGGTCAGCGGATGGTCGTCGCAAGTCTGAATCTACATACCAAACATTCCAAACCCAGTACCCCAACGTCGTTGAACTCCTGCTCAACGTTCTCGGAATCGAATCCGAGCAACCGCCACTTCAAGGGCTGACCGTTGTCATCAATCGACTCGGCCACCTTGCTACCGCTCCATATCATCTTCAAAGCAGCGGCGTGAGACGGCTCTGCTTCAACATCGACGAGGGTGGTCTTCTTGCGATACGTCACCCGTATGATGTTCGCTTGAAAGTCGAGGATGCAGGACGTCAAATCCTCGATTGTATGCGAGGACATGAGTCGCTATGCGTGCATAAGATGATGATGAGTGAATTAGATCATGGTAGGCTCACCACAACAGCTTTCCGCACGTTGAGTCTCTCCAGTTCCGCAATGAACTCTTCCCATCGAGTATCACTTGCGTGAGTCAACAGAGAATTGATGAGCATCATGCTGTGTGGCGAGAATTCAGTGTCGTGAGAGACAGAGATAGAGTCGATCACGTACCTGTGCTGGGCCATCGCAGTGTCTGCGCTTCCAAGTCTACTGATGACGGTCTCGAGAAACCCCTGCCCCTTGCGCATCTGCTCAAACACAACGCTGAAGCCGTATCGGTAGACCGATCCTGCAGGAGCGCTGGGAGGGCCCCGACTGGAGCTCGCAAGCTGAAGCCCTGGAGCACTCGTCGGATCTGCCTCCACCAGTTTCTTGAGAATAGCGGTGGCAGGGCGGCACACGTTGATGAGAGACTTGAGGAGAGGACAGGATGTGGACGACTTGGAAGATGAATGCATCATCTAGTGTTGACCAGCCATAATCCAGCTCCATCAGATTCTGCATGGCTGTCAACGCGTACTGGAGTAGGCACGTTAGGGCAAAGTGAGGGAGAAGGAAACGAAATACGCACGGCGAGGGTGTTTCCGTGTGCACTGAAGATTATCTCAATCAAGTCCGTGAGCCCTGAGCAGTTAATGAACGACTGTGCAAATTGTTCCTCCTAGAAAAAGTTACATTGGGCCGTCGAGGGGCAACTTAGAACCTACCCGGATATATTTCTGCAGCGTAAATAAAGTCATCTTGAGAGTTGTCGCGTCGTCCCGTAGTCGTAACTTCTCGGCGGTCTCTCTGGCCTCGCGCTGAAGGTGCGTTGCACAAGTCTGTCGTGACAGTGAGGAAGAGACTATATCGCGGAGCAAAACCACGCACTTGAGATTGACCTTGGTCTTGATCTTTCTCCTTAGATTGTCGTTCGTCACCAGCTCATCTGTCTCATCCCGAAGAGCAAAATTCGACGGCGGTTCCTTGATCTTGAGATTTATGCAGAGTTGCTTCACGACATCGTCGACGGTAAGGACGGGGTCAATGCGAGTCCGCACAGTGAGGCCGGCCGCGGTGGTGACAGTGTTCGTCGGAACGAGAGGAACTGCTGGTCCTCCGGCTCCATTGACTGCGGGTGATGAAGATAATGGATTGCGTGTGTCTGTACTTGACATGAACCTGGAGTCGGCGTTGAGAAGGAGGTAGCTCTATGAGAAGGCTGGGAGGCACACGTCTTGGCCGGCGCCGAAGATAAGCTTGCCTGGCTGGAATTAAGGCGCGATTCGCTAGACTGAATTATCAGTGCCGGTTGAAAAGATTCGAGAAGAAAAAAAATCAGTGAATGCGTAGTTAACGTCCTATATGACGAGCGCAAGCACTCGCCACTACGACTGACGTGCAAATGTCTCGAAGTCTCATCTTTTGGTTTCAGCCGACAGTCGTATAACTCACCAATTTGTACGATAAACTGCCAACCCGGAAAGTATAGCCGCGGCGGAGGGATAGAGTTGAGCGAAGTAACGACAGTCAAGGGCGGCGGTGTAGGAACGAGCTCAGCGGCACCAGGTCAGAGATTTGAGCGAATGGGAAGGTGCAAAGTCCTCTGTGATCGTTCACACCCGGCCCCGTCAAGCTGTACGTAAGGTCGTTCCTCACGCTGACACCCACCACCACCACCAAGATGACCAAGATATATTCGACTCGACGCTGACAGTCTTTACGCTCCGACACCTTCACTCTCGACCTCTTTTGCTACTGGGGTAATCACTTGAATCCACGCATTGCGGGCCGCGGCGACCAACGGGGCAATCTCGTTGTGTCGATCGCCAGGTTGCATGAACCCGTTCAGCTTGCCCGGTCGTTCCCTTTTCAGCGCCCGGCAGACCTTTTCAACGTCAACAACCTTCACCTCCTCCACAACCTTCTTCAAAACCTTCTGTAAATAAGATCAGATCTTTTCAACCGCCACACAGCAAATAACGAACCTGTATATGAACTTGCTCCGCATTCTTGGGAACGGGAAATGTCGAGGTCAAGGCCTGTTGCAGTGCCTCCGCGTGCATCTCCATCGTACAAACTTCGTTGTAATCGGTCACCACGAACGGGATGTCGAACTCGGACGAGAGCAAGATGACATGTTGCCAAGATATGTATGTCCCCAACCCTGCGTTCAAGGCAACGATGGCATCTGGGTGCTCTTGTCTTTTGCGAGACGGACAATAATACGATGGGTTAGAGTCGATGAAGACCCGGACGGTACTACCGCATGATGTGGGAGCTGTATATTGAAATACACACGGTCCAGGATTGGTGGCGGTACCGTGATTCAGAGCTTTGGGGCGCCTCACAGCGCGCCCGGTGTTCTCACCAGAAAAGACGAGGTCAAGCTCGGTGTTGGGGAGGAGCAGTGCAAGTTCGCCAAAGCTATTTCATGCGTTAGTTGCAGCGAGAAAGGATTAAATTACACCAACACTGGTATGTAGCAAACTTCTTCCTAACGGTCGACGGCTTATAAGCGAAAATAGTAGATGGGGATGATGAAGGTGCATACCCTGGCGCCGACATAGAAGACAGTCAATTTTCTTCTCGAATCACCCGGCATTCGCTGGGCAGAGGCCAAGCTCTTCAAGCATTCGTACACTGTCAAGGGCCAGTGCAGCAATAGCGCTGCAGGCGAGGATATCGGTAGCCCGCGCCACTGGTAGTAGCTAGTCCAATTGGTTTCGAACGTCAGAGGAAAAGTGGGGCAGGTATCTGCGCTGAGCAGCGCAAGGGAAGGGATGAGCTCTTTCGGCAGTCTCCATCCTTCGTCTTCAGTCAATTGGTTCCACGGCGCGTCGAGAACTTCGTTTATGGCCACGGTTCCTCTCTCGTGAATCGCCCAATACCCGACCTCGGCGCGGACTCGTCCCAAGAATGTCGCCGAACTGCAACAAAGTGAAATCTTCCATATATTGACCTTGGAAATTGTATCCAACGTTCGTCCAGG
This sequence comes from Mycena polygramma, assembly GCA_029449255.1. NCBI lineage: Eukaryota > Fungi > Basidiomycota > Agaricomycetes > Agaricales > Mycenaceae > Mycena > Mycena polygramma. The sequence goes on along the minus strand of JARKID010000135.1, from coordinate 102,398 downwards.
GAAACTGTTCGCGGACCTCTTTGTATTTCGGGGCACGCTCACCGTCTCGCTGTCGACAAAATTACGATCTGGACTGTTGGTAGATCGATCTCCCTGACCTTTATCGCCGGACACTGGGGTTTGTGCCTCTTCCAATCCGCTTTCGAACATTGGGCGGAGCAATAGATTTGCATCTTGCACCCGCCACAAACTTTATACTGAGACACTCTTTAGCGCCGCTGTGGATGTGGATGATACGATTAAAACACTCACAGTGATCATAAATTTCTTGCAAAGAGTGCATCGCGGTACTCCGGGAGCTGGTGCGAGGTTCAAGCGCTGGGATGGGTCCTTTTTAACGCGTTCCCATTCTTGTTTTAATACTTGAATCTGCATCTCTATCTGGGCCTTTGTGACCTCCGGGTAGAGGTCCATGGTGGGAAAGCAAGAAAGCTCTTGTCAATTTACGTTTTGAACGCGGCCTAAACAACACACTATTTATAGTTCACAACGGTCAGCCACCAAACCCCTTCTTTCCTTCCACCATGACCTCGTATACATCTGGCTTGGGCCTATCTACCACTGGTTCCCTCGATCTCGGTCTCTGGGTCCTCGATGATTCACTACTCTCTGAATCCCTCACGCTCTCTTCACTGTCCTCGTCCACATCATCTACCCCACCCATTCCCGCAGGTTGCATGGTTCCTCTGGCCACCATTATCGGGCATCACGATGGTCCCACCATGTCGCGTCCCCCTCCTTCACGCAAGACCTCCAAGGCGACCCTCACGTCGCCCACTCCTCCGCGACTTCGGACAATGCTGAAAGAGAAGCTGCTCGTTGAGACGTGGCTCGTAAATCAAATCCGTTTCCTGCATCCACATTCACATTGCTAACAAGCAAACCAGGATGGCGTCGCCTTTGATTCGTCTGATCATACCCCGTGGGGCGGCATTGACACCGCTGAGCCGATATGTTGGAAATCCGAAGGCTCAATCTACAGTCCACAAGTATTCAAGACGAAAATGGCCCTCGCCCGCCGCCATGGCACGCCCGAACCAAAGGACCGAGAACGGACTCCAACCATATCTATCACAGGCCCTCCGGTAACGTCCCGCAGATCCAGCAATCGAAACGCGTTAGTTTTCGAACGCGAGATCATCTTACGCTCCGGCGGCCAAGTCCACCCGCCTCTCTCTCCAGGCCTCGTCAAATGCGATGGATCCAGGCGTAGCAGAAATGATTTCGGAACTCCAGGATCTGAACACGTTTTTCAAGGAGCAAGAGGCGAATGCTCGCCCAACCGCGCCTCCGCCGCCTTCCCTCATCGTTTCAAATTCGCATTTCTCGCTGCCCGGTCTCGCTCGAATCGTCCGGAAATCTGACCCCTGGTGTTCCTCTTGCATTGGCCGCTCGTAGAGGCAAGAAAATGCTGCCACCGTTGTCAGTGAAGCAGTCTTCGGCGGAAGATGATGAATACCCCAGCATGCCCACCGCATTCCTTGGCTCTCCCTCAACCTATTCCCCACAATTCGAATTTGCATCCCACCCTAACCGTCCGTCGATGGATCTTCAGCAAATGGTGACGAGTCTGAGATCACAGTGCGCCTCGATTGACTCCGATAGTCCACTCGACGCAGCTCGGGAAAGCGGGGCGGGCAGAGAAGAGAACGAGTGGGCATTCGCAGATGGCCTCTTGGATAAGTATAGTTCCCGGCGAGTCGACTCAGGATTTCGTCAAGAAGCCCCTGCGAGCCGACATGGTCGACTATGCCGAAGAGTCGCTCACCAATAGTCCCTCGTCTTCGAATCGCCCTGTTTCGATAAACGCACCTCCGTCGACGCCTCTCCCTCCGCGTCCCTCTCAGCGGACAAGCGTACGAAGCATCCTGAAGAGTTCCAAGAGCGTTCGTTTTGCTTCACTGCCGAACGACCGTCCAGATTCTATCGAGATCTCGCCTGTTGTCACCCCCCGTCGGTCCCTTGGGCCTTCGAGTCCTCCCAGTCGGCGACCACTCCCTCCACGACCACGATCCCATAGTACAGCGCGCTCTACAATTCCTGCCCCACTGAGGTCTCCTCCACCCAGATCTACTCCCGCACCCCGTCAACTCTCTGACCCGAAGAGAGCGAAGGCTCCCGCAGCATCCTCTCCCTCGGCTTCGCCTGCCTCGTCTCCAGCAGTACCGCCGTCTGCTACCCCAACGAGAATGCAGCCCAAAAAGGCTATCGGTAGCGGGCGTCACTCTCTCAGCCGTGTGTTTGCGAGTACTAGCGCGACGAAGGAAAACAAGCCCAGCTCGCCGAATCCATCTACCCCTACACCTCGTTCACGGTGGACACTCAACGAGAATGTGCTGAGACGCGCATCCATCGCCGTCCCGGGTCCGCCGACGCCGACGCCGACGCCGACGTCCTCTCCGGCGCCGACGCAGAAAACCCGCATGCCCGTTCCGCTCCGTAATATTTTGACGAGATTCAAGTAGAGTAGACGGTTCGTGTACTTTCTAATAACACGAGAAGCGTTTCCGAGTCATTTGACGTCTACGAGCCAAGCTGAAGAAAGCTGCGTCTGATATCTTGATGTTACGGAAAGCCTGTACAGGCCGATCTTTAAGAGTCGCTCTTGATTTTCAGCATGGATCTGAAGGCTGGGCATTTACTGAGAAAGATTCAAAGAATTTTTGGGTGATGTTTGGTCGTGCTTTGCCATCAATATGTGGCTGTGTACCTGCTTTGATCGAACCTTGAAGTCTCTTTCGGAAAGTCCAGAGCCAACGTCCGTGTTCAAGTGAAAAGGGCTGGGCAAGCCACCACATGTGTCACAAAATCCGGTGGCCCCCTTCTATTGTTCGGACCCTTTCAGCCACCGCCGGGGAACAGTGCAGAGTAATTATATCTCGTCAACCCGCTCGAAACGGTGTTCTACTTCCCTTCTTGGGCTGCCTGGGACTCGCGAGGATGTAAACCGCCAACGAGTTTCATACAAACCCACCTTTCTGCGAGCCCTTGAATCGAGCCCTCCGATTTACGACTCTGACCTCGATGGACTCGAGTCAAATCGCTTTAGCCATGCACGTCTTGATGACCGGAGGTCGAGGTCCGGTAGGTCAGCAGGGGTAATTGGTTCTTTATGCCACTTCTGAGATGTGAACTGAAGATTTGAACCCCCAAGAGGTCGAGACTGGTTTTCCGGTTTCCTGATTATACAACTGGACGCGTTCTTGTGTTCGGACACTCGGCCCTCATTACCGGCCAGCTCTTTCCGAAGCCCCAATGTGGCTTGGACCTTGCGTCAACTTCAGGCTGCGGCTGCCAGTGTCAATTCCTACTGTGTAAAACTATTTTGGTCCCGGTTCAATTCAGCGGCACTTGCTACCCGAAAATTTTGCCTGTCCAAATCCTGCGGAGAATCTTGGATCTTCGAGGCCGAAGCAAGAGCGAAGGAACTGTTAGGCGACTCTGTAACCATTTCGAGATACAACTAACTTCCGGACGCGTGAAAGACATTGGATTGGGCCGTGCGAACCGGGGGGGCATATTTGGCTACCGAGTCCGTCCGCGCCTTCTTACATTTCCCGACTTGCAAATCCCCTGCTGAATACTTATTCCGCAAAACGCATGCCGAGGTTTTATTTGGCGCAGCAAAATATAACTATCAATTACAGTACTATACGCTCGAGAAGCCAAGGATTTTCGAGTGCTAACCTCTTCAAGCAAAATCTGGGAATTTCCGGACACAAGCTTCACGGAGTTTGAAATGGTCTAGCCAGGGAAGTTGTCCGCCGCCGCCAGAGATCTCAAGATTTTATTGATGAGCAGCGAGCTCCCCTTCTGGATATCCGACCTTGAGACGGCCCCGGTCCAAGGCTGTCCGTGGCCGACCTGGACAAACCTCCGTTCCTCTCCGGGGAGCCATATCTCGAGACTTGTGGGGCCACGGCGCTCCAGATACCTCCGGCTCTACTTACCTCCAGCTGAAATGGTCTAGCTCTTTCATTATAGACAATCACCGAATTCTCCTTCCGTCCAACAAGCGACACCACGCTTTGGCTCCTCGTCCGTAACAAGGTTCAAACCAGCATGTACATACAATTCAATCGGTTCCAGGTCAATTCCTGGACCCAACGAAGGATTCAATCTCCGAACCCGTCGCGATTCAGAAAAGTGTTCAAAGGATCGCCGGAGATCCCCCAGACATAATCTATTACCTTGAAACAGTGTACGAATCCTCAAAGGAGGAAATGCAATGCCCTCAAATTCCGCCAGCCGATGTCACATAGTTACGTCCATGATTCCCGTACACTTGTAATACATACACACAAGATCTTCGACAACGACTTACATTCCCCGTCCCCTGGTGGCGCCTCTGCCAGCGAAGCCGACCCGGAAGGGACTGCCTGCAGGAAAGCCGAATATATGAGGTTGCTGAATAGGAAGACCATGTCCGCCACGAATAGGCCTGATGCGTTGTCGTGGTGGTTCTTCCGCCAACTCCTCCTCCTCCTCAGATTCCTCATCTTCGCCATCGGGCTATGTACATACAATTTTAGTGGCTCTGCATAATGCGCAATCAGCCAACACCGACCTGCAGATCAATGACCAAAGCCCCTGTGCTCGGATTTATTTTAAACGATTTAAACGCATCATTTAATCGTACCTGTCTGCCAACCTGCGGCGCACGCCGAGAAACAGAATCGTTCCTTCGGGGTCTTGCGCGCATGATCAAAGCGGACCTCTGTTGGCACGTCCACATTCGGCGGATTCCCGAAACGGCCTTCGAGGGCGCGTACACGCTGGGCCTCGGTTTCGAAACCGCCTGGCGCCCCAGGAGCAAGGGCAGTTGGGTCTCCAAGCCCCAAAGCTCCGGCCGAGTAGCCACCCCATGTCAACAGCTTGCCAGAGGACGTCAAAGCGGCATTATGCCAGTCACCCACAAGGACCGAGATCACAGATTTGTTTTGCAGAGCAGGGTCAATATGGGGATCAGTTTCTTCCGTCGTGTCCGTATCGCCCATAAGCACGACGGACGAAGCTCCGGTAGAGTAGGCAAAGAACTTTAGAAAGTGGGCGGATATCTGCACCCGTGATATTAGCGCGGAAACAATGAATCAACGAAAAGGCTCACATGAGTGATCTTCATCATCTGAGGAGGATCAATGCCCGAACTCCCGTCGTTTGGCGTGAAAGGCGGCATGCTCTTCACTCGTTCGAGCTCACTGAAGTTGGGAAGCTGGGCGGTGTCAGTAGAGAGAATTGGGCACGCCCAAACTACTAACGTAGCGCCACCTGCCACTAGAAAATGTATCTTCATTCTCAAGACCAGAAAACAAGACGACATGGCCCTGATTCGTTAGCGCGATGAGGCGGGCGTCCAACGCCGCTATCTTGATGACTTTGAGTTCTTCGTCAGCTTGATCGCCAGTTGCGGATAATTTCGGCAAGGGAGGGAGCGGAGGCAGTCGGGTAGGATCGGCCTCGAGCTCCCAAGTAGCGCAAGGGATCACCCCGCCAGGAAGGGCTTTGGCGAAAAACTGGCGTGATTCGTCCATCAGCGTATTCTTGGCGTCAATTTGCTCTTTCATAATCCCAGACCGTGGCCAAAATGCAAAGACTTCGCCCGACTTGGTGAGAAGAGAAGAGAAATTCCAACCACACTCGACTTGAACTGGCCTCGAGTCCCGGAGGATGTGTTGGGACGCAAGTGTGAACGGACGGCCCCAGCTTATGAACGTCCAGACTCGACCCTTGGAATCCAATGCGGATGAGTGGAGTCTCCCGCAACTACGTTGACAATGGACGTTACATCGCGTGTGCAAACAAAGGGAAAGAACGACTTGCCTGACCTCCTTGACGCGTGTGGGGAGCTCAAGGCGCAAGGGGCTAGGCGCCTGTTTCGCTGGCTCCGAAAAGCCATCACGGTTCAATGCCGCCGTCGATCCATCCAAAGTCCCTGCGAAAGGAAAAACTTTAAAACCAAAAGAGAACACTCGTGGTTTCTCACCCCAAACGTAGATATTTCCCTCACTATCAAGTGCATGGAATGACCTGTAATTATTCCATGAGCAGGATGTATCGTCAAGGGCCAAGAAAACCGTACATCCCCCCCGAAACGATACTCACGATCCGAGCTTTCGGAAATCTAAGTTGGGTGGGAAATGGAACCCCACCTCTAACATTGGATTTGGGAAACTTGGTCCCGAGACCGAGCCGTCCATGGGTATTCTCACTGAGGCTGTGAATGAGAAGGCATCCACACGCGTAGTCCGACTTACCCCCAGACGAAGACTACGGAAGGAACTGGATAAGAAGTCGAAGCAGCTCCTTCGGTTGTTGAACTGACCTTTGGGGTTATACAAGCCTTTATAAATAAATTTCCATCCGTTCACGCGCGCAGTGGCAGCCCCGGAAAAGTTGAAGTCGGTTTGGAGTCTGCGCTGCCATAGCAACTCGTCGGCACAGATATCAGCGAAAAGCTGGGGTAATATATTCGAGTTAATTAAGGCGTTCTAGATTCGGGTGATTGAGTCCATTCCCGTACCCTGTTCGTGCAAGCCAGCCGGGCTACGCTCTGTATAGGCATTATCATCAAGAGGTCATCGAGCAGTACGTCGACAGGAATCGTCTCAAGGGAGGACATGGCGGTTCAGTTCAAGGAGCACGACGCGCAGCGCGAGAAGGCCGATGACATCACTGCCGTACAGCCACCGAAGCTCCAACAAGTTGAACCAAACTTGAACCGTACCTCCATCTTGGACCTGGTCTTCAGGGTCCTTCCTTGTACATCCTCCCGCACTTCACAGGACGAGTTTGACTCTGGCTTGTTGCTCGCACACTTCCCGACGCCCACAGTCCCGTGCACACGTCGGAGAAAACTCCGGTATCAAACAAATAAGACGGAAACCAACGGAAACGGACATTCGTGTCCATATACCTACGGCCGTCGCTTGCCGTGGCCGCTCGGGCGGGTTGCTGGCCCCGCACAGCGTCGGCGCGACATCAACATGATGACGCCCTATCTCGACCCAGATCTGCCCCCTCAAACCTTTTCGGAGATCTCGTGCGCCTCTCACAACCCGGAACTAATTCCGAAGTATTTTGAATGGGTATTATCGCTATCGCTGTGTATTTGCAATCCTTCTACTGCGGCTTCGCTCTTCTCTTGTTCAAATCTCATCTGAGCGACTGACTGTGTACATGACACCGACCACTTGACCGTCTTCTCAACATCCTATCATCACCGTCGTATGCTATATCTTGTATCTGACCGCTCCGTCACATCGCCGCGCGTGGTCGCGGCCCATCGACAGGAATCAATTCTTATCCTCGTATTCCTTGTTTTTCGGGCCAGCCGCATGTCAACTCAAACACACCTCCTGGACTGTCTAAGACCAGGAACATATCTCGCCCCCTGTGGTTGTACTCGGCGAAATAGCAAGTGACACTTGCATGCTCGGCGCAGCTGATCCTGTCCATTCGCTCATTCCAGAGGTCAAGAAACATGTGTTTTCCGTCCCGGTTCGCGTAGCAGCTGCAAAATGCCTCCGCTTTCGCGTACGGGCTCATCTAATCAAGCGATCTCTCTCCTGGAATGAATTGCCCTTTGAACGCCGAACACACATGTGGGAGCCGGCTTACTGACAGCCAAGTGTAATCAACTTGAATTTGTATCTCCGAAACCTCTTAATTGCGTTTTACTGGCCAGCCAATAAACGACGCGAGTGGATTACGGCGCGCGCACAAGCGAATTGAGGGCGTCATGATCGTTTGGCAAGTCTCCTGAATATTTTTTCCAGTTGTTCATCATTGAACTGTCCGACTCCGCCTGTTCGGCTCGGCTCGGAGGAAGAAACCACCGGAGTGCGTTTGTGGGCCTTGGCAAGGGGACGTTCGGGTCCCCGCTCGCTGCCGTCGCTGGAATACGCACCTGTAACGTCGCGCTCGGGATCGTGATTGACGATTTGGACGCGCTCTTCTCAAGCTTTCCCAAGCTTCGTTCCGTAAAGTTTGATGGGACAGATACGTAATGAGAAGGCCGGAGGCGGGGAAGAAGCAAGAACCCGGGGAGGCAGTTGGCTTGCCAATCGGAAGGGAATTCGCGAAGCGCCGCGAGAGAAGCACAGGGACCGATAAACGAACTTGTCGGAATTAATCTGCAATTAAAAAACCGCTCAGTAGAGATATACAACAAGGGGGGTCTAACAAGACATGCTGAATGTACAGGGATAAGGTAGTCCGTGATAGAGAACGAGATATACAGGGGGATATACATCTGGAATAAGTTAGAGCGCGCACACAGAAAACTTAGTATATGTAGCAAAGATCGAAGCTATTAGCGGTCAATTATGGAGAGCGAGCGCGAGGACAACAACAAGAAGGTTTTGCAGGTGGTGGTACAAGATGGGCCAAGATGAGGGAAACTCCGGGGTGGTGTCCATAATTAGGGAGCATGGGTACATACTATCTTGAGTGCGAATTAATATTCATCGCCACTGCCTTGGTCGAGATTAGACGGGTGCCCAGTCCGCGCCTTGGAGTCGTCGTAGTAGTTGTCGGTGTAGCTGTCGGCGACCTGGCCCGACGTGACCAGCGGCGTGAGCAGCATGCTGTCTGGCGGCAGACGGTTCATGGTCGAGCGCGCCGGCGACTGGTACGGGTCCGCGGCCGGGGGGCTCTCCATCATCTGCGAGTGGCTGTCGAGGTACGGGTACGTCGGCTGCGCGGATAGCGGCGACTGATAAATATCTGTGCGCGAGGACGAGGCGGGCCACGCCGTTGTGGGCGCGCTCTGCTGCCGGAAATCTAGCCCGCTGTAGCCTTGTGGGTCAATTTCCCCGCGGCTGTCCGGCGGGTACCGAAGGTGGTCGACGCCATACGATCCATCTTGCCTCAGGTGTGGGATCGAGACGGAGAGCGGTGGCGCGAGGGCGGAATTATGCGAAAATGATCTATGGTGGCCGCCGCCGTAGGGATGGCCGTGGTACAGGTCGTCGCGACGCAGACTCATGCTGCGCCGGATCGGGCCAAGTCCATGGTGACTCGTACTCCTTTTTGGCCTTTCGCCACTGTTTGCGGAGTTCCTTGAATTCTGAGAGTGTGGGCGCGAAAAACAAACGATCAGAAATTGCCGACGGCAAAATGCGGGGGAGGGCGCTTACCGTTCGGACTTCGCTTCGCGCCGTGTTTCTGCATCTGGACGTGGGCGTTGAGGTGGTTGAGGGTGCCATACGCCTTGTTGCAGTCGGGCCACGAGCAGTGATACAGGCGCTCGATCTCGTCGTAGCGACGGCGCGGGCGCTTGCGGACGGCGTTCCCGGGGAGGGCAACAAAAGAGTAGGTCTTTTTATTGCTCGGGTCCGAGGGAGGCGAGTCCTGGCCGCTCTGCTGGGGCGCGGGCAGCGTCGCGGGGGCGGTCGAGGAGGAGGACGTGCTCGTGCCCGGGGGGGAGGGCCCGTAGGTGTTGTCCTCGCCGCGCAGCGCGTATTGCACGGGCGGCGAGCCCGAAATACCTGCAGAGAACGCGGGCGGAAAGTCGAGGCGGTGCTCGTCGACTTGCTCCTTCCAGGGCAACGACGGTGAGTAATCATGCCGCAGGGACCCGAGACTGGCAACGCGGGAGAGAAAGGGCGACTCGGGGGAGTGTGGGGACTGGTCCTCGTAATTATCAAAGTTGTACTGTTGTGCGCGGTCTGCCTGGGGCATGTACGACACGGCAGGCTCTGAGAGACGGCGCTGGTCGAGGATATTAGACGTGGATATTTTAGGCAAGAGACCATAACGAGGTTGACGATCAGAGAGAGCGGGATAGGCCGAGATCGAGAAGCGATCCTGGGCATGGGGCGCGCTGAGAGGCTGGGGCGCGTCGATGGGACCTGGGGAAGGTGCAGGGGCGCGTCTCAGGTCGCTGGTGTACTGGTACGAGCCATAGGACTCGTACAAGTCGTCCGGGGAACGCGACGAGCGAGGAGCATAGTGGTAATTGGGCCCCGAGGGCGAGACGGGGCCAGAATCGTCCTCCACGGTGCCAGAGGAGGGACGCGACAAGGGCTCGACGAGACAGTTTATATCAAAGAGAGCAGAGGCGCGGGGGACGGCCTGGAGGTCGTGGACGGTGTCGAAGCGGGGGAGGTCGAGGGAGGGCGGGTGCTGGTGGGAGAGCATTGGCTGGGTTCTGGGGCGCAACGGGCGTCAGTTATGAGCTCGGGCGTGGACATCTCGAAAGCGTCTCGAAAATATGTGCGGGGATTTAATCCCTTTCGGTTCTGTGCCCAATCTGAGATTAGGTCCCTAATTGGACAACATCAATGATGTTAGATCCTCCACTCCTTCTATGCAGAACGCCCGTCCTTATCACCACAAAGAACGCAACATTTATTATTTCCCGCCCCCATCCGCCTTCCGTGCCCCCGCTGCAGTCGCACACCACCCACAAAAAACAATTCTACGTGCCTGTTCCGTAATAAGCCGAGATCGGGTGCGCCCATTCATTATGCTCGGCCCCACATTGCGCATCACTTCCCGGGCCTCCGCAGTCTCTCTTCGCGTTATTTCTCAGTCTGGCTTTGGGACCCCGAACAGCGGGCTTTGAAAGCTGACATGGCCACGGGTCCAGGTGTACACTGTCGCTGCAAAAGGTCATATAATGCACTGTTGTCCAGATCTGCCCACTAGAGATACCAGATTGCTGCCTTGTACGCTTGTTTACACGCTCCCGAGTTGCTCTCCTCCAATTTGTCTTTTCTTTTGACGCGAGCCGGGTATCCCGCAGGTAGCGCTCCCCCGGCTACTTGGCGCTGGGTATCTGTATTCAATATTTGGCGATTTGCGCGATGCGTACCATTGGTTGACATTGCTTGATTCGAATCCGCCCTCACGTGCAGCACGAGAGAATGCCTCCGTTGCGACGAACCGCAAGCAGCTGTACTTTACGTGCTTCTCTGGAGCAGGCGCATTCTTCGTGGGCGAAAAGCCTCCGCGGAAGGCGATATGAACCTTATATTTGCCGAAAGGGATTGTTTGGTGTTTTTTTTTTGCAAATACATGTATATCGCGGGTGCCTGAAGGATCGGGACAGGACAGAACAAGACCTGCCTCGTCAACCGTGTTTGATCCTCTATGCATCAGATCCCGGCCAGGAACGGGGAGACAAAGGCGCTGAACGGGCGGCGTCCCAGAAGAGGGTTGCTGTGGTCTTCGGGCGGGGCAGAGGAGACATGTCCAGATATCATGGGGTTCAGTTGGCATCATCGTTCCCCCAGAAAGAAATTGGCCCATTTTGTACAGTCCCATGATCGCATTGCCGACGATGACTTTGCCAAGGATTACATGTTGGAGGCGGGTCAGGGCGCGACAGATGAAATTGACAAGCGCTGGACGAGGATAAATGGAAAAGATGGACAAGTACGCGTCAAGGCTGCGGTCAAGCGCAACGGGCCATTGCGGCCCATTCCAACGGCGACATAGGAGTTCACAACATAGAGCATGTACAAACCCCTGCAAGTCTTGTACAGTCTGCGGGAGTGCAACATCGGGGAACACAATGGACTGGAAGAAAGATGTTCACCGGGCTGTGGCTATGTAGCACTCGGACCGGTTAGCCGCTTCCCATTCGCTGTCATCGTCGATGGCCAGAGCAGCTCGTGCAGCCCCCGCAGCCAGGACAAGCACCCGCCGCTCCTCGCGTCTCAACAACCAGGGTCTGTCTCTTCCTCCCCTCCCACCCATTCGCGCTCACTTGTCTCACAGAGATCAAGAACAATGCGGTCGTGGAGATACAGCAGCGGCCTAAACGTCGCCGCAAACCACTAGATTCCGCCGCGTCGCTCCTGGAGGGCACCTCTCTTTGCTCCTCGGAAACTCTCGACAAGCCTCATGACCATCTCCGACGATCTACACGCATCACGCCCGCCGAGCTTCTCCGCCGTGAATCTGCCCTCGAAATACGAGAGGCAGGAGTGCCAGCGCAGGGCAGACGAGCTCGAGCAGCGCTCTTTGTCACTCTCGAAGACAGAGCAAGGGATCGCAACCCGTGAATCGAAGGCGACTCTAGCCCAGCTTGAGGAACACTTTACGTGTGCACTGTGCGTCTGTGTCCTTCTCACTCGTCGCCGCCCCCTGACCCCCATGCGCCTCAGCTGCTACGAAATTATGGCCCAGCCCTATTCCCTCAATCCCGGCCAATGCGGCCACACCTTCTGCGCGCTCTGTATATTACGACATTTCTTCTCGCGCCTGCACAAGGCGTGCGGCGGCTGGCACGAGTCCGTCGACTGCCCCATGTGTCGCAGCCTGCTCGTGATCACCCCGGATCGCACACCACGTCTAGGTGCGCGCCGATAGTATTTTATTTTCTGAGCCACTCTGATAATAATAATCAATAGACATTACTTTTCCTTTCGTGAGTCGACTGTTCTTGATGCCCGCTCAATCATTCCAACCCTTCCAAGGTCCCTAATAGGACGGCCGCCACTCTGTGCGAGTCGATGATAGAGAAGCTCGCGCAGTCCTCTGGCAGTTCTAGCCTAGTCGTGAAACGGGAGGAGAGCGAGGGTAACTGGCCAGGCTCGGAATGGGGGGATATGGAATGGGGATGCAAGAAGGGGAAATCAAAGGAAGAAGAAGAGATGGAGGAAGAGAACGCCGACTTGGCGGGTTGGCGAGAGGGTGGAAATCTGCGAACGGAGTGGCTGAAGAAGGACAGGCGAGCCTTTTCTTTTGCAAAGGAGTATCCCCGTCCTTATTTTAATTTGCTTAGGGAGGGAAAGAAGGAGATGCTTCATCTCCTCAAGTATTGGACGTCGATGCGGTCTCAGGACTTTGTCGACCTCAAGCTGAAGCTGGGAGTCTGATAGCAGACACAAATGCGGTTGTTGCTCTGTCGTCACTCCACCACTCATTCTCCGTTCCGACCTCCCCGTCATCCCCGACTCTAGCGCCAACGGACTCGTTCACTTCCCGTCTTCGATCGCCCGCGATAATCTCGATCTCCATGTCCCGCTCTCGCGGAGCATTCTTGGGACCCGTAGAGGAGAGTTCGCGCACCCACTGATATCCGGCCACGCCTATTCGCCTCTCAGCATCCGCTTGTACAACACCTTCCTGGGACTTCTTTCATACGGACTGTTATTCATGTACTCCTTGTAAGTGCAGCTTCGGCTGTACACATCATCACTGTCTTCCTATCAAGAATCGTTCACTGCTCAATGTCCGGCAATCACGCCTCCAGTTCACTCGCTTGCGCCCCGATAATTCTGGGCTAGTGGCTGATCCGGGCTCGTATTGCCGTACGCTCTCTGACGACAGAGGACCGGGTTTTCTCTTCTTTTCGGTCTTGACAACGAGTCTTTTTCCTCCGATTTTGATTGTTTCCGCTCCCGCGCTGATGATTTCACTCGGGCTTTTCGCGGAACGCTGTTTGAAAGGCTCTTCCAGAAGACCACAACCTCCGATCCGGATGCTGCAAAACTTGGCTTGCAAAGTTCAGTCGTTTCCTCGGGCGCCTGTTTGCTGACCTCCAAACAGATGGCAGGTGTCTCGCAAGCCCCCGTGCTCACCGATACTCGGCCGGGTCATACAGAATTTCCCTCTCTCTCACTGACACGCTGTCTCGCAGAGCGAGTCAACGGTGATGATCAGCCTATCTGCCTCGTCGTTCACTGTTGCTTGCTCGCCAACACGGGTCCCGATTTGCGATTTCCTTTCTTGTCCTTGTTTTCGGCCGCCAAGAGAATCTGCCGATGCTGGCAGTGGAGCGACGTCCGGCGTGCTGTTCGGAGGGCTCCTTCCCCGACATACCGCATCTGCCGGTGATTCTGGCTTAATTGTCCAACGCATCACGAGAAAGTCGAGTTCAGTTTCGGCTGGCGGGCCTGCCTGCCCCATATAGCGGTACGTACTCCCGAGTTTTGCGGCGCGGCGCGGTCAGACACGTATCAGTGATACCTGTTCCATGATCCCTCGCCCCGGAAGTCGGTCCTGCGCGCGAAACCTTGTTATTCGGCCACCTATCGCGTTCCCGTGTTCGTTTGAAGTGCATCGCATCCTGATTCAATCCTTGGTCATATGCCCCGCGTGGCCGACGGTGTAAGTCGCTGTCGCGAACGAAGGTGCGTATACGTTCCGACGCGTTCGTTGGACTTGTTCAACTTTGCATAACCTTAATCGACGCGTCGGACATTGCTACGATACGTCCGGACGCGAGCGGGAATCGTAGTTGACTTGGACTTTTGGACAGCAACGCGACATTTGAGCATATCAGAAACTACCAAATATGGATTCCGGAGTTGAGACTGGCTCGAACACCGTTCCCGGACAGCAAACGGAACGGTGCCATTCAGTTTGAAAGATCATTATTAAATCACGCGAACTTCATTTAAAGGTGTGCAACTTCTTTCAACTTTCCGTAGCAGGGGGATCTCCCGTCTCAGGAATCGGGAGCAATTTTATCAGGACGGTTGCTAACCCCCGAACTAGAACGCTCCCATGGGTGCCCGTGGGTGCCCTTCGACTTGCGAGCAAGAGAAGATCGACTTTCGCGACTTGAGGGCACGCTTGCGCCGCCAAAGCCAGATGCAGTGCTGCTCTGTGCAATGCGCAGCATCTTCATCAACCCCCGCAGTCCGTCAACAACTCCGCAGTAGTTGTATTGGTATATAGCGCAGGGTTCACCCCGCCTTGTTCAGTACTTTACACCGAATGATCGACCGGAAAAGCGTCGTTGAGAACGAGAAGGTGGGTTACTCCCGATCTACTTCGCTCATCGACTGAGAATATTGTTGTAGGCTTCTGGGCCGCCACCATACGAGAATGGCTATGGCTATACTGGGTCGCCTTCTAAACCCATCATGGTGGCTTCGTCGTCGTCGCAGTCGACCATTCCCCGTCGACCCGACCTCAGCCTCCCCTCGGGTTCATTTAATCGCGTATCTCTGCAGACTCGATTCGCCGATATAAGTGGTACGTTTTCTTATTCTTTCCACGTTCTGAGGAAGATTCTGAACTAGAAGCAGGCACATATTACATCGATCCCAAAATCTCATGGTGGAAGGAAAAGGGCGCCGCAAAAAACGAAAGCTCAAGCAGGTGCCTGATGCGGTGTTTCGGTCGAGGCGGGGCAATCTTTCGCTGGATCTCGCCACAACTGGATATGTAGGCGACGTCCCGAAGGCGTCCGTAGTAGTATCAACCAAGTCTGGGAACGTGAGCATAAATCTGATCTCGGGCGCCGAAACCAAGCCGCGGTTTGATATCGAGGTCAATACTCGAAGGGGTGAGTGCGGAGTGTGCCTTGTTACAGATGCGGCTACTGATATATTAACAGGGACTGTCGTCCTTTTCATCCCCAGCACGTTCTCCGGTGCAATTCAACTGCACACGAAGACGGGAGATCTGAACTTTTTGCCCGGGATTGCGTCGAGAATGCAGGTCGTAAAGTCGACAGACAACGAGTGCCTCGTATTCGTGGGGAAACAGCAGCCGGCGCCAGGCTCACCACCGGGACCCGCTGATTTTTGTCGACTGCGTACGCGCTCTGGCAACATTATTGTGGGCGAAAGGGGGCTGGACGCATATGTGAAAACGTCCGGCATTTGGGCGAAGCTGACGGGATTTCTCCGGGGCTGAGAACGGACTGAGCGTGTTATTTCTGTGTATTCGAACCAAGTCTTTCCTTTTTTGTATCTCGGCGTTGTTTGGCGGTGTATAACAGAGCTATATCTGGAGGGTTCAGGACAAGCTGCTTGTGACTAAGCATGTTTACCAAATGTTTACGGTTTCCGCTTCTTCCGGGCCGCGGCGCAGTAGCGCACTACGCGCGATCACCATGTTTCACGACAGAATGAGACACCTCTGAGCGCTTGGGGCACTGCCAGCAATCTTTCCTTCCTCCCACATCTTGTAGCAGACGCAATGCTCATCGACAAACAAAACTCAGGACTGGCGGTACTTGCTTGCACTTGAAATCTCTGTCCCTGGCTCATGATCCACAAGAAGGTACCCAGTACCGTTGAAGTCGAGGAACCACCACCCTATTCTCTGGAACATGGCGCGAGCAGGTCGAGGCGGCTTAGTGTGCTGCCCCCTTTGCCAGTGGATGCCCAGGAGTCTTCTAGAACTGAGCCTCGAGAGACTCTTGCTCGGGCCGGTCCTTCGTTCAGTCAGATCCGACTGGACACCCATTTTACCGACATAACAGGTCCGTCCTTACCCCCCTATTTCCATTCCAGTGAAACTCATCTTCATCCAGGCACTTTCTATGTGGATCCGAGGAATCCCATATCCGAGTTGTCGAACAAGAGCAAGAAAAAGTCTCGCAGAAAGGCTATCCCTGATGCTGTGTTTCGAACCCGCAGCGCCAAAATAAACATAGAACTGGCAACAACTGGTCTGGTTCGCGACGTGCCGAAAGCGTCTGTGATTGTTACTTCCAAGTCCGGCCCGATACATTTGAATCTGCTGCCCGCAGACGAGACTAGGCCCCGATTTGACCTTGAAGTCCAAAGTAATTCTGGTAAGCGCTCGCGTGTGTACCATTTCCTCTCAATCCTAAATGCTGTTTTGTCAGGGACGGTGGTCGTTTTCATACCCAAAACATACGGCGGAGCGATTCAACTGCATACGAAATCAGGAAGCTTCGAGTTCCTCCCTGCCATGTCAACGCAAATACACGTCGTCAAGTCTGCTGATACAGAATCGCTCGTACTCTTCGGCCAGCAATCGACTCCTTCGAGCCAGCTTCCGTCCGATTTCTCGCATATCCGAACGCGTTCAGGCAACATTATCGTGGGTCTGAGAGGGGAGGATACATATGTGGAAGAGTTGGGTCTGTGGAAGCGCATTGGCGAGTATTTCAAAGGGGATAGAGGAGACCACGATTCATCGTCGACTTAAGGTTGATTTTATTACACGCTGTAACATTCTATGTATCCACGTCCTTCGACGCGTCGAAGGTGTTTCCTTTCCGGGCCTTCCGGACAAAACTCGTTACCTCATCAACCGCTCGTAGCGGTCGCGCCCTGATCTCTGCCTTGCAACCGATATTTGGCCAGTAGGATCTCGGTTCGTCCGTAGCTCCGCCAGATATGATTTGGCCGGCCTCCGACGTCGACCCTCTTCTCTCCTCTCCCAAATGTCTGCTCCCCAAGCTGGTTGTTTTGGCTCTTTCTTCCGCCGAAAACAAGTCTCCGTCTTGAAGCCGCGACCACGCGACCCTCAGTCGCAAGTCGGTCCTCCCGCCGTGGGATCCTCTTTAGCTCCGGGTCCCGGATTAAAGGTTCATTTTCTTGGACTTTGGGGATTTCCAACGGTCCTCATTGAACACAGTGTCACCATATAACACCCTGCGATTACTCCTACGCGGACGCCTCGACTTGGTGGCTCGGTACTGACGCAAAACCTCCGGCCTATTCTTTCGAAGAGTTCGAGTCCAATTTTCACTCGGTAATCGACGGAAAATTGGATGAAATCTCTCCGCAACTGCGCAAGCTCAGCCTGGACATACATGGTGCGCATCGTCTTCTGGTGCACGATAAGCTACCCATGTATATAACAGACCACCCTGAATTGGCGTTTTCCGAGATGCCCGTCCAATTCTTTACGCCAGGGACTGTACTGACATCTTGTCCCTCTCCAGACATGCGCACGAAGTTTTGACGTCGTTCATGGCCTCCCATGGCTTTACTGTGACCAAGAATTACCTTGGTCTTGCTACTGCGTTCAGAGCGGAGTTTACTCATGGAAAAGGCGGACGCGTGCTTGGGGTTAATTCCGGTGGGAAATCCATGCTCCTTGATGGTTACCTGGGAGGCTTAATAATTCTAGAGTATGACGCACTGAAAGGCATAGGCGAGTCCTCTCTGGACAAAATCCACCCCCGCAGACAATGACTTTCTTTCAGGCCATGCATGTGGGCATAATTTGATAGCGGTACGTTCTTATGGAAAAGTCTTGATCACAGTCCGTCTCAGCTGGTACAGTGGAGCGGTTGTGGAGTGGCTCTGGCCGTTAAAGCGGCTCTAGAAGCCCACAATATTCCTGGCAAGGTGGTTTTGCTCGGAACTCCTGGTATGTTTGGATCGTTTTCGAGAAAGCAAAGTGTATCGATTATCCGCGGAACAGCCGAAGAAGGTGGTGGAGGAAAGGTTATTCTTTTGGAACGAGGTGCATACGACGAGCTCGATCTATGCGTTATGTAGGTTTGATTCTTCAGACAGCATCTTTCGCTCAAATCGAAAACAGGTGTCACCCTTCCCCCGGTCCAATCAACTCTGCCAACATAGGTGAACAGTCGAGTATTAAATCAGCCTCATAGACACCCTATAACCTTTGGCAGGAACTACAATCGCCGTCCAAGACATCAAAGTAGAGTACGCCGGACGAAAGTAGGCTATCCAAATCTGTCCATTCATCTAAACTAAAATCCTATTCCAGTGCCCACGCGGGAGCAGCGCCGTGGTGAGCGCGCTATTCGGACTTGGTGCACACAGTCTGATTCTATTCTTCTGCCGCAGGGAAGGGACAAATGCACTAGACGCCGCCTTTCTAGCCTACTCTAGTATTTCCGTACTGCGGCAGCAGATGAGGCCTGATCACCGCGTCCACGGAGTGATAGAGGGCAATCAGGATTGGCTTCCTAATGGCAAGTGTTCGTGGATCAACGAGGCGTTGGCTAACTGAGGACACAGTCATCCCCGACTATGCCAAAATGCATTGGCTAGTTCGAGCTCCGACGGAGGCTGATTTGACTGCTTTCGTTGAACGCGTCAAGAATTGCTTTCAGTGGGATCTTTCCTGGGCTTCGTGTTGCATATATCTTAATCTTCCCTGAAGAGCGGCCGCACTGGCGACGTCTTGCGAAATGAAGTTGGAATTGGAACACCCGTATCTGGACCTAAACCAGAATCAAGTTCTTGGCAAGTGCATTGATTTGTGCGTCCCTCCCGTGTCTTATGATCCAAATAGGCCAAGAGTTTTCCGACGTCGTGTTGAAGCGCTATGGTATGACTACCAGGGCGCTGCCAGGCTTTGCATCGACCGATTTTGTGAGTACTGGCACACATCCGTCTCCATGCGTCTACCGCTCTTCCTGATACATCTATTCAAAGGGGAATGTCTCCTACGGTACGTACATCCCTGAAGCTCAATCTAATGCCAATTAAATAAATATGCGTGGAGCGTTACCCGCTCTTCATCCGGGGTTTGGTGAATCTTTTCTCCCTATCAAAGAACTGTCTTTTTGTTGATATTATTTCGGCAGCCATCCCCACGGAACCCAACGGAGGTAACCACACGATAGGCTTCACGAAGGCGGCAGCGACGCAGGAGGCGCATGACGCGACCTTGCTCGTTACCAAAGGCCTCGCGCACACGGGCTTCCGCGCCCTGCGTGACGACTGACTTTTTCAAGCAGGTGAAGGACTATCATCTGGCGCTGAATTAAGCAATAACCACTAACGTATATGACAGGTCAAAGCATCTTTCGAATCATGACAAGCGTCGGCAAATCTAAGTATTCGTAAATATTGTTCGCATTAAGGTGGATATGGACTGAAACTGAGACTGAAACCGGACGAACGGCTTTTCGCCTTCCACGATCCGAAAAAATCGGAATGGCGGGATAAGTGCCAAGTTTGCAATCGACTTGTGTTCACGTCGAGCTCGCTTACAATACCAGGTAAAACAGGGCTCGGGCGCAATTGCTCGGGCGTGGAATCGCGGGCATCGATTCCTTGAAGTTGAAACCGAAGTGTAGACATACTGCTTGAATGACTTTGAGCGACGTCGGCCTGGCCCGCCGCTCAAATCGGCGAGTACCCGCATCATGAACAAGGCAACCCGAGATACAATACATACTATTACCACAGTGAAATCAAGCTCATTATGGGCATCTATAGATATAAACCGCTTCATCAGTGAGTCGCGGGAGGTGTGGTCGAGGTCGAAGACGCCGCCCCTGCCTTCTCGCCCCCTGCCTTCTCTTTTTCGAGTTCTTGTCGGAACATCTGCTCCCGCTTTGCTTTCGCGGCTCGGGTCGCTGTTTGTTTGGATTTAGGCGCCGCCGCTTCGGCAACCATTCTACGCGCGAGTCAGTCAAGGGGCAGTAACACCTAGCGTCGAGCGCACCTCTCGAGTTCCCGACGCTCCTCGTCGGACTCGTCAGGTATTGTGGACTTGAAGATCGCGCCGGTGATGAGGAGGCCCTGCATACGAATTCCAGCATACTACACCATCACGCGAGAAGATGAATAACCTTGGCTCGGTTGTACAACACAAGGTCTGAAGCTTCCGGGTCCTTCAGGACATTATCTACAACCTGAGCCGAGAATGAGATTGTGAACAGGCAGCAACGAAGACCTTACCCCTCGCAGAACCTGAACGACCTCCAGGCGGGCACCCCGCCACGAAGCGAGCATGATCTGGGATAGTAACCTAAGCCTTTGAAACAGCAAGAGGCGGATGCACTACCTTTCCAGTCACATCCATTTCCAGAGCCCTCAGTTCCTCTTCACCGAGCTCTCCCTTGGCTTGCTGTTTCTCCATTTCCTAGCGAATTAAATTTGAATAGGTGGTCGACTAGCCGGGTTGGAAAACCCACAAGCATTAGATCTCGGACACTCAGACTTCATCCCTTGACTCAGTAATGAACGAAAGTGAGGACTGTTGCTGAAGACATACGCGCTGCCGATGACGCCAAAGACATCCTTGACGAGGTCAGTCTTCTCTTTTAACCGCGAGAAGAATCCGGGTCTAATGTCAGGATCAGTTTGGTTATCGAACCGTGGATGCGGTGTGGTGCATACATGCCCAAAAACTTCTTCGACTTCATGAAAGAGCTAGCTTTCATCATGTACACATTCCCAATGGCATGTAAGAGCTGGTCGTAGTCCGTCAATTCAACATTCAGAAGATCAAGATGCGACACGCACCTCAACACCAAAGCTCTCCAACTTGAGGTCCTCTGCCTCTCGCTTCATTTTCTTCTCGAAGGCCTGGGTTTCAGGGTCGTCCTTGTCCCCGGGATGTTTCGCCTCCACGAACGGGCGAAGTCGCTCGATCATTTTCGTGGTGAGCATAGTCACTCGGGCCTCCATGACTTTCTGCCGCTCCTTTTCCTGTTCACGGAGTTTGTCTCTTTGCTCAGGCGTCATCTTGCTGCTGCGTTTCTTGTCTTTCGCGCCGGGCGGGGTCAAGGGCGCGTCTGCTTCCGACTGCGCAGTTATGCTCGAGGGAGTCGACGCATAGGGAGGCGGAGAGGTTGATGCTGGCGGCGTTGTTTTGCCGCTTGTCGGTGTGGCTGTTCCGGAGGGAGTGGTCGCGCCAGCGGGTGTGGCAGCGTCAGACGATAGCGCGGTACGACCCGTTCCACCAATGGGTGTCGAAGGCCCTTCGTTCATAGCCTTTTCCATCTCCGCCTTCTCTTCCTCAGTCATCATCGTTGTTGCAGTAGTCGTCATGTCTTTCATGATTGAAATTTCACCGATCTATATGGCACGTCGGCTATGAGTATGCAAGAGTGCAAGTTGACGCACATATTCGGTAAAACGGTCCCCTCCAAACACGTTCGCGAACTAGATATAGTGTGAGCGGGGGGCTCTGAGATAACGAATCAGAAAAACGACGCACGAAACCGGCAGCGTCATCCATGTTCATCGCGCCCTCCTTATCCGCCATGGTTTTGCCATGCTTGTCGTATGTAGCACGGTCATTCTTGAAGGAGGGAGAGTCGGCGTTTCGTTAGATTCTGCGGATGCTTGCGGAAACATCAGAGCGCCACTCACAGGGTTGGACAGGATCTGGTACGCTTTACTGACCGGAAACGTGTTCAATTTCACGCAGAACTCCCATAATAACAAGAAACTGACCTTATGTCCTTGAACTGTTATCGCAAAGCACTGGTTAGCCTATTTCTCAAAATTTAGGTTCGCACAGAAAAACCTTGTCTTCTGCGCCTTCCGATTTGTTCTTGTCGGGATGGTACTAATGCCGTGTGTAAGTTGAGCAAACTCTCATTGCCCGCAAAGGCGGCACCTTGAACGCCTGCTTCCGGTAACCTTTCTTCAGCTCTGTCTCGTCCGCGTCCGGGGCCACTCCGAGCTGTATGTAGTATTGGAATTTAGGAGCCACAGGATGACTGGGAGCGCACCAAATCGTAGTACTCGGTGTCAATGGGCGCCATGGAGTACAAGGTCGTTAGAGTGGTCGTTCAGTAAGTGAAGTGCTGTGGAACAGCGGCACAGCAGAAGAAATCGGAACAATCGATGCCGTCATCGAGATCGGAGCTGCCTTGTAAATCTTTTCGTTCATTCAATAAAGTAAAAGTACTAGTACAGAGCGAATAAAACCGCATTAATCCGCCACAAAAGCGCTAACAAGATCTTCTAGCTTCGCTTTTTTCCAGCGCGCCTCAGTGACCAGGAAAGCATCGGGTATTGCATCATCAGTGCGCTGCAGGACCATGCGTGCGAGCGCTTTTCCCGACAGATAGGCATGCACCATGCCTTCTCCCGAGTAACCAGCAGATATCCACTCACCAGGTGGTGCAAGTCGAGATTTATCCTTCGAGCAAGTTTTCCTTGCAAGCGCGGGTCGGCCACTAATCTTGGGAGGCAGTCGC
Source organism: Mycena polygramma (assembly GCA_029449255.1). NCBI lineage: Eukaryota > Fungi > Basidiomycota > Agaricomycetes > Agaricales > Mycenaceae > Mycena > Mycena polygramma. Next base: position 79,810 of record JARKID010000135.1, on the reverse strand, counting down.
CCGACCCAGGGTCGACCATCTGCAGATATACCAAGAATTCCGGTCCACAGTTTTTTAACCCGACCTTCTTCCGATTCCTCGCCAGCTGCCTCTCCATCTATAGATTTGCTTTCGTCGTCTCTCCCCTCAGCACCCCAGCCGCCAAAGTACATGCTCAGAGCCCCACCGAGGTAAGCGCCGGTGTCCAAACTCCAACTGCGGTCGTCAGCCACCCCGAGTTCCTTTATGATCGCTCCAGAGCCCATCTCACCGCGCGCCAAGCCGCCCCCAAACATGAATTCAGCAGCAGGCGGTGGATATGATGACTGCGATGACGGTAAGGCTGAAGGTTGCTGTGTCAAGTAGTCGTATTTTCCGCCAGCATACAAGACGAATGAGCGCGTTCCAAGCCAAGAATGACCAGCACCCGCGTCGGTCAGAGTGACAACCGAATCGCCCGCAGATACTGGATGAGTTTGTTGAGGTTCAGCGCGTCCTAGACCGGTACCCGGTCTCTGAGCACTCATATGTCCCCTGACAGGAATTATCTTGCCGCGCATCGGGGGCAGAAGATGAGACGCCCACGCGTTTGTAGCATGGACGATGTGGCGAGCCCGTATAGCGCCTTTGCTCGTGAAGACGGTGTAAGGTGGTTCATCGCTCTTCGAACTTGACGAAGAGGATATTGAAAGGCAGGGTGTGTGCGTGAATAAGTGAAAACTGGAAGAAAGCGATCAGGAACGGAGAGTATGGGGATGGAAACGGCGGACTTGGTCGGGTGACATGTAAGAAGTCGCGAGAGTATCCCCGTTACAAAGCGGTATGGATGGATCGCGCCGGCAGTGGTGGCTATGGCCCCGACGCTCCTCGTGGAAAGTTGCAAGTTATTTGCGCATTCCTCCGCATCCAAGACCCTCCACAATTCGCGCTGCTCTGGCATCTCGTCGAGATAAACAGTCAGTTTCTGGACCGCCAGATCAAATGTCTCGTCGTCAAAAAAGACATCAAACGTTTCGACCTCCCGGCACTGACTGTCCGCAAGGATATCTTCCTCCCTGCTCACCCGGATAAGCTCTGCGAGATGAGCTAATCTGAATTCGATTATTGATTTGGCCATTTCGGTGCCGTGCTCTTCCTTCAGCGTAAGATAATCATGGAAAAGCGGGGGCGTTATATGCCCTCCATTCCTTTGAGCTGTCAGAGCTGAAGCGGAACAAAAAAAATTAACGCATACCGTGCCGTTGCTCCAGAGCAAGCATCCCGAGCTTCAAGCATCACAATGTTTGGTGAGTTGTCCTTGGATGACAAGCCTAGCAAGGTTCGCGCAAACGCAGTACCGGTGATACCACTGCCGACAATTACGATGTCAGCGTACGCGGGCATTATCGCGTCGTCGCCAGAACCATGCCGCGCTATGGGTGCGGCAGGGATTGCCCAGTAGGGAGTTGAAGGCCCTGGTAACGGAGTTCCCGGAGACGTTTCAATGCGTTTGCTCAGTTCTTTATACGCAGCGGAGATGGCCCGAAGAGACTGTAGAGTCAAACGAAGTCGAGAAAAGGCAGTCCCCATCGTGGAATTTCTAGCTTCACTTTGGGACCTCTTGATATGTTATCTGCACCTCCAATACGCGTCACTGTGGCCACTAGCGGGACGCGCGACGGGGAAGAGCGCCGGCCGCTTGTTTCACAGTCAGAGTTCTCGCCAAAGTCAGATTCCCTTTTCGGAGACCTTCGCAATTTGTATCACACCACAGTGTGCCAGTCTTTCAATTCTACTCCCCTCCTCCCAACGTGAGCAGACAGCCCGGATTTCGTATCAAGACCTATACACAGACTTCTTCCTCGTTCGTTCACACATTTCCCGACCCTGCTAAGCCAGAGAAGTTCATTTTCTTTAGCCATGCTGTCCCTGGGCCTCAAGTTGCTCAGACTCTCTCCAGTAATATCGTCGACTACCAGCCTCGTCTGGGCATACGACGAGTATGCCTTTCTGTCCTCATGGGTGAATTTAAACCCCTCCTATGGCGCTCAAGCGGACGCATTGCTTCCTCCCTGGTTCAAGACCTGGGCACCCAGAGGAACCCGAGTTCTCGCCAGCTTCCCTCTAAGCCTCCTAGCAGGCGTTGCGAATGCCTTCACGCATCGCGAAAGCCTGCAGGCCGCCGGCGCACTCAAGTTCTATTGGTTGGGCGTCTTCTTCACCGTCGCTCACTTTTTCTACGCACGGAGGGCACTGCGTCTGTTGAAAGCTATTCGTGAGGGGGAGCCTGCTGGAAAAACGACCGTGTCGATGGCAGAATGGTTGAAAATGCACCAGGGAAGGACGATCATTGCTGATTTGCCGTCGTTTATCTGTTTCACCATTGCGGCGGTGGTTGCACTGTAGTCTTCACGATGTACCAAGTCGCGGTTGTTGAAGGCTCAGCGCTCAGTATTCGTTAATACTTATGCATGCTCAATACACACATTTGCTTAGTCGACTGACGTTATATACGTTATCCCCGATTCACAATTCCTAGGACCTCCCTTTCTTAAGACTTCGATGGACGATGTCGGATGTTTTCCAGGATTTCTTCTCCACTCGTCGGTAACTTGGCCCTTTTACCAGCAGCAGAGACGCGAATCCGAAACAACCATAACGTAGTGTAATATTTCCTCAACGAATTTGTGAGTGTACTTGCGCAATTGGTTGTGTTCAAAAATCTCTGTTGAACGTTCGGGTGCCTGCGCTGATACAGTCCCCGCCGACGATTCCGACTGGCATCGACAACTGAGATTTAGTGAGTGAATCAGCATTCTAAACCCATTGCTGCTGAGCAGTGCTGACCACACAATCTGCGCTTGCTAGTCGTGGATCTTTCCATCGCATCTCAAGTCCCGTATGTCCGTCGCAGAGCTTCAGGCGCATCGAGAAGTTCTCGGCAGATATTGAGCTCCAGAAGGAGGTGCTCAAGCAGCTGTAAATTCACAAAAGCGCTACTCAGCGCCAACTCAACGCCATCCGCGATCCGCTGGTGCGGTTGCCCGTCGAAATAACGTCCAAAATCTTCCTCCAATGCCTTCCCGAGCATAGGATGCCGAACTCTTGGACTGCTCCGATGCTCCTGCTGAACGTGTGTAATACGTGGACCGACATTGCGCTGTCCACTCCGGTGTTGTGGGCTTCCATTCACCTGGATCTTCCTGGCGCCGCCATAATGAAAGCTTGGCTTCAGCGCGCACGGAATTACGCTCTATCCATTACTCTTATCGGAAGTCTAGACTCTGAGGTCGCCACCGTTGTTTTGCCAGTATGGCAAGCAGCTCAAACATCTCGAGATACGCGAGGCAGAACATGATATCGGTGTTTTGGCCACTCTTGGTGTATTCCCCTGCTTCAAAACACTGACAATCGCTGCGCTTTCGAACGAGATGCATGTCTTTGATCTCACTGAGATCATTGGCCTCTTGCGTCTTGCCCCAAATCTCGTGCAATGCACCTTCCACGATGTCTACTACTATCCCGGTACCGATTGGTCCAACGTAGGAGAAGTGACCCTTCGTGGTCTTCGTTGCTTAAAGTTCGGAGAAGATATTGACCGATTGCGTGGCGACGATGACGAGATTCTTCGTCGTCTTTCTTTGCCGCACCTGGAAACACTCTCCCTTCCGTTCACCAATTTCTCTTCCACCACCTTTTTGCAATTCTTGGAGCGCTCCTCGCCGCCGCTTCGAAGTTTAACCATAGGCGCCGGATGCGGCAGCGTCAGTTTTACGCAACTGAATGGATGTCTTTGCCTTGTACCTTCCCTCACACATCTGGAGTTGTTCAGCTCTTGCACAAACGACATTCTCTCCGCACTTGCGGACTCCCCGTCCGAGTTCCTTCCAAATCTCCGGACCCTGCGCATCCAGCAGCAAAGCCAGCCTCCCTCCGAGGATTCTTATCGGAGAGTACTTCGTGCACTCTCGGTTCGCCGTGCGCACCTCGGTTCTTTCACTATGCAGAGCGAATACGGAGTCCCGGTCGATCCGAGCGCAGATGTCCTTGCTGGACTGCAACAGCTCGTCTTCGACGGGATGGAAATCTGCATCGGAACGAGAAAACGCAGGTTGATCTTAGTTCAGTAACACTTTACTATATTCCATCCATCCAATTGTTTACCTCCGAGTCGATGGATTCATTTTCCCAGTCTTAACCTTCCGCCCGAAATCGCAGCCGAGATATTCCTGCAGTATGCCTCTGAATCAGTGATTATGATGCCGCCGCCCTCGCTGGTCCCAATGCACTGGTGCTAACATTCAGTGACGCGCCATAGCTGCGGCATGTAGCACTAGAACGTCTCTGGTTTACTTATACACCTTCCGTCTCCCCAAAGCTCCCCAACGACCATCCACAATCTTTGCTAGCACACAGTGTGTTCCAAATTATGCTTCCTGATCGTGATCTCCTATCTACCTATTTTCCTTCATAGATATTCGCGATTTACAAACAGAAACCGAGGTGGTTGAGTCGTTCGCGTTTTGATTCGGTTGACGAGGCGCGATCATGTGAGCGAGCGCGACTCGCGTTTGATCGAGGGCAAACACAGCCAAATCCGCAAGTTGCCGGAACCGCTGCATTTAGAAGCCCGCCAAGTAGGTAAGCAGCTTCATTCGCCTCTTGATCCTCTACTCCCACCATCCCCTTCTTCGACTCGAGCTGAGGTCTTCGATTCAAGGCTCGAACATCGCTCAACGTCTGACTTGGATGGTGACTTCCCGCGCATGCTTTGCCATTCCCCGTCGACGCTGACATTGTGGCTTCCTCTCTAGCTCGCCTAGTACGAAACTTCGCCCTTGACTCGTCCCTGCGTATGCACATCGCCTAGTGTCCCGCTGCCCACTCCCTGTGTTGCTTGGTCGACAGGTACGTCGTCTTCACTGCTGCTCGCTGTTGCGAGCCTGACTGTTTCACGAGCTCCCCGTGTACAGAATCGTCTCTCCACTTGCCCATCGTGTCAGCCACCCCATCCCATTCAATCCTGACTTCCATCCTCTCCATCAACTTCCTCCTCGCCGTTGTCCATCGTCCTCCTTGCCGCTCTCCGTTCTCATCGCCGCCATCCTCGCCGCTCACATTCTCGCCGTTATCCATCGTCCTCCTCGCCGCCATCGTCCTCGCCGCCATCTCGCCGCCGCCCTCGTCATCGCTGCTCACTCTCGTCGTCGTCGCTGGTCGCCGTCGACGAACCCTCCTCAAGATGTGGTCGACCTCAACTTCAAGACCTCAAGGTTCCTCAACGCCTCAACGCCTTCAGTGCCTTGTCCCTCTCCTCCCCCATCCCAACCACCGCTCATCTTCCCTCCTTCGACCCTCGCCGTCCTCCCCTTGCTGCTCGCCATCATCCTGTCCTCTTCGTCGTCGCTTCTCGCCGCTCTCGCCGTCGCCCTCACCCTCTTTGCTCGCCGTCGTCGTCGCCGTCGTTACTCGCCGGTGCTAGTCGCCGTCGCGGACTCCTTGAGTTCTGGCCTTCAAGACCTCAGTGGGAAACTGTTCAAGATCTCAAGCCGCATTAAGGCTTCAAGACTCAAGATCTCAAGGTACCTCAAGACGCTTCAAGGTCAAGATTATCAATAGCCTCAACGCCTCGAGTTGTCCAACTCGCCACGGACAACATGGTATGTATCTCCTCCCCTTCTTATCCTACCCTCAGCCCCATTCTCTCCTTGCTCCCTGCCTCGCCGCCTCCCATCGTCCTCACTCTTCTCCCCGCCCGCCACTATCTATCGTTCTCGCTTTCATTGTTTTCTGCGTCCTCGCCTTTGTTGCTCGTCGTCTAAGGCTCGTCTTGCACTCACCAAGTTTCAAGACCTCAGTGGGATACTGTTCAAGACGCATCAAGACCGCAAGCCCTCAAGCCCTCAAGACCCGGATTAAGATTACCGGCCCTGTGGATGTGCAAGACCTCGGTGGGATACCTGCAAGACCTCAAGACGCTTCAAGACGCATCAAGACTCGGACTTCAAGGCGCCTCAAACCCCGGATCGAGTCTACCAACCTTTTGACTATGTGCAAGACCTCAGTGGGATACTGTCAAGTCTCAAGGCTTCAAGACGCTTCAAGCCCTCAAGCCCCGGATCAAGACTACCGGCCATTGGGATGTGAAGACGTCAAGACCGAGCGGCATTCTTTAGTCATGGTAAGTTTGAGGTGAGTTTTTCCTTTCCTGCGAACGGGTGAGAGCTTCGCTCCATCCTCGTGCTCCCTTGCCGTGGGTCGCAGGCTTAGTACCCGCGTATTTGGCTTTACCCACCACTTGCGCGCGCGTCAACTAAATACACGTTAAAACTATTTTCTTTTCCTTTCGTTTTCGGCGGAAGCAATTTGTATATATATGTATCAAATATGTATAGCTAGTTATCTCCAGAATTGATCTTATTTTTTTTTCTCAGAAAGCCTGCGCGATTTGAGGAAGTTTCAAGCTTGGGACCCGATCTCAATGTCTAAGATGAAAGATGTACACGTGATCGCATCTTTTTCTTCCCCATCAAGCTTCCACCCAACTTCCCCCCCTTGGCATGATCACCCACGCAGCTGGCGCATCTGGACGTTCAAATGAGAGCTTCCCTTCCGCGAAATACGAGCTTCAATCGTCGAATCACAAATCACTGAGCTCCATGATTCGGACGGACTGGGGAATTTCAGATCAGCGAACAACTGCATGAGACTTTCGCCCTCACCTGGGATCCCCCGCGAGGGGTCGACATCATCTCGTCCAGCGTCTTGTCGGCACCTTCTGGATTCTTCTCGCCGAGACTAAATGATTGGATCATTTTGAGCATAGAAGGAGGCATCGTCGACGAGCTCAGCATCATGGGATTGCCATCCGGGCCAGCAACAGGGATGCTGAGGACGTCCCCGGATTGGCCCTGGCCGGATGCAGGCAGATCCATTTCCTTTGCTATGATCGAGCAAGGGGCTCCTGCTTTGCAGAACGGCTTGTGGTTCTTCCAATCCTGCAGTACAAGGCTCAGTCCCTGAACAATCAAGGCTCCGTAGATACACTGACCGCTTTCTCTGTTCATCGAAAGTGCAATAAAATTAGTATGGCTCGCACGATAGCTTTGGACTTACGGCATCTTCGAGATTGGTTAGCGTCGTAAGAAGAAAATAGAGAGACAAGACATACACTTTACTACAGTAAGCAGGTTTCACCGGGATGTCACAAGGACCCGCGCCTACGAAAACACGAGGTTGAGCGAAAGGATGAAGTTATAAGTAAAACTTACACTGGGACAGTCCTCCGCCTTTGCTTGCTTGGATGTAGCAACTTGGCGCGGCACAAACATATCGATTGGATGCCTTTTCTCTCTTCTTTTCTGCCTTTGCGTGTTCCTTTGCTACTTCTTGATTTCTCTTTTCCAACGCCATCCACAGTGGTTTGTATTGCACATTGAGAGCGGGGAGCTCTTTGGCTTGGACTTCGAAGATACGGTGACCAAACCAGAGCACAGCTGGGCATGCATCCCCGGCTAAGATGATGGACTGGTTCGCGTGATGGGAAGCGGCGAACATGTAACGGCGATAGGTGACTTCATGAGCGGTCATGAACCAATCGATGAGGAGCGCATGAGCCTGGCTTTTCTGTACGTTGGTCGCGGTCCCGCTCTGAATGACCTTAAGAAGATAATAATGGTAAAGGGAGCGATTCGGTTTGACACCGATATTGCATTGAATTCTAGGCGTGAAGGGTCAAAAGTAAATCAGCAGGAATCGAGAACATTTTTACCGGATGGCATAATTGAGAGCAGCCGCATCGTCTCCTGCATCTGCTTCCTTCTGCACCTCTTGAGAGGGCTTAGAATTCAGAAGGTCCATTGCCGCTCCCACTTGCTCCGTCAACCTGGAGGAGATCTCCGAATTTGAGAGTCGCCTTGTTTCGAGTTCGACCTGGCTCCATGTCTGAGCGTACTTCAACGCCTGATTCATGGAATCCATATCGTTCTCGCCCCATGGTTTTGGCTTCAAAATCGAGAAATTGATACCCTCCGGCGCGTTCATAGCCATTCTAGTAATCGCAGGAAGTCCCATGCTCTGAAATATTGAACGATACATATCATATGAATCTTTGATTATGATAGAACTGACCTGGGTGAGCTTTTCCCAATAACCTGTGAAGGCTTTGTCCGCAGCTTTCAAGTAAGATTTTGTAGCCCTGATGGAGCACAATTCTTCTTTGACGCCTAACCGTTTGAATTCCTTGCTGACTGCGCTGGCCAGCTCACGATCGTCTGTCGCAAGGGACCACGGTGCGTAGGGAGGCGGGGCGTTGGGCATGACTTTATTCAGACCAAAGCTATCGAGGAATGAATGGATGAGAGCTTTCGCGACTTCAGGGGCCGCTTCGGCGCCGCTCTCGGGGAAGAATAACAGAGTTTCTGCTTTGTTGGGGATTCCAAGCGGCAAACGCTCTGAGTGGATATATGTGCTTTCAGGTTGAACGAGGAATAGCACATGCCCGGGTGGGTCCAAGTAGATGAATCGCAAATCGAAATGCCAATGGTTGCCCACAAGTCCCGAGGGCGCTCTAGGCGGACGGGGGAGGGCATTGAACTTCGCTATCGCTGCGGCGTCGATGCTCATGGTGGTCATCTAAGTCCTCGTTCGATGGTTGTCGTCGTCGTTGAGACTCGAATCAGCAAGCACAGTGATGGCAGCACAAACGTGCGTACATAACGCGTTATAAACGCGTAACTGTTTTACCAATCGACTCTCCCCTCCACTGTCGACCTCTGGTGTCAGCTGTGTCGCCTTTGGGGATTAACTTCGTTAAAATTATTATTTTTTCATTGAAATTGCTCCGCGACCAGTGTACCATCAGCACCGCGAACGTCAAAATGTCCACACTATTATGCAAAATTTTATCGAATGTGATAGAGACATGCGAATCCAATGCGAACTGAAAGAAAGAAGCCAAAAAAATCCGAACGAATCAAAGGGAAAGACTCGGATTTTCCCTCGCCATGTACTTCATTCGAAGCATCGAATTCCCTACATAAGAGGTGGGAAGGAAGGTTCTTGCGGGTGACTGCATTGTTGGAACGTTTCCAGGCCACGGTCGCACCGCTGCACCTGGATCGCCGCACCGCATCGAGGGCGAACCGCACACAGTAACGACGGGAAGCTCTCCGCGTCCATACCCAAAAATGGCAGTACGAACGGATGCTACAGTGCCTTGAGGGTCGTCGCAAGATAATTATTCGTACCCGCATGTACCCGAATTTTTTAGGCCGCTCGAAATCCCGCCGGAACATTCGTATCCCTTTCAGAGCCGATGTCTTGCCCCGGTACGATGCGCGATAGATATCCCCGAAGGCGCCTCCGAGTTACTTCCTTGTCGAGGCGCGAGACAGCCCGAATAACGCTTCGGAGAGTGTTACAAGGAGCCGGCGCGCCTTTAACGGAATACGGAAGCCTGAAACAATTCTCTGGCCGCGCGCAGACCCCATCGTCCTTCTGGAGCGCGTCGTAGCGCCGGTCGTTGGATACGCGGAGCACTGGCGGGATCTATACCCAATCAGCCAAGAACAAATATAGGCCGTAGTCTCCAGAATCGCAATTGGACGCGGAATTGCGCGCTTTGAACGAGGGTCCACAGCGGAACCGGGGGCGCCATAAATCGGACGAGTCTCTGGAGGATGGCGCGGAATCTACGCGGCAAGTTAGGCGGCACAGGGCGGGTAACGCGGGACGCCGCGCCCCTCATCCTGCCTCGCTTCCGCATGTGAGGAGATTGAGCGCCAGAAAAATTCGTATCGGGATTCAGAGGATCAGCTGTTTTAGTTCCGGACCTGCTCAGCTCGGTGGGGCTTCATACACAGAATTTCGCACCTTGCTGTCCGACTGTGGCGGCGCATAACATTCCTAGAAAGAAAATGTAAGCTTACGCGCGACGCCTGGTTCAACGAGTCTTTGATGAGTCTGTGGGAATGCCGCCTGCAAGCTGGTCGAGAGATTATCTTTTGACGTGTACTTCCGACGCCTCGTTAATATCGAAGGGATAAAGAACGCATAGGGTAGCCCGTGCGCCGAAGAGCCAGCAAAGAATTTCGCGATATTGAGCGCGCGTCGGGACGTCCGACCCACGACTATATAGACACCCGGCCTTGAATTTGTCTGTCAGATCTGGCCAGGAGAGAACGCCAGCTTTCTTCACAGTTGTGACTGCCCTTTCGTGAACAGTGGCGGTCGGACACCAACAATCGGAGGCCATTCCGTCGACGACTGGGGCAACTAGGCGTAACAGCGTCCACGCTTGTGGGCTTCAGATTATTGTGGTAAAAGCGCGACCAGTCGAACTTGAGAAACATCGTCGCCTCACGTTGGCCCTGGGCTCGCCTGCTTGCACACGTTGGACCCTTTATGAACCACTGTGGAAGACCGCGGTTAAATGATACTCCTCCTTCTCTCCCCCAACCACAATGGTCCTTCCAGTACGATATCTTGCTCGGACTCGATGCTCTTTCTAAGCCCGCCTTGACCCACTGAAGCATAAGCACTTCTGACATTTCTTCGGCCTCTCGGCCTCGGAAATTCGGCAACAACACGCAACGCGCTCGCCATGCCCCTCTTGGCCCCTGCATCGCAATCGGTTGCTACTGACGCGGACGTCTCCTTCAAGTTTCCAAGCCTTCTTCTCCAGTCTCGGGGATTTGAGGGGATCCTGAGAGGCTGCTTCCCGCTCCTCGTCAGTGTACTGGTTCTGTCCCCAGTTTTCTTCGTTTCTTCGTTCCTCCTGCGGGCCTATCGCGGTCGCCATGGCGGCCCATAGCGGCCCACACCGCACAGGGGTTTTCTCACATGCTGACATGCGAGGAGGTCGATCCGGCAGCCAAGCAATTCGATCGCATCAAGGGGTACCAACGGGAAAGTATCACAAGGGCGGTACAGATTCACGCAAAATCGTTCCCATCTTTGCCTCGAAATCCCATTGTCTACCCAAGATTCGAACGCAACAACTTGCCTTTCCAAAGCGCAAGAAATCCATCCCGACTCGAGGATTCAAAGTCCCCCAACAGCTGCACTAGATTTCGAAACTTACTGTTCCATCTTGAATGAACTGATGGCGACCACCTGATGAAACTGACACGCGAGAAAGAAACGGGATCACTATCGGCAGCGACTATTTTGGGTGTCCCTTTTAACAGCCGCAAGCAGATTCCGCTAATCCATCTTTCTCTTCCTTCCTCTCCCGTTTCCTTCCCTTCTTTCCCGCCCACCTTTTTTCCCGACTGAGTCGGCTAGCCACAGCAACCACCGCACCCTCATTTTTTTAAAGCTAGTCTTTCGATCCAGCAAAATGAAGTTCACGTCCACTTTCGTTTCCGCGGTCCTTGTCGCCGTCAGCGTATCTGCGTTCCCCGTCCAGAAGCGCGGCGTCGACCCCAACCTCGTCCCCCAGTTCGGCATTGTCGCTGGCACGAACCCCACTGGCACCGGTGATTGCGATGGTGTCAACGGCATTAAGATCCCTTGCAGCTGCCCCCCTGACCGCGACTCTTTCATCGCTGTACGTCCCCACATTTTACCTCGATTTTTCGGCGGCGAATCTGATTCCCTTTACAGTCGCTCTCCGCGGACGTAGCCGCTGGCCACGATGTCAACAACCCGGGTGTCCAGGCGCCGTTCCCCACTGACAACTCTGTCGCCTCCCAGATTACGCGTCTCCAGACCTCCGTCACGACCCTGCAGAACTTGCACGCCGCCGGTGTCGGTTGCCCCGCGTCGTCCACCACCTTCTTGGCACAGATTGCGGCGCTCCAGAATGGAACCCCCGCCCCTGCGCCGGCGCCCGCACCGGCACCCGCACCGGCACCCCCGCCAGCGCCTGCGCCTGCCCCCGCTGCGGGCGGTGTTGACCCCAACCTGGTCCCCCAGTTCGGCATCGTCGCTGGCACCAACCCCACCGGCACTGGTGACTGTGACGGTGTCAACGGCATCAAGATTCCTTGCGCCTGCCCCCCTGATCGCAACTCCTTCATCGCTGTATGCCCCACGTTCTGCCCCATTGTTCCGACGGCTAACATGATTCCCTTCACAGTCGCTCTCCGCGAACGTTGCCGCCGGCCACGACATCAACAACCCGGGTGTCCTTGCGCCGTTCCCCACCGACAACTCCGCCGCCTCGCAGATCGCGCGTCTCCAGACCTCCGTCACTACCCTGCAGAACCTGCACGCCGCCGGTGTCGGTTGCCCCGCGTCGTCCACCACCTTCTTGGCGCAGATCGCGGCCCTCCAATGAACGAACACGACTAGCATAATTAACCAGTCATAAGTACTTATTGCTATTCTATTGGATACCATGGGCGCTGTGGTCCCCCCCTTTATACACACCTAAACGACAATAAATTTTCTTGGGAAGGAATCTTGTGTGAGCTTTTGAGCGAGTTTTGATTTCAAAGAAAAGATGTGGTCCGGTGGTTGACCAGAACTGCAATGTCCACCGCGGCATTGCATTATACAAGTTTTGGTTACACATTGGTTACACAGGTACATGAAATTCTTCTATAAGAATAAGAATTCCCCATCATTCTCTACACTCGAAAACTCATTCCACCATTCAGCAACGCGAATATCTCAGTCTTGAAGTCACAGCTTTATTGCACTGACGAGCTCTGATTTTCTCCTTCGTCCGAAGGATACGTACGTCTCGTTGTGTATTCCGAAATGGCGCTAAAGGTATTCAACAACCAACATTTCCTCGCCCGATGCGAATATTGTTAAGGTCCTAAGGACATACTTAAGCTTGAACAAGGTTTTATTTGCAGATAGTCTTGTGGTGTGTACATGCTTCAACTCTGCTTTGATTCTCATTCTTGGCGCTATTTGTGCTAAAACCACATCGCTTTCATCGACAACTAGTCGAGTTCTAACTTCTTGAGTCTCGTCTTCGAATACGATCAGAAGTTTCTTGGTCAACGATAGCGTACATTTTTGGCTGTTCTTGCGACTATTTTATACTTCTTATCTACGAATTTTCCGCGCCCCGTATATACTGACACAAATGTCCATGAAGAGAAACAGAGGAGAGACGGTCCATGAGCCGAGTATAAGAAAAGGAAAAGGAAAAAGACATCAGAACAAGAACAACATCTTGAAGGGACTCGCCACGACCGTGACATTGGTCGGATTCGTAGAGCGCGCCGTGAATTCCTGCGCCACCCGCGCCTTCTGCTGCTTCTCGGCCCGCTCGCTCAACGCCGTAGTGATAGACTGTACCGCCCCGTCGAGAGACTGAAAGCACGGGCTGCCTGCCATGCGCGCAGGGAACAGCACGCGGGGAGACTGCACCTGAGTCGGGCCCGCCTGCGGAGCTCCCGACGACGTAGACCGCGGCGCCAGCGCGACGATCGACGACACAAACGCGCCACTTGGTTGTTGCTTCGCCGCACAGCGGGGAGAGCCGGAGATGGTGGGGGTGGGGGTGGAGGTCGGAGCGGGGGTGGGAGTGACGCGTCTGCCGGTGAGGTTCTTGGGGGTCTCGTCTGTTTCTGTTTCTGTTACGGCTTGCGCGTACGAGCGCTTACGGGTGCCGGGGACTGGGCGCGAGGTGTTGGTCTGGGTGCATTCGGCGTCTTCTGCGATGGTGTGCAGCTCCCGGCGGGGGAACCGCTCCGTACGACGCTTGATCGTCGAAGAGTTTATGCGGGCACGGGGGGCAGGGGGCTGCGCTGTGGGTTCGGCGGCGGCGGCGGCGGGGACGGGCACGGCGGACTGGATGGGCGCGGTAGCGCGTTTCGAGGACGAAGGATGCCCAAGCCCGATGGCGGCGCGACCGCGGGTTCCTTGGAGAGTTGTAGGGCCTGACTGAACGGCGACGGGAGGCTGGGATGCAGGAGCAGAGGAAGATACGGCCGGGGCCATCGATGCAGGCGCCGCTGACTGGTACATGACGAGAGGACAGGTGCGCACAGCTACGACGCGCCTTGGGATAAGACCGGTGCCGCGCTCTTTAGGAGACATGAAACGGGCGGCATCTTTGGCAGACTTCTGCACGGCACTGGTCAGCGAGGGTCAATGTAGACGACGGTTGAGCTTACAAGGGTAAAAAGATCACTGTTAGGCATGGACGGGGCCCAGGGGTTGCTGTCAGGGGCGGAGACGGGGGTCGTGTTCTGAACCATGGTTGCAAAGATGAGAGAGAGAGGTGTGGGAGGAAGATTGGTTAGAGAGTAGAAGATAGAGAGTATAAAGTTGTGAAAGAGCTTTGTCTGCACCAGGCAGGTAGGGATGGTGGTGGTAAGGAGAGAAGAGAGATAATTACTTCCACAGACGTCCGCGGAAACAAATAGTGCGAAGACAGGGGTTGTCTGAGAATGTGAGGAGAAACGGCACGCAAGGCCAAACAGTCTCCATCAAGCAGAACGCGTTGGATCGAACGAGTTATATTGCTACATAGTACTGTTGCATTGGTAAACATTCTGGAGGAGCGTTGGAGCAGAATTGACCATACCAATGTTGCTACACCCTCGAGCTCTTCATCCCAAGATAATCCGTTCGCCCAGGTCGGTTTGACGCAAAACGGAGGAATAACGAGCACATCGTGCATACCGGGAAATCCGGTCGAGCAGGCGGCTGCCACAGACGTATTAAATGATTGATAAAGCCGGTGTGTGTCTTTCGCCGTCTGCCTGAAATTCCATGAGGTCTGGCATTCAATCACGGAACCTTCTTGCAGACAGTCTTCAAGTTATTACCGGGCTCCCAGTGGTGGAAGAAGAAATATATAAAGATTCCTTTGAGGGTATCTCTAGATTCTGTGGGGTGAATACCGCGCAGCACATCCTTTAGCACTTGGTATCGATGAGTTATCCTTCAAATTTCCATCACTGTACGCATTGAACGAGATTCTTCAAAGCCAAGGGAATTAAGGCAACCGTACTAGCCCCAGTATGACTGCGCAGGTTCTCCCCGAGCTCCACTACACAGGACCTTGAGACCGAATCGGAGGGAGACGACGCGGACACGACCAAACTTGCGAGTACAGGGTCTTGGACACGAGGAATGAGACCCAGACCAGCCCACACGCAAGTAATGGGAGATGTGAGCAAAAAAAATCTGATTTGCGAGCAGGAAAGCGAAGGCTGACAGAGAGATTGGAGAGAGCAAAAGCGAGGAAACGGCACGGCTTGTGCCGAGGAAAGCTTTCGGCTTGGGAAGCAAACACGCGTAACGTCCTTAGTTTCCGACAACCATGAGCAAACCATGAGCTCAGAATATTTGGGACATGAGTGCATGAGCCACTCTTTGGAAGAGAGATCCGCGCTTTTCTCCGCTTGGTCTCCGCCGTCCGTCTTCACCACGATCCCGCATGTCGTCAAATTCTGTCCTCCGAGTCTCGTCCTGTGCACGTTCCTCGGACGCGTCTTCTCGCGTAAATCACGCTCAAGATCCAAGTCAACGCTGTGACTTGCTTCAGCCCCGCTATTCTCTACTTAAACCAGCTTGCGGAATGGAAATTGAATGGTAGAAGGGCTGCACGAATTGGAGCGATGATGGCTAGCGACAGGCCAGCGATGGAAGGGCAATCTGGATGGCCGCCCTTCTTCAAGGCTAGCTTCAAGTTCATGGTCTGAGAGCTGTCCACTCTATGTGGAGTGAAGAAACGGTGAAGCCCCCAAGCATGCACAAATAAATTCCTCCCCTATCATGTCTCCTCGCACTCGCACCGTATTTTTCAGGCCGCCGCCTTGGGCTCTCAATAGGACTATTGGGCTAGAGTGGATGCATTGTAGTGAAACCAGCCAACCATTCCACCCCGAACATGAAGAGATTCCTCCGGCCGCGACGGTCGAACGACAATTCCAGTGCTCCGACACTCTGGATTCCCACTTGCTTGAATTCCACCAGAGCGTCAAGCCCCTCCTCACTATCCCGTCCTTCGACGATGCCTCCATCTGCACGTTTTATATCGAGTGTCTCTCTGACCAAGAGACGGATCGCGTCCGCCTCGCCGACTTCCGAGGCCGGACGACGCAAGGGTTGGTTGCACTCTTTCGGGCCTTGCCGCCAGACGCCGCGAAACTAGCCGTGACCGCAAAAAAACTCTGTGTGGACCCGGGATTGGACGACAGGGAACTCGTCAAGCAACTTATCATCGCGCACATATTTTCGATGCGCAGCGAGCTGATCGAGCTCAGGGCGTGGACGGCGGTATGTTTGAAACTCTTTATGCATAGTCGTAAGTAACGCTGCGCGCTTCCTTACTTACTCTTTTGAGCTTACACGCCACGGTCTAGACAAGCGGAATAACTATGTGCGGGAATTGCAAAGACGCCATCCTCCAGACCATCGGTGTCCTCCGACTAAGCCAAGTGAGCTGACCGCATTTTACCGTATAACTCGCCATTCGTAACCTCTTTCTCCAGGGCCACGAGTCAGCCCAGTTCTCGCTCTGAAAGCCCCCCACTCCGACTCCGACTCCGGCTCCGACTCCGACTCCGATTCATTGGGAGACCCAACATTCCGCTGTGTAACCACCGCGTACTACCTGGGTTCAGCGACACCGGCAGAAAGCAGCCTTTTTTCCAACGCTGCGATCTATCCTAGCTCCAGGCTCGTGCGCCGACGTAGTCGACGACCTTCTCTGGGTTGAAATCTTTCTGTTTCTCTGAACTCGAAGCGCACAAATCTGTGAAGTAGATACGTTACTGGGTGTGTAGGAAAACTGCTCGAGAATGTGTACGTGGGGAATGAAATGAACGTCGGAAATATAGCTTCGCACTCTTGCAAGCATACAGGCCGCAGGCACCGATTGTTTCCCGAGGCTCAGTACCTCGACTGCGGGTGCAAAGTCGTGTCGAGGTAAATGAGATTGTTCGGACACTTGGTATGCGAGTTCTTAAGGTAAAAAGCATCGACCTGAGACTCAGAGCACAATGGTCAGTGCAATATGTGAATACTGTGGTGTCTGCACGTTTCCTTTATTCCAGGATCGTCTACACGCGCTTCTGGTTCATCTGTTAGTCATCTCACAGATTCTCACTTGCATCCTGTTCAAAGGAAACAAGTGCTCACCTCGGTGGATAGATGAACAACTTATGCTGAAAATCAAGGCGACGGCCGACGCGCACAGGATGTACAAACCCTCCGCTTGGTTTAGGTTCGCTAGAACGCACTGACCACCGCGGGAAGGGTTGTGTCTATCGCGTTCACATAGGAAAGGTTTTGATTACGCAGGTATGTACACGAAATTCTACAAGAATTCCCCATCCATCTCTGTATTCCAAAACTCATTCCACCATTCCTTAACGCGAATATCCCAGCCCTCTCTCACCCGCATGGATTCCAGACTCTCCAGCATCGACACAGGATTTTCCGCCGTCCTCGTCGGTCCATCCAAGGGCCTGCGGAGGCGGAGAATCTCCATCAACGTCGGTTCATCGCTCAGCTCCGACGGGCCCTCCCCGTGCAGCGACAGCTCGAAGCGCTTGAGCGGTGTAAATTCCTTTCCCTGCACGCCCCCGAAGCGCTGCGTGAGCATCGACAGGAGCGCGTCGACCGTCCCCGAGGAGCGCTCGAATTCCGTGACGCGGTGTAGCCGCAGCGCGCGCAAGCGCGGGACAAGAACGGATGGCAAGGATGACGGGCTGAGGAAGGTGAATAGATATTCGGCGTCGAGGCCGCGCAGCTCCACGGCAAGGTCGACGAGCAGCGGCAGCTCCGTGAGGATGCTCGGCAGCGACGCCTTGGAGATGGCGAGCGCCCCGCAGAGGCGCAGGATCCTGAGGCCCCTGAGTTGGTCCGGCATGGGAAACAGCACGCCCAGTGAATGGTTCGCCGTGAGCTTCAGGTTCAGGCCTTGGATGCCCGGGAACGCGAAGCAGTTTATAATCTCGTCGATGCCCAGTTCTTCCGCATGCGAGTCGACGGCGAGGGACGCGAAGCGGAGGTGCGGCATCTCGACCGCCTCGTCGTCGTCGCGTTCGCCGTAGAACGACGCGCGGAAATCGACCATGGCGCTGAGCTGCGCGATGATCTCCCACTGGCGCTCGTTGTCCGGCCGCCACGAGCACTCGTATTCGCGGTAGCGCGTCAGCTGCGCGAGCGGGATCGGCGCGAAGATCGGGCCCTCGCAGACCGCGTCCGAGTCCATGTTCGCGTACGAGCATTCGAGGCTGCGGAGCATGGGGTATTCCGCCGGCTCGCCCTGCGCGAGGTACTCCAGCGCGTAAAGGTTCGGAGATTGTAGAGACACGTTCTGCCAGCGCGCGGTGTGCTCGCCGAGACACTCGAGGAACGGCTGGTAGTGCAGCGTCTCGTACGTGTACGTCAGGTGGAACGTGAGGGGGTGCGTCCCCGAGCGCGCGAGGTACGTCTGCATGAAATCGAGCGTCGCATCGGCGTCGCCGGGCTCTTGGTTTTCCTGCGTCTGCTCCATCTCGAGAAACGACCACAGTTTCGGGAAGGCGAGGGCGGAGGCGCGCCAGTGGTGGCAGACATGGCTCACGGTCCACGGGAAGTATGCGGGGAGTTTATCTCTGTTGCCTGGGATAGGAATGCATGCAAGAAAGACCTCGCCCAGGATCTCTGCCGGGAATGAAGGAGTCGCGACTGTTGCTTCTTGTGCGCTATCGAAAATTGAGGGAAAGTAAGACGGAATCCCGGAGTGGAACGTACGACATGGGAGGGAACAAGGGCGAGGGCTGGTTGTCTGACTCTCATCTCGATTAATGGTTCACTTTATGAGGAGGACTTGTGCCTTGTTTATCAATCGACCTCGGCCAACGCCGATCAAGGCCGACCGGAGATCACCGAACCCCAAGCCCCTATCTCTCCAGATTTTGAACGCGACTTGAATGCGAGGCTTGTAAGAGTCTAATTTCGCGTACTGGAACTTGCAGAACATCCATTGTGCGGCAGGAGATACGAGTTATCGACGTCTGCCATATCTGGTCGAAAATTCCGTTTCTCTGGACTCGAAGCGGAACCTGCGACTCGGATTCAAGCTGCGAAGTAGGTATGTGGATTTGCTGTAGAAATGCTCGACAATATGCACGGAATACAGTGAACCTCGAGCTTCGCACTCGTGCAGGCATGAGGACACCGTTTGTTACCTCGTCAAGTCGTGTGCAAGTCGTGTCGAGGTAAATTTTGCGGAGATTGTTCGGACTCCTGGTATATGAGTTCTTAGAGCAAGAAGCATCGACCTGATAGCACAATGGTTGTTATACTTGAACAGTTTAAAGCCACTAAGCAGAGGATCCCTGTTCGATTTGGGGTCAGGTCGTATGGCGTGAGGAACAGTTTTTTTCTTTTATCGTCGAACCGCGCACTTTTCCTTTGCTTTTCCTTAACGAAAATGACCGGGGATGAGAGGAGCGTTGTGTACACATTTTCATTGCATATTATTCAAGTCTAAGTTACAGTAGATCCCAACCGCCCCACAAAAACGCCTTCGCCTCCTCCCAGTGCATCCGCTCCCGCTCCTTACCAAGCACCTCGCCGCGCTTCACCTCCTCCGCATCGATGCGCTTCCAGTCCGAGTACGTGACCACACGCCCAGCAGCGGCATCGCGCACCAGCGGCGGGGGTAGCTCGTCCGCCGGCGCCGGATTCATCGCGAATTCAGCGTGCGCTTCCACATCCGCCTCGCCGCCCGCATCCACACCCGCATCCACGTCCGCCAAAACCGCATCCGCAACCCCATACGCGTCCATCATCGTCGTCGCCAGCACGCCGCGCGCCCCATTCGCCGCCCACCCCGACGCATACACGCCCCTCACGCGCCGCCCGTCCGCGCCGACCACGCGCCCCGCGCTCGTGCGCAGGTGCCCCGCGGCGGGGTCGTAGAACGGCGTGTCCGGCTCCGCGCGGAAGCCAAGGCTGGGGACGACGAGCGACGTGCGCAGCGGCGGGGCGGGCGACGCGGGGACCGCGCGCGCGTGCGCGTCGAGGGCCGTGTGCGACAGCAGCAGGCGCGGTTGCGCGTCGGCTTCGCCCGGCGGCGGAGGCGCGAGGCCCGTGGGGCTCTTGAAGAACTCGAGGGCCCACGTTTTGCGCGTTGTGCCGAAGGCGTTGCGCGAGCCCTGCGCGAGGAGCTGGAGGATGCGGGATTGCTGGCGCGTGGGGAGCGTGTCGGGGGGGATGGCGAGCAGCTGGGGGTCGATGGGGCGCATGGCGGCGTCGGGGAGGTTCGTGAGCTCGCGGAGCTCCTTGGCGGTGAATGCGGCGTGGAGGGGCCCGCGACGGGCGATTATGTCGACGTGGTGGACGGTGGAGCGCGCGAGGACGTCGAGGACGGGCTGCGGCACGTCGTACCTTGAATAATAAATAGTTGGCTATGGAAGCCGGGATTGCGACCTACTTTTCGAGCACAGAGACGGGGGTGAGGAGGATACGGGCAATATCGAGGGCGACGTTCCCGTTCCCAATCAGCGCGACGTGTGTGAGCGTGTCCAGAGCCGGCGGCGGCGGGGCAGACGGGTGCTGGGTGTACCAGTGCACGAATCCAAGCGCGGGCATGCACCACGGCGAGTCAGCCAGCGCAGTATGGAGGGTGGGCAGCGTGCAGCCCGTAGCAAAGACGAGGTGCGAGTAGTGCCTCTGCAGCTCTTGCAAAGGCAGCTGCACCGTGTGGGGCATCCCCGGCGGCGGCGCCGTTCCAATGTTCACGTTCCCATAAAAGCTGAAGCGGGGGTCGGCGGCGGCTTGGTCGAACTTGTGTGTGCAGTTCTGGACGAGGTCAGCGTCCCCTCGCCGTGCGCGACCCGACTTGCCTTGACCTCGGGGTGGTCTGGCGCGACCCCGTACCGCACCATCAGGAAAAACTCCCCCGGAATTAGCTCACCTGTTCGATATGTAGACCAAAATAGCTGTCTGTAGCTGCGGTAGCTTTGACCAGTTACTCCATAGCTTTATGTTGCTGTGATAGCACTTGGGCATAGCTACAGAGCCCAGCATAGCTTGTATGCTCAGCTACCATGTGCTACAAGACTTGGGCAAAAAGCTATGAACTGCTTCATAGTGATCGGTTGAAACAATGTACTGCTCCACCACAAAATCACTTCTGGCCCTTCCATGTCTTTAGAATTTGATGTCTTGAAAATGTTCGATTTTTTTTTCCCAGTTCCAGACACATTTCATGGGTAAACGATACGGAACGTCGAGTTAACTTCCAAGTTGTCAACTACTGCTGCCAGGGCATGATGGGACTTGCGAGACCTGCCCTTAAGGTTTTGGTGGATGGCAGGTTCCGGGACAATCATTTCTTGAAGTGAAGGTTGAGTGAGCTCACGGCAAGCGACAAAAGACTCATTTGGGAAAGCTTGGGAGAACCACTGGCGGCGAAATGTCGAAGTCATTCAAACTCCGCCGGATCATGATCCGGCACGTCAAACCGAATGGCGTGATTTGGCGACGCCATCAAATGGTTGGTTGCCCTCCTGTCTCTTCCCCCCATCTTCTCCCTCTTCCCGACCGCCGTCTCGCTCCCTGTTCCCTTCCCCAAGCTAAAGCGCTCCAAGACTCCTGGAGTTGAACTTAATCCCCTTCAAGAGCCTCAAGCCCTCAAGGTGTCTTTGACTGCTTCGGGTGCACGCGACGACGTCAAGACTCCTCAAGAGTACATCTCACGACACCAAGAGCCCTCAAGAGCCCGTCTATTCCAGCTCAAGCTCGTGTTACCTGTCGACGGTGTTCTGCCTCCATCCCCGCTGCCTCCTCATCGCTGTGTCATATTGCTAATGCGACACAGCAGGGAGCACTTTTCCGCCCTTCTCTCTCTCCCCCCTCGGTCTCCAAGCACCTTTCATCTGACAGGAGTCCATGTCCCCCGTCCGAGGTGCGTCCTTATTTCATCGTCCGAGTGTCGCAACTGATGGAGCACAAGATAGTCGCCACTGTTGACGCTACGCCGTCGGCATACGCTCATGGTCCGTGTCGAGGTATGTGTTGGTCTATCAAGACCATACCAAGAATTTGAAGGATTTGAGTAGACAACGGCGCCCCGCGACATCCTCGGCAACATTTTGACCCGCGCGCACAACCATGGACGGTACGTCTCACCCCAATATGTTTACCCATCGACCCATTCGTGTTTTTGTAGCTTTAAATCCGGTGCTCCGCCCACTGCACCTGCAGCCTCCACCTCTCCCCAAGGCCGCTCTCGATCGCGTGAGTCGGGAGTAGACGAGGATGAATACCCGGAGACCGAGGGCGAAAACGGTGAACGCTCTGATTAGCTACCTTTTTTTTGCATTTATTTCATTGTATATATCATCTGGAATTATCTCCCCTTACTGCCAATGAGAGTACATGGAGCTCTAAAGCACTATAGAGCCTACAACGCTACGGGGCTACGGCGCTATTTTAGCCACAAGGGCATCAGCAAATGTGGCAGAACCGGGAATAAGCGGGTGACGCCCATGATCCCCGCCAGATCTGACAGGGTAGTGATCCACACTCACCAGCGCTGGTCAGTTCATGTCAGAATGGTGCAAGCTCACCTGCGAGTGTAAGCTCCCTACCAGTTCGTTATATTCTCATACTTTCATGTACGCTGGGTGGATGCTGGCCAGTATGGTGCTACTTTGACAAAACTTCCCGTTTCACGCTAAAACTGGACGCAAACTGGGCGCTGCATTTGTGCTACATTCCTTTTACTTCATGGTTCACAAACTATCGACGTCCGATTTGTTCACCTCCTCATACTACTACTTACAAGTAATGAGTCGACGTCGCTGGGGATTACTATTCGGTGTGAGGTACCCGCCAGTTACATTTATGCATTTATGCAGTGAGTTCGAAATGTCACCCATTCCGATTCGCATGTGGTTGAACCTATGTCGTCCTGTTCTTGGTACCGTCGCCGTCCGTCGGACGCGTTCTGTGCACGCTGCGGGAAGCTGCGGGAAGTACGTAAACTCGGCGATGGCAATCAAAATCGCAACGTGCTGCGCATCAGCACGTGTTCGATGATTTTGGTTGACCGTCTTTCCTCTCGACCACCATGTCCCGCGACGCCCCTGCCGCTCCGCGCCTCTCCACTGCCTCTCTCCGCCCTCTCCAAGCTCATCTGGCACGGCTGCAACGTCGCGACTCATATACAAGCCCTCAAGCCCCCTGAAGCACCTCAAGTCTTGACTGTCTACATCGTTCCTTCAAGCTCCACCAAGTTAGCTCTCAAGCACTCAAGCCAGCCCCCTTCAAGCCTCAAATGCCCGTGTACTGGCCTCAAACCTCCTGGCCTCAAACCTCCCTTCAACCCCCTCCCGAAGACCTGTCGCCATGTCAAGCGTCATCAAGCACCGTAATCCTCAAACTTCCGCCTACCTCGTCTTCCCATCCTTGTCCTCCCCAAACCCGTGTCCTTGCGCCCGTCCCCCTGTCCTGCGCCCGGCGGGCCCATCCTGTAATCCCCTTTCCCATCCACCCCTCCACCCCTCCGTGCTTGCTCGCAATGAGCAGCACGGTTTCATCGTAGTACAGTGTCTTTCCCTAATATATCTGTTCTTCCCGCTATCCCTTGTGTGTTCACAACTGAAATGAAAGAAAAAATGTGCAGCAGAAATGCTCGCACTGTGACTAAGGGCGGGCTGCGGCTCACAAGATGCATACCATCCATGTGAGATACGACCAGATATGGCGTATGTGGCAAGATATGGTCGAAGTCGCCAGTGCTGGCCAGATCTGACGGATGTGGTCCTCGGTGATGATCATCCTGTGAGCGTCTGCCAGCAACCGTATCAGATTTCAGCAAACTGGTGATGATGGTATCAATTTCGGGACCTTGTGAGCGCTGATCAGAGTTGCGCCGATTTGCTGATGGGTGACTACTGCGTACTCCGTAGCAGTCTATAGCTCGCACTCACAGCTAATTGGTGATATATAACAGGGGGTAAGCTACCGTGCTATGCAAGCTATTGTGGCTATATTGCGCTAGGTACTCCACCGCATTTTTGCTGATGACAAGCCCATGCGGCGCCCACAGTCGGTCATACAGGTGCACGCGTAGACTCGCGTCCGTCCTGCGCGACAGCAGGCGCGACGCGACGTAGAATGCAGACGGGCCTCCGCCGACAATCGCCACCTTCATGGACCGTGCAGGAGATGGTAGGAAAGAGAAAGATCGAGCACACGGCGCGCGCTGGGAATAATATTTATTACAATTTTCTTGAAACTACATACTGTAGCGGGGCTCCCGCTCTTCTCCACTCTCCTACTCGAGCCACTGCTCCGGCAGAGCTCTCGTCGGATAGCTATTCCAGATACAATCCACGGCCTCCGCGTTCATTTCAACAATATAGCCCTCACCGTTGGACTTTCTTGTGTACCTATGTCGTTTATGCTCGACTTCCACCGTGTACTCCAAGCTGCATCGAGGGCCGTGCAACACATTAGGTCCGCCCATGTCGTCGTTCAAAGAGTGCAGGTTGACGTTGAACAGGACGCCACGCTGCTGGACCAATTCGGACTCCATGACGGAGATTGCGCGTGGCCCCTCGTGTCCAAAGTCTCTGGACGCGACCTCGCTTATAATGTCTACGCAGCGCGAAAAGCCTGACGTGCTAGAGAGCCTGCTAGGCACCAGCGACCACTTGCTCGATACGTCTAGGAAAGTGTGCAACCTGGCCCTGTTGACGGCATGCACGCGCAAGTGGCGAACATGGGGTAGATGAAGGTGGCGCAGGAGGATGGTACACGGATTCCGGCTGTATACGAAACAAAAATGTGTGAGACGCGACAACGTGACTGTGGTCCGCGGCCGTTGCTGCGGGATGGAGTCGACGTCTTGGAGCTTGAGAACCGTCAATTGGCGCGCGCTCTCCAGTACGGCAAGGAGACTCGTTGTGTCAACGCGAAACGAACCCCACACCCTTCCCAAGGCGAGTTCCGTCAGACCGGAAAAGACGGGTGCGCCAAACCACATGGGATTGACTGCGTCCAGATTCATCGTAGTCACCGAGCTCCATACGGCGCCCTCGCGTGGTATGTCGATGTCGGGCTGACTGGAAGCCAAGCCCCTTGTGTAGGCCTCGACGCGATGGAGAGCGGCGCTCGGTAAGCACATGAACGGTGCCATAACGGAGGCCCAGTCTGCGCAGTTGGAGGCCTCCACCCGGAGCTGCCCTACCGCGTCAAACACCTCCGCCATCACGTCTGATACAACGGCATTCCAGTCAGTGAGGGACCGACAGACGACGGCTATGGTGCGGTGGCCGTCCGTCATGGAGTCGTACTCTTGCGCGTCGACAACCAAGCGGATGTCCAAGGCTTTCAGTGCTTTGTACAGCATAAAGGTAATGTGTTCGCGCGACATGAATCGGAAGAGTGTAACTGTTCTCCAAAAGTACTGGTTCTCGTAGACAAGGTCCCTCCACCGGCGACAGACTCGTACTGCTGCTGCCCTGGCGAGAGTATTCGCGGCGAAGTCGCTTTGAGGGCCCATAGCAAGCCCGAGGATTTTGTCCACGATCTCAGCAGGCAGATCGTCCATGGAGGACATGGAGGTAGAGAGGGAGTTACATTGCGTTACACGGCGTCACACCGCGCCTCAGAGCTGGGAATATTATTTTATTAGAAACTAATCTAACGGCTTGTCGCCGTACTCGACCTGCTTCGTGACCTCCTTCGACGCCGAGATATACAGCCCGCGTACGAGGTCCGAGATGGGCTCGTTGGGGACCGCCTGCGCAAGCTCTTCTGCAACCCGCACGATCGCCTCCAGCGCCTCCGCCTTTTCGTAGCCCTGCACCTGCTCCGCAGTCAGCGCCGCAATCTGCGCGGGCGTGATTTCCTCCGCCTGCGCGGCGTCCATCTCCCACAGCGGGCCCCCAACCTCTTTCGTCCGCGCGCGCATCAGCTCCAGCCACCGTGCCAGCGCCGAGGGCGGGTGCGCGTTCCCAGGTCCCATTTCGCGCTCCGTCTTGAGCGCGAGCTCCAGCACGGTGTCGAACGACTCCTTGAACGACAGGTGCCACGACAGCGTCATCCGCTGGTCGTCCATCACCTCGATGTACCGCTCGCGCCCCCCATCCTCGTCGTACGGCTCATCAACGTCTTCGGGCAGCGTGTCCAGATCGTTCTTCACAATCTCGAGACCTCCCCCTGTACCGCGACCCAGTCGTTGAGCCGCGTCGCCGTGTCCTCGAGCGTCACAGCCGGCGGCAGCCCCGCCTGCTTCTCCTCGTACTTTTTCCGCACAATATCGACGCGCTCGCCGAGCGCCACCTGCCGCTGCCGCCACGGGTCCTTCGGGTCGAGCTCCTTGCGCGCAATGACGAGCGCAAGCGGCCACTCGACCTCGACCTCCTGCGCCTCGCCCTCGGGGCCCGCCGGCACCTGCGCCGCGGCCATCAGCTGGCGCAGGAAGCGCGTCGCGATGTCGCTGTCCGCGCGCTGCAGGTCCTCCGGGTACGCGTCGTGGAAGAGGTGCAGCGCGCTGAAGGTGCGCAGGTACCCGTCCAGGCCGTCGCCGCCCCACGTCATCGTGCGGCGCATAATCGGGTCCAGGTGTGGCTGCGGGAGCTCGGGGTAGTGCTTGCCCGTGAAGAACACGCGGTTTACGTCGGTCCAGCCCGTCGGCGGCGGGGCGATGTCGAGGAGGTGGTTATTGAGGATGCTTCGACCGGGTTCCCAGTGCGGGCCGAGGGACGTGCGCGGGTCGGTCCCCTGCGCGTACTCTGTTATTAGTGGGGTGAGATGGGGGTATTGCGGCAGCCGGAATTCTGAGTAGACCTGGAGTGTAGATGATAAGTATGGCGCGCAATTAGCTCGCCGGGACGCGCACCCAGAACGCGGCGGTGCCGCCATAGGTCAGTACGCGCGAGAGTTCGGGCCACAGACGTTCCCAGTCAAACCAGTGCGCCGCTTGGGCTGTATTGCGGCTTAGCACGGATAAAATAAATACGAGACGCAGACCGCACCGGCGATGACCATGTCAACTTGCTCGTCCTCGAGGAAGCCGAGCTGCTCTGCGGGGCTCTGCACGAATTCGAACCCCCCCGCACGCTCGCCCAGGGTCTGTGTGAACGCCCTTGCCTGCTCGATCATTTTCGCGCTCGGGTCGACGCCCGTGACGAAATTGAACCCCAGTGGTTCCTCCTCGAAGAACTGTTGGGGCATCTCGCCTTCCTTGGGTGGGGGGCGCAAGAGTTCGACCGTTGCTTGGCCTAGCAAAAAAAGTTAAAATTGAAATTTTACCGCGAAGTTCCCGGACAAGACACACCGGTGCCGCAGCCTAGGTCGAGGGCATGGTCCCAGCGGGCAGCCGAGCCGGGCATATTGAGGGATTGCTTGTGGTAGGTGAGGATGGACTCGAAGAGGCTGCGCGGGTATGTTGGGCGCGAGGCCGCGTACCTGGCCGCATCGAACGTTCTCTTTGCAAACGTCGCCATGGCCGCCGCAAACAATCGCAAGGAAGCCCTACAACGCGCTCAGAAAATAAAGAGACGCGAGTAAGTTTTTGGGAGGGAAAGGAAACTCGGGAGGATGCAGCCAAACAGCGACAAAATGCTCCGACCCATCCTACGGCGAGCTGCAAGGCCGGGCATCCGCCTACTATCGACATCTCGGGCGCAGCGCAGCATACCGAGCACTCTGACCCAAAACCAGCACCGAAACCAGCTCCTTCAACCCATAGCCGTTCATCGACGCGTCCCATAACAGTCGAGTATATCACAAAGCAGCCAAAGGGCTCTTCAGAACCCAAGGTGGTCGCTGTTTCGGTCGGTGTGAATCCTGGCTGAATAACGCGCGCGGAACGGGGCCCGCGCGCGCAAGGCAAAAGGTGCGCGCGGACGGGTATCGCGTGAAAGAGGGAACAGGTGAAGAGATGGAAAACATGGGCGTACCTCGTGAGCACCGTCCGCTCTACATCTCTGGCGACGTTGTCTGCAAGCTCGGGGTCGACGTTTTTAGTACAGTTCGGTGCAAGCTGAAAAGAATAAGGTAAGTAGAGTCGATAGAGTGATTGGACGAAGACTGAACTTGTGGGTAGTGCGGGTTTCGCCGGGCAGAGCGGGTCGACGCGTTCAAGGTCAACGTAGGTTCTGTGGAGCAAAGCTTCAGCGAGCGAAATGGAGGGAGAAGAGTGAGAAGAGGATGGAAGGGGACGGAGACGTGCGGTGCGTGGTCGAGGCGACGCGTTGGCAAAGTCTTTGCGCGCAAGGACGACACGCGAGGCGGAGATAGGGATAGAGTCAGAGGACGACAAGGAGGAATTGCGTACCATGCATCCGCGGGTTTTGCGCCTCGATTGCCGCATTCCCTGCGTTGATATTGCGTGCGGTCGGAACGTCGGCGTCGTCGCGGGCTTATCAGAGGCAAGCCGTCGCGGCGGCGGCGGTTTTTCGCAGGATTCGGTACCGCCAACGGGAACAACGGAGACTGGGGGATTTCAGCCCCAGGGAGTGGACCGGCTAGCTGGTAGGAGGTCGGTGGGCGGAGCGGTGCACCAGAAAAGGAAGAAGTGAGCAAAGGAGGAAAGACGCAAGCGCACCTTATCCCCTGGTATTTCCACGGCGGGCTCCGTAATTTCGATGCAGCCGCGTGGGCGTTCCATCGGGCTTCTGAGCCTCAACCACCTATCAAGCATGCAACACGAAGTCGCGCGCACGATGGATGTGTGGTTGAGAACTCCGGCGTCACGGTTTTTTCGAGAGTTCAGGTGGGAGTAGCACGATCCTGCTCCAGGCGTTTTCTTTCGAGTCGGTCGTAATGGAGGCCCGGAAGTTTCGGCCACAGGGGAATGGACTAGCTTGTAAGGAGTCGCCGGAGGCCGTCGGGGCGTGAGTTTGCGTGAGCGAACGAGGAGGAGGAGAAGGGAGGAGTCATGGCCCAAAAGGGAAGTCGTCACGCCTTCTTCTTCTTGACCAACCACCACAACACAAACGCGTCGCGCGTTTGTTGTGTACTGGAACGCGGGAACGTTACAAGTACGTGGCTTTGTGACTTGTCGCGTCGAAAGTCCGCGGACTCCGCCAACTTTAGGCGCTCAGGATACCCCAAATACCTAGTCTATTAGTTATCACGCCCTGTCAATAGGCGTCCTGCGTTATTATATAAGCATCCGTTTTGGGTCATCACGTGTGCAGGCCCTGGACGCGACTTGACGCGTCGCCGAGCACCCAGGGTGATCCATGTTCGGAGAAAGGTACCATGCTGGTTCGAAATAATCGTTGGCCGCTCTTCCACGCTGAACTGAGCCAGAACGAGGTTAAATGGGAGATTTCCCTGTTCCCAGGCCGGAAATTGCCGAAACATCTCGTGGACCACCAAACGAGGAGTAAAATGTTCAGCATCGTACCTATGGTGGTCCAAGATGCTTACAAGCATAAATGCGTACACTCCGCCTTTAAAATTCCCGTCGAACTGCGAGTGACGCGTGAAAACAGACGCGTTGTTTGGTCGTGCATCGCCCATCATTACATAATAACGCAGGACGCCGCTTATCAAGGCGCGGTAACTAACAGACTACAGTATTCCACCGGTCAGTGGGACAGGGGAATTAAATGACTGATGCTCCTCTGTTTATGTGCTTTGGAAAAAAACTGAGTCAGCCAAAACATTCATTGAGCATTCATACATGTTCT
This sequence comes from Mycena polygramma, assembly GCA_029449255.1. NCBI lineage: Eukaryota > Fungi > Basidiomycota > Agaricomycetes > Agaricales > Mycenaceae > Mycena > Mycena polygramma. The sequence continues at coordinate 50,279 of JARKID010000135.1, read as the reverse complement.
TACGGGAGGTTTTAATTTTTGACGCTTGAACAAGGGGTAAACCGGAGTGAATGTCTGCTACCACTCAGTGGGACAGTCACACAGCGTGATGTTGCCGTTATTTGGCTGCCCCTTCCGGTAGGCGCTCTTAATCGGGCTTAATCGTTATTCGGTACACACCAAGTACACATTCAAATAACTAGTTGTCTTCGTCAGTTGTCTTCGTCGGAGGGTTCGTCCTCACCACTGCCACTGCCGCTCTCGCTCCTGCTCCCGCTCCAGCTCCCACTGCCACTCCCGCTCTCATCTTCGTCCGAGTCCTTATCTGAGTCCATCTCGTCGTCTGAATCGGTGGCAGAGCCGCGGTCCTTGTTTGACGGCCCCGCAACGGCCGCGACAGCAGCAGTGGCACCGAACGTGGGCTTGGGCACCGCCGAGAACAACTGTCCCTTGAGAAGCGGCTTTGTCCACCCGGGCCGCTTATGCAAGAGTTTGGCGCGATCGCGTTCCTGCTCCCAAGCTTTGACGTCGGCAGCCCAGCTGGCGCAGATGGCAATATTCTCGACCTTCCTGGTGGCCTCTAGCTCGCTCCATTCTGCCATAGCGATCTTCCGCTCTGCTTGAGTCACCCGCTTCTGGGATTGCTGCGCTGCCTTTTCCTCGGCCGCCTTGTGGAATGCCTCGACACGACGTACAAACACTGTCGCCGTCAGTAGCCGAGGCATTCCATCACCCACCAATCGGCCTTTCTTCTTCAAAATCTTGCTCTCTTCCTGCGCCGCCAACTGACCTCGGATAAGATCGCAGTAAGCCCCGTTCAGGACAAGAGCAGACTGCATGCTGATGAGCTGGGACTTCTGGTGCTTGTTGATGACGAGCAGCTCTCGCACGGAGTTCTGCAACTCCTCCTCGACAATATTCGACGGCACCACCGCCAAGAGATTGGAATACCGTGCTTTCTTGTGCTTGTGTGGCGACAATGGGATCGGATTGAATGCCGGGAGGACTGCAGTTGACTGGATGGGGGAAGACGTGATCAAGAAGGATGCAGAGCTCGTACGGATCGTCTCCATGCTGCCCTCGAGTAGCGATCTGAGCGACGCTTGGGGTCTGGAAGTGCCCGACGGGCCGGCTTCTTCACCGTCTGGGGAATGGGGACGCTTCGACACATTGTGAATCTGATACATCATGTTAGTGACCGCCCGAACTGGAGTACTCGGGGGAACAGGAAGCTGTCCCCGCACAGCGGTCTCGACGCTCGGAGCCATCATCGCTGGGGTAATCATGTCCCGATTGAAGGGCCAAAGTCCGGTCTTTCTGAATGCAGCCTTGATATTTGCCTCCGTCAACGCCCGAATATGAGCATGAGCATAGATCTGCAAGAAGTTCGTCTTGTCCATCTTCAGGCGCGAGGTGCGCTCGAAATCTATCTTCTCCTGCATCATGTACCGCTTCACAGCTGCAAAGATGACGACGTCCAAGCCCTGGTACACATGGGTACCGTGAGCCGGATAGCAGAGGACCTGGATTCGGTACAGTCGAGCAAGCCGGAGAAACTCGAAGCCATAGTGTGAGAGGTGGCCGTCGACACTGAGTTCTCGGGTATCATCGCCCGCCTTTTCTACCGTCTGCAGGTGGAAGTCTTTCAGGAACTCGACAGCGATGTTATTGTCCGTCCATCCTTTGGCTTGATAAGCAATACTGCGACAGGTTAGTTCCGCCGTATCTGCTGAACGATATGACTCACGAAGCATTCAAGGGGTTCTCTTGGTCCCATTTAACCTGGAATGCTTTTCCTTTGAAGATAACCACCAGACGGGTATACGATCCATCAGCGCAGATCGTCACCATGACTGTGGTGTTTTCACGCCCGCCGTCCGACTGTTGGTGCTGGGTTTTCTGTCCCCTGGGGCCAATAACACGCTGACGGACATTGCCAGCTGGGAAAAAGCCGCTCTCGTCCGAGCCATAGATGTTGCCTGGCTTGATAGGGACAGGAACAAAGTCCTCGGGTGGGCCAGACTCGTCACGGAGGTCTTGATCGAATTCAAAGTCGCGTTTCCTGGATAAAATCTCCTCCAGCAAGTCGAAATAGGCCTTGTTTGTGGTAGGATTTACCGCCCTCCCTCGTTTGTTGTCCAACGATGTTGACCAGCAAGTCTGAAGGCGTGCAGAGTGCTTCTCGCAGAATCTCTGTGTCCAGTTAATGCCCACACCATCGGCCGGGAACTCCTCTCCAAGACGCCCACGGCATATGTCATCCACGCAGTCCTTCAGCCTGCGATGGGTGAGAGGAAATCCGCGCGATGCGACCTCGATAGCATAGCATATCACTGTCTCCACCTCCTCTTCTAGCAACCAGCTCTTCGCCGCATTTGAAGCACTCTGCGTGGCTCCTCCGTTCACAAGCCTATTGACAGTCGACCTGGAAAGGCTGATAGACTTCCCCGTCTCGTCCTTGTACTCCTGCTCGACCATCTGGCAGATTTGGCGGACCCCTTTGCGCCGTTCTTTGGGAGCCAAGATACGTGCCTGTTCCTCGTGATATCGATCCACGGCACGGTCCATCCATTCGTCCTTGTGGGCACGAGCATTTTGTGCCTTCTTGGTGTCGGATTTCGCGCGACCGACCATTGCGACGCGTGGAGGGAGGAGAGACAAAATTTGCCGTCTTTTTGATGTCATGTCCCCATTGGGATGTGACCATCAATCTGGTCAGCAAAGCGGAAACCAGTTTCCTCTTCACCAGCTATGGACAAGAATTGCCTTAGGATAACTAAAACTACTCATATACACTATTAAATCTATTTGGTATCCTTGGAATGTTTTGTAATGGGCATTAAAGAGTTGCATTCGAAGCAACTCTCTTGCCGTCTGCTGAACCAATTTTGCACTGGACTCGAAATATGCGAGGGAGCCACAAAGCCTGGTACAAACAACAAATATACCCACAGGATGAAGCATAATTAATTTTGAAGCCACCTGGTAAGATCTACGGCCTCAGTAAGGCATTTTGTCTGACTGTCCCATTGAATGGTGGTGTCCCACTGACCGGTGGAATACTGTATAATGAGCGAGGTACGAGCTGGTAACATTATAGCGTCTGTCTTGGAGAGACTACCAAATACCCGCAAAATATTCGATGCCGAGCCTGTTCTTGCCCGACGATGTCCTCGCCGCTCTTGCTGCCTTGGAGGCCCAAGGTGGCAGCATAGCTGCCCCCTTGCAAGCTTTGCGCACCCATCTCGCCGCCACCGTCGCGGATACCACGCCCCTGCCCCCCGCTTATGGCCCCACCACCACCTCACGGCCGTCTGGTCCCCCGCAGCATCCGATGCTGACCGCACGATCTCAACCTGCACAACATTCATCCCAGTCTGTGCGTCGCCGTCATCAACTAGGTGTACGACAACGAGCTCGAAGTGTCCCATTGCCCGATGACGATTTTTTCCACGAGCATGGTTTCCAGATGCTGGGTGAGCTTCATTACTCGTCGTCTCTATCCTATACTCAATTTTATCATAAACATTACTCGTAGCCCATCGCACGGGTGCTGCCTCCGCGTCCGGTGCTACGAACAACACGACCCATGCGTCTCCACCAGCCCAGGCCGCGTCTCTGATGTCTACCTCGCACGCCCCGTCCTCGGATTTTGATGTCGATGGCAACTCGGCCTCTCCAGCTAGCTCACCGACGTTGCAAGGCAGCTCCCCTGCAAAGCCAGGTATGGGCACGATACATGTTGATGAGACCAGTCACTGACCTTTCCTCAGCACGTCAACTCTCACCTTTGCGGCTACCTTCACCTATGGATTTTTCTCCTCCATCCACACCTCTTTTTAATCCCCCATCCCCCGTGTCGCCTGTGTCGCCGTCGCCGTCGTCCTCACCGCTGCATCCCCATCCCTCCCTAGTGCTAGGCAAGCGGAGTGCGGCTGCATTGGAGGAGGGAGAGGAAGAGGAAGAGGAAGAAGAAGAAGAAGAGGAAGAGGAAGAGGAAGAGGAAGAGGAGGATAGCGATGACGATGAGGAGGATAGGGATTATGACGAGTCACCTCCACCCAACACTCGTCTTAAAACTCGACGACTTTGCCGATGCGCGGTCGCTGGGGCTGCGGGTGATGGCGGCGGAGGGGGCGGTGGTGGGGGGGCCGGCCCCGCTCATTTATGGACCAAGGACTGTGTTCGTCGCGGCGATCGCGGCCGCATCCGCCAAGACTCGGACATCGGGCAGATGGGATGTCATGCCGACGGGTGTGAGCACCAACGGTGCCAAGGGGAGGCTGGGGGTGGGGCGAAGGGCGGCGCAGGGGCTGAAGGGGCAGAGCCGCAGGAAAGATCTCCCAACAACACTCAAGAAGGCCCACGGAAGCGCCGCAAGACCGGCACCGTCGGCTGGTGTGTCGATCCCAACGGTGGGCCCATACTCACCAAAGCCGCAGGACAGCTGTTGGCCCGACTCCTCGCCGTTTTCGCGCGGTGCCAGCGCGAAGACCTGGAGGCCGTTCTCCAAGGGCCTTCATCCACCCCGGGGGAGACCTTTTCTAACACAGCCGCTGCCGCGACCGACACGGCGGCGTTAGTAAAAAGGCTTACCCGCCAGTCTCAAGATATTCGAATCGCGGAGCTCGAGCACATGCTTGGCCTCATGCAACTGGCGCTCAACGTAGATTGGTACGGTGGCGGCAGCTTCCCTTCGATAAGCAAGTACTAACAGCATTGGTATAGGGAACAGAGAGACGCGAAGCTCAAGTGCCTGCGGAATGTTTCCGTTACGAGTCTTGCGAAGAAATTCAACAAGTGTCATCGAATGTTTGCTGAGTGGGTAGAACAAGGACACCGTCTGCTCCTGCTGTGCGCCGCAGGTAGGCTGTTTTCCTCCTCGAATGATATAATCTTCCGCTGATTATCTCCAGGCTCACTGTTCCTCTTACCCGTGATCGCAGCTCTTGATCTCCGCACCACGATAACCAGGCAATGCACTGCCAGCGATCTGGTTGCTCTTGCTTCTGCGTTGAGGTCCGTGAAGCGTAAGTCGTCATCTCTCTTCTGCTGTCTCTTGTACTGATATAATCACCTCTCCAGATGGGCAATGGCTGCCTATGGTGCGTCGTTTGATGGTGCCCATCCACTATATGCGAGGTCGTAACGGCTACATACACACCCTCGTCTACACCATACCGCTCCATGTAAACAAGGAGAAGAAGCTGTTACCACCACCGTCAAGTTCGAAGACATGAGGGAGTTTGACGCCATTTACGACACGGTGCAAACAAAGTACGGTTGCCTGTATCTTTCCAGCTGGTGTCTCACATGTTTGTACAGCTACCAAACCCTTCCTGCGCGGTCCGCAGAATGGGAGGTGACGACCTTGCCTCTGTGGAAGCCGCTTGAGGATCCTGAGCTCCTCAAGCTCCCTACGCCGATCACTATCACAACCCCTTTGGACTTGAGTTCCAAGGCCAACAAGAAGTGCCCCGTCACCAAAAAGAATCGGGACAAATTTACGGATACGCAACGGGTGTACGCGGACAAAGCGCATGTCGCGACTAGTGTAGAGGATCTTGGAACACATGTTGGTGATCTTGAGATCTATCAGCCTCCTGCCTGATGTTTTCCTCAGCTGAACTCGAACCACTCCGGTGGAAAAATAAGGCTGGCAGCTACGTGGAGGCCAGCACCAAAATTCTAAATGGGTCAGTGTTTATTGAGATCTCGGTTTCCCTCGCTCATACACTGTAGACGACCTCTATTTATTCGAGGTGCAAACAACGAGCTGGTAACACTGACTTTGACGGTCCCCGAGGAATACAGGCAGGGCCTCATGGATGCCCTCGATGCTGTTAACGTCGCGCTGCCTGGGGAGTTCAAGGACGACGACTCCAGAAGAAATGCGTTCAAGTACCTATCCGTGCATTACTCCTGGTATGCTCGGTTCGCAGAAAAAGTCAGTCACTATTCCACTCTGTTCCGGCTTCTCATTAATCTGTCTGCCTTCTAAGGGTCATACCGCTCCCACCGATGTCCATCTGGATAAGCTACGAAAGGCTCATCGGGGACGAGTGAATATCAAGGGGCGAGTACCTCACCAGTCCAAAGAAATCCTGGACAACCCTCGCGAATACGCACTCCTCGCCGAGGCCTTCACTGATCTCTTTGAGTTCCTCCGAGTTGCGGTGCGCCTTCTTTCCTTCTGCTTTTGTTTCCATCTCACACATTTCCTCCCAGCTCAAACAATATTTACCGGAAGACACCATGGAGCTCAGCATCTACGCTGAGGAGCTTCCTCTCCACGCATCCTCCCCTTGCTACCCATTCGGCGGCTTCGTCATCAACCTCAGCGCTTGTACATGGAGCCATAGGGACAAGAAGGACAAGCGTCTCTGTGTCATCGTTCCCCTGGGCAAATTCCGCGGCGGCCAGCTCTGCCTCGTCGAAGCTGGTCTCAAGTTCGATCTGCAAATAGGCGACGTCCTGGTCTTCCCATCCTGCGATCTGACGCATTTCAATTGTCATTTCCAGGGGTTTAGAGCCACTTTGGTTCTTCACTCGGACCGCGAGGGCGACCGTTGGGTGGAGGATGCCAACGGTTGGGCAGCGCATGTAGTTCGTCATGGTCGGCCGCGTAAATAGAATATTTTTTATTACAATACGATCAAAGCCTAATTAACCAATTTCACGTGATCAAAAGCAACCTCTCCTGGATTCACAACGACTCCGAGCAGATGGAAATTTCACACAAGGCAAAATTGGCTTGAAAGTTTAGTTGCTGTAGCCCAAGTTTGGCTCTCGGGCACTCGGAGTTCGCCCTGATTTGCCTAGCCTGACTCTTGTGAAAATCCCGTCGCAGTCTGACGGGACAATCGCGAGAGGTACTAGAGTACTGGGATCAAACATTGATCGGTGTCCATGGACAATGGACATCGCTAGCGATTTGTGTATAGATAAACCGCTGTAGTGATATCGATACAGCTGTCTGTCTACAGCAGGTAAGCTGAGGCACTTTGGCTACAGCAGTTTCGTTGCCCCCATCGCGTAATACCAGTTTCGTGACACAGATCCCGCTTCAGCACTATCGCTGCAGACACCTAGCGATCACTACATGGCTAGAGATCTTCCGCTGCACATCTTTCGCTGCGACCAAGTGGCTTCAACTCAAGTGCTGCAACCTCTTCAATGTTAGTCTTTCGCTACAACTGGAGTGCTTCCGGCGTATCGGTCACCACGAATCCCCACAGCGAAAATACTAGCCCCGTTTGACTTGACGGAACTTTTCGGGGACTTGAAATCTTGTCGAACGTCACCGTCCCATTCTGGCTCCCTCCCTATAGCTATAGCTAAATGGTCTCTGTGAACTCTTGGACTGCGTGGCTTGTTGGTCAGCAACTGTGTAGTTGCGCTGTCAGTCACTCACTCATGCCTTCAACACTCCCGACTTATGCCCCCGCGTTCTAAACTCACAAACGAGTGGTGTCCTCAGTGTGGCCTCACATACCTCAGACAGCCTGTCTGCTCGACTGGGTTTCACAAAAATCGCAACAAAGGTTACTGGTACCAAGAGGTACGCACTTCTACCCTCCCTCATTTTTTCAAATATAAGTAACATCTCTCTCTCAGTGCGATTTCAAAGAGTACAACGACGACCCTCTGTGTACTTTTTTTCGCTGGCGCGACGACATTCCTCGCCACATCGACAGACCCACCAACTGACGTCGTCAGATGTTGCCCCAAAATTCAGCTCCCTTCACTCCTCCTGGCTACTCTCCCTCATCCTCCTCTCCATCTCTTCCTCCTTCCACCCCGTCATCATCCCGTCGTACTCGAGCTCCTCGAGTGCCCTGTCCTGCCCCGGGATGCAGCGAACTAGGTCACCGGAACGGATATAGAAATCTGGCATGCGTTCAACTCTGGTGTGCCATCTGCTGTCAAAAAAGTGGCAAGCCCTGTGGTGCTCCTCAGCACAATGAGCCTGCCGTCGCCGTCCTAAACTCAGTCACGGTCGTCCCTCGGACTCCAGTAACACCTGGTGCTCGCACTTCTGCTTCTTCTTCCACCGCTGTCGCCTTTAGTTTCGAGCGTCCAATGGCAAAGAGCATCGATCCTGGCTGGGCTCACAAGGTCATCAACGGCGAGCATGACGTTGCAGGCACCGACCGGTTTCAGCGCGAGGTTTATCGAAAGCAAAACATCAATTCCATCCAGATCCGGTGGTGGATGCAGGTGAGTACCTTGCGTTGTATATCATAATCACTGCTCAATTATTGCAAGGACGACGAGGAGCCCATCGCAATGGCTGTTGGTGCCCCCACCTTTCCCATGTTTCATCCCAAGGATTGTGCGACCATTGTGAACCTAGTCGGAATGCAAAGTTGCACATCTTACGGTTACTGGGATGGTAAACAGTGGCTCCTCACCGACGTAGCCATGCAGATCGTTGGCAATTCCGTTACATATATGCGCTCACCCCAGGTAACCAACTGTGTCGGAGGTCCGAAAAGCAAGAGACGCTTGTCAAATATTGAAGAAGATACTCCTCCATCAATGTGTATGCGTCTTGACAGGTAATGTTTAATAGGTCCAACTCTGACTCACGCTTACTTCCCTTGTACTCTTTCTAGCGCGCGTCCTTCGATATCTCCTATCAACTTCTCAAGTCAATCCAGTTCACCAACACCTTCACCAAGCAAACCAATCTCTGCAATGTACAACCCTTTCTTTTTTCTTCTTCTTGACCGTCCTTACCTGCGAGTTTAGATCCATTGCGTCCACCGACACTGATGGGGGTGTTTTGGAGGTGTCCGAGATCACCCAAACACCACATGGTTCCTCATCGTGCGCTTTCACCATCTTCTTTTGTCTCTGGCTGATCTCATGACACAGCTCGCTGACTCCTCCTGTCGAATCCTTCCCTAGGTGCTACGCTCACGATATGGACGGGGGTTTCAGTGCTATGCAAGCTGAGCGTGGTACCGTCAAAGAAAATTTTGCAACAATATTCAAAAACCGGTTTGTTCATGGCACTTTCTATCTTCACTGGAATACGTGGAAGGTGTTGAAATCCAGCCCCGAGGGAAGACAGCTTTTACAGACGGCTGTTGACCAAGCGTCTAATCCTGGTGGCGAGTGGCAGTCATTGGTTAAAAGATTTGGTAAAAGCAAAGCGTAGGAATACTTGTCCATATTACATCGGCTTTTTGGCCGTGCGAAAACGTCCCTAGTATTGAGTATAGTTACCAAGCCTTCCACCTGAATCGTTGCTACCGTATACCTCATGCAATCAAATTACAATGATGGCGGTAAAACACTCCTGCGTCTCACTTTTAACTCCCCCCTTCATGGCACCCGTTTTCTCGCGTATTGCGTTGACTCGAGAGTATCTGTGAGTTTTTTTTCTTTTGTCTGTGTACGTCTTACTCACTGTCTATTCCAGGGATGCTCAGAAGAATGAGACCGGTCTTGGGGGTCTGACGTCCAACCATCTACTGGTCTGTTTTTCCTTTCGGAAAAAAGTTGATCTCACCGATCCCAAGGAACTTATACGAGTAAAACGCAACAGAGAGAGGTTGTTCCCGGGGATAGCCCTTTTTGAAGCTGCGAAAGCTGTTGTCGATGAGCCTATCACTGTCAACTGGCGCTGGGTTGTAATCCGCCGGTACACGGTGGAGGAAGAACAGACCATGCCGTCTCGTGGGAGCGAGGTTGACCAAAAGGTGGCTACCTGGTATGATCAAGGCCTGATCACTCTACCGGTGAGTAGCGATGACAGCATCGAGTTTGGAATATTTTGACCCTTCGCAGGTTGACCAGGAATTTCTCGCTGCAACGAAAGACCAGCTCTTGGAAGAGATACCTGCTAGAATTCAGAATGAGCCTGACCCTAATGCCAACAGTGCGTACCTTTTCTCGCGGCTTTTTGTTCAACAAAATTGACCGAAACATTTCACAAAGTTCCTCATGGTCCGGGAACACGCCCCGTGCCTCTGCGCAGGACGGTGTGGAAAGGTTCCAACTCTGACCTCAAGTACGCACATCATGGGTATTGGCAACTGATCAAGTCCGGTGAGCTTCTTCATCCTGCCTTTGGTTTTGTTCTTGACCCATTTCGGCGCTTAGATTCTGTCAATGCGGACTTCAAGATGTATGATGTCAAGGTCGTCTTGGTGAACTATTTTGGCGACGACGAAAATGAGGTGGTAATGGCCCGACTGAACACTGTTGACATTACCGACCTTGCAACCCTCAATGGGTACAATCCTCAGGCACGGCAAGATGACCTCGGAGAGATTGAGGATCCTCATCCCGATGAGCTCACTGTTGACGACGCAGAATTTGGATGCATATGGATCATGGTGAACACCCGAAAACTCCTCGATAGGGTGATCTTCACTGGACATGTAGTCCCGCAAGGTGCCTCCAGTTCTCGCCCTATCTTACCTTTGTTGACTGGGCTGATTCACAGACGAACCTTATACGGTCAGCTGGCATTTCCCTGGATATGAACCGGCGGCGTCAGGGTTCCATGGTACGGCGGTGTCTCTGTTCACATACCACCCGGACCAAACACCGTCGTCCACCTGGAGCGATGTAGTCGACACCGAGCATACTGTCCCTGCCTTGGGACACCCGTCCGCTCTGCGCATCGTGTTGAGTGTCTCACCTTACGAGCCAGAGGTGCGTGTCGCTCTTCAGTTTCAGCCAACAATCTGAATGAAAGAGACAGGGACCGAATGAGCTCACTGATGCAGAAAAACAAACCGTCCTCGTTGCCGAGTATCTCGTCGGCCGGGACGGGAATTGTGACATTCTAAAGGCCATCCGTTTGGACAACAAGGGCACCAAGGCGTCCCGTGGGAGGGGGCAAACACCGAAACGATGGACCGAGTGGGTCACCCGGATCTATCAGATCAAGGACTATGAACTGCGTGTACCTCATTCAGCGCTCGACGAATCGATCCACAACGTAGTCATCAGCAAGCTTGCAATCGGAGCGTCTCTGAACGTAGGCGGGCCCTGGGTTGCCAAGTGTCTGACAGCCTACGACTTGATTAAAAAACGCCGCCTGTGGCCAGGGGTTGAGGATTACTTGGAGGTCGATGGATCGAAGGATGCTCTGGGGATTCAGCCGTTTATAGTTGCTCTGGGAAAGTTCAAAAAGAGGTAGCGTAGATAGCTCCGTAGTTCGTCAAAGGCGCCCTGCGACCTGCGTACTGCAACAGTTGTGCAATCCATTCACAATTACCGAAAGTATCTGGCCGATGTGGCGATGCTGACCTCAGCCACGAGACCGTGGGCACATCATACGACCACGTGATCATCAACGCGACGCGTCTGTATAAAACGCGCACGCCCTTGTTTGGCTCCGCCTGGAGACACCGTTCCTGTACCACCACCATCCTCTGGCTGCACAATCCTCTGGATTCCCCTGCAGTTTTTCGCCGTCCATGCTTCATGCAACAGCTGTCATGCCTTTTGGTAAAGACGTTGGGATGTGTTTGTGCACCTCAGGATGGCTGGTATGCCTGTACAGACGGCTGTTTCCCGCCCCCTTTTTGTTTCTCTTCCACTTTCCCTCAAAGCCTTGGGCCTCCAGTGAGTACATTTCTACATTCTTGCTAGCATACTAATATTTGCCGGTGTACTTCAGGTCCGTCCTACTCACCACAGGCGAGTCCCTCCAATGACAGTCTCCAAGAATCACCCTCCATCAGTGTCACCACTCCCTATTGTGCACGACGCGAACCCGACCGTCAACGGTGCTCGGCCCGGCAGCACCGCCCCCGACACCGCCACGTCTTCGGTTCCTCCACGACTGTCGGACGTCTGACTGTGACGGCCAACCCATGCCTCCCATACAATACCTTTGAATGATCGCCTGGCCATTTACGGTGAGTTTTTCGATCTTGTTCGTTTCGTTTTTTCATTTCGTTTTTTCTTTCTGATTTTTGAGTGATTTTTGAGCAGGACGACTCGCAGAAAGTGCCACCCCCATCTGTGTGTTACCTCTACGCATCCCACCCGGTGCCACCCGATTCGAACGCCTGGGTCAACACACCGCGTAGTTCCATGTCCTGCCGAGGTGTGTGCTCTTGTCCTTTTTTCTTTCTCTGTTCTCAGCCATTTTTGAACAGCACTTCTCTCGGCCCACCCACTCGGACTGCATTTGTTCGCGACCAAAACTCGGTGCGCACGACATGCGACGATGGCACACAAAACATGGTGCTGAGTGCTGGTGATAACAGCCCGGTGCGTCCTTCATGCTTTCCCCCCCTTTTATTTGCTCACTCTTTGGACTGCTTTAGCGCTATCTCACGAGGCCCTCACCCCGCATGACACTCGTCTACCACCTCCAACCCATACGCCGTCTGCGCAGGCGGTGCCCAAGGAACGCCCGGCATCTGCCCTGCCTTTGCCCACCCTGTTCCTCCCCGATTACCCCGGGATGGACGTCCCATCGAGAGCCCGGGGACACGGGAGGAGGAGGGAGCAAGGCGGTTATTGTGGTCCGACGGAAGCCAGATGGATCGAGTTGGTCCACCTCGCTCTCCTTTGGTACGTTTTTCTCTCTCTCATTTCCCTTGTTTCTAACTCTTGCAGAGCTCAGCAGAACACGACGATGACACCGCCCCCGGATCGGAGGTCTCGCACATCGCACGTGCAAGACCTCCCTGTTTTCCTTTGCTCACCACCACTCACCCGTCCGTCATCACCCACGCCCCACGATCACGTCGCCCGCACCACGCCCGCCTCGCCCCCCGCCTCGCCCCCCACTGCGCCCAGAACCCGGAACCGGTCTACCGTCGCGGTGCGGCATCAAGGACCCCGAGGTCGTTGAGCGCACGCGCACGTTTCGTTGTCGCGTTTTAAGTCGCCAGCCTCCGTGTGCGAGGTCTCGATTCGGCGGTTCTGCGCTTGCACCCCGCGCAGCCACCACCTCAGGGCTCTGGCCTTTCTTCAAAATATAGGTGCGTTTGGGGTTTTTTTTTCCCTTTGTCAGTACATATCCTGACTGGTGTCCCAGCTCAGGCTGGATTCACACCCCGCCAGCACAGCCGCAGGAACCGGAGATCTCGCACGTGCAAGATCTCCGATGCCTTTCCCCCACACCGCCAACCTCAACCCCCACGTCACACCCGCGCCACACCCACACCCTCCCTCATGCACGACCTCCGCGCATGACACCGCCTCGTCGCCGCGTCCTTGTGAACGCACCACCGTGCGTTGCGACTTAGGCGCGGCACCACGCACCGACCACGCACCTGCGCAAGAGCAGCACATTGGCTCCGTGTGTGCACCGCTCCGCATGTGCATGTGTGCACATTTTGCGGGCGGAATGGCCACACGCCCGTGCAGTGTCGCCGCAACGACCCTCGTCGCCCCATGCACTCGCGCTGCACTGCGGCGGTATCGCGCACTCACCCCACCACCACCAACCTTCCTCCCCCTCCCACCACGTCTGTGCTGGCTTCTTACGCCGGCCGACTTGCGCTAATGTCCACATCACCCTTGCGGACTCGTACCCGCCCGCCTCGCACCCGCCCGCCTCGTAACTCCGCGCCCTACGATGATCCAGACCTGGCACAGTACCACAGTTGCGCACGACGTTGGGTCACCCCGCCGCCACCTGCGCAAAGGTTCGCACACAACTGACCGACGCTGTTCATCACGAAGCCGCAGCGCGTGCAGCCTTTGCGCAGGTGAATGGAGCCACCGATGCGCACGCCGCTCTCCGGCTAGTCAACCATCTCGCTCGCCTCCACCCCAGCTTTGCGCACTTCCTGAGCCAGTCTTGCGCATCGACTCCGTGCACTCCTCATCGTCACCGAGCCGGCGCGCTCCTTCCACCTTGGCGTGTGCGCGGCAGGGTGACCACTGCCAGCACTGCATCGAAAGGCCAACACTTGTTGTGCATCCACTGTCTTGCGCACAACAAGGAGCGGAGCGAGCGACGTCCCCGCGACCGGTCTGACCAGCGCCGCGCAGTGTTTGAGCTCTGCGTATGTGCTTTGTTTTGTTTTCCTTTTTCCTTTTTTTCTGACTCTTTTTTCTAGCGCCTTCTGCACTGGAAGAAGCGCGCGGCACGCCTTGTTCAACACACAGGCCGGTGCTCACCGCCTATGGCAAATCCCGCCAGCGCTGAGTGACAGACCCGACCCCGCGTTGGCATTAATCCGCGCTTGTGCGCGTCCGCCAACGAGTTTCTTGACCGGCGCTGCATACATGCCGCCCCTTTCGCACCAAACACCACGCACGCCAGGGAAGCGCACCCCCTCCACTCGCTACCACCTTCGCCCGCGTGCACATTGGTCGTCGGTTGCAGCCGTTTGGCTCCAGCTTTAGCGCATGCTACGTTTCGTTGCAGCACAAGGCTTGCGACTCAATCGGTGCAGGCATTGTACCACTACTCTATTGCTGTAGCAAATCTGCTGCAGCCCTTAGTCTGCAGCCAAACGTGCGAGCTGATTTCGTTGCAGCTAAATCGTAGCAGTTAAATCGTTGCAGCGGTATTGTTAGCTCTTTTGTGTAACAGCCCTATGTTTAGAGCAGTAGTTTTGTGATGCTTCTGTCGACACTCTTTCGCTATACATCTCCTACTGTACCTCTATGCATGGAGCTGTTTCGCTGTAACCTTATACCCGTAGCTGTTTCGCCGCAACTCGATATGTGTAGTTGTTCTGATGTAGCTTGTATCTCAATGGAAAAGCTACTCTGTTCAGCTCTCATGTATCGTGTCCCCTGCTTGGAAGGTGATTCTCGTGTCGCGCATTCTGAATGAATTGAACGATGAGAACATGAGGCTTCACGCGTGCACAGCCACGTGCTACTGTTGAGCTCAATACTTACCTCTGGCTCTGGGATCTTGGGGAGGGTTGCGCATGCGCTCATGCCTCACTCGCGTCGACGGCCCAACTATGTGCAAGTGTGGAGCCAAAGGCTCCGACCCTATTCTGACGACGCTGAGATTTTCACTCGGGAACCTTTCGCCCGTGTCTTCGCCGACTGCTTGAACACCCGGACACACGACGTTGGTCTATATTTGCTGGAAAATCTGGGGAGTACCTTGGAGAAGGAGTTCTACGTAGGTTTACTTCTCCTGAGGCAGCTCAACCCGCAATATCCTTGCTAGGTCATACACCTGGACGACTGGCTCACGTACACTCTCGGCGCGGCGATTGTCGAGCACATGCTGGCGGAGGCAATACAAGAGAGCCGGCTGCTCTTCTTAAATGTCCTCTTTGCGCGCTTCCAATTCCAAGGCTCTCGTGAAGGCGAGCAACGCGCGTACGACCTGCTAGGCGCTGCTCAAATGTCCAACTTTCGCCAATATTACAGGACTTTTGTAAGTTCCTACCATACCAGTGGCCTCCTCCCCGCTTAACCCGCTACTCCAGGATGAGAGTGACCTTCCGGCTGACTTCAGTCTGGACGCCGACATCGAGCAGTGCGAGACTGTGGATGACAACGCTAAGAGTTTGGATGACGAATTGGCTTGGGAGGACTCAGAGTTCGGAGACAATGATTATGAGGAGCCCGAAGATCCCATGGACACCGACTACATCGACGAAGACCCAGCCACGTCATCGGACAACGGTGGTGAACCTGGCGACGATGAACCTGATGACCGCTCGGATACGGATGAGTCGGACCCTGTTCCGGCACATCTCCCCAGTTTTGTGTATGACCCGCCACCTATTCACGTTCTGCCTCCAAAGGCCACTGTCCCTCCTGCCATCCCTCCTGATCAGCTCCCGTTTATTTGGGCGAAGAATTTGGATGACTTCTTTTTTGACAAGGTAAGTTCATCTTCATCCAGCATCTGAATGAATCTTGGCTGATATCTAACCTAGACTGGTGCCGAGGAACTCAACAGTGCTGCTGTCGTGAATGACTTGGTGGCAATGCGTGAACTCAAGGAAGCCACATATACGACCTCTTCGTTCCAGACGGCTCTCAAGGTTACAACCAGTTCTTTCCTCATGACACACAATGTTTACCCTGACCTTCTTGCAGGCATCCGGACTTTTTGACGCGATGCGAGAAGTTGCGCGGCCAGGCAATTTGCTGGACACGCGTCACCGCGACATCGAGCAAAGCTTCCGCTGGCATGATTGGCGCATCAGCTATGCGGAGCTCATATGCAACTGGGTAAGACCCACGGTCACGCCAGAGGAATACGAAGCGGTATGTGATATATTGATGAATTTCTGGCCCCCTTGTTCACTTTTTCTTAGACTTTACCGAAACCCGACCCCAATTTCAAGTTCACGGAGGAGGATGCCATGGGCTTTCTGGAATTCATCAGCGAGCATCCTCGGATGCAGCCGTGGACTTCTAATCCGACGGCGGTGTATCTGTTCCTCTCAGAATACACCTTCCAGGCCAATTGTGATTTATGGTTAATACCGTGTCTTCGCACTTTGAATTACCGAGTACGTCCTCTTGAATATTCTTGCTGCTGTGTATCTGTTGATGATATTGGCCCAGAAAATAAAAGGTTTCAACCCAAAGATCGTGCACCGTCGTATCATAGATCTTCCTCTGTTCAGAGTTGACGCAGCTGGTCTCGATGCTCAGCGCGAGTTCATGGCAGCGACACAGGAATGGGACCCTCGATTGGCGGTAATCATTAGCGAAACTGCTGCATACCGTGCTTTCATGAAGCAGGTGAACACGGATTTGTACCGACATCGATCTTCTCCCAAACGCCAAGGTTCTTCTGATGAACCAGATGCGGCAGTCCCTAGCACCTCACAGCATCGAATCCGGCGTCCAATCCAGCAAAACGCCAGGAAGCCGCTGAATCAGAACCGCCAGCTCAATAAAAAAAACAAGAAGGGTAACACCTCAGTCGGGATCGAAACGAAAGGCAAGGTTTTGGGCAGCGGAGGATCCAGCCCGTCCAAGAATCAGCCAAAAGTATGTCTTCTTTGTGCCGATTTACCCATGTCGAAGCAATGTGTTCGAAAATACTATGTCAAACGGCGACGGGGCAAGCAGCTGATTGGTGCTGCACTCACCTGTGCTCCAGAGCATGACCGAGTGCTGCCGAAACCCCCGGTGCATCTTCTTTCTGGAGTTTAATTCCTCTTAGTTGAAATCGTTGGCAGTCGAAACCAAAGGACGGGTCGACTCCGAAACCCCTTCCACCCGTGGAATACTATCACCCGTTCAAAGATCTCCAAATGAAACTCATCCAATTCCGAGAAGACGTTTATGAACGCTGTGGTCAAGACATCGTACGTTTCATATACAAACGCTCGAATGGTAAAAAAATTATGGTGCGTGTCAAATCCTGACTCTTTGGAACTCCTCAACAACTTTGATGTCAGGTCGGAGGTGTCCGCTACAAGCCGTTCTCCCAAAAGATGGTGACTCGTCTGCTGCACGACCACCGACTTGTCAAGTCCCGCGCTTTACGCCGTCGAGCCATGCTCCAGAGGTGGGCATATGGGACCATGACGGGCTGTGGCTCACGGCCACCCATGGGTGGCCGTCGCGGGGATGTTTACGGCCCATATGCTGCTCACCTCGGTGGTACCCCGGATGACATCCGGGCGATGTTCAGGGAAGCGGTCGTAAGTGCCAGGAATTCTTTCAGGGTTCGCTTCTGACAGTTGCACAGTCTGCAGATGCCCTTATTGAAGTTGGCAACACCATCAGCCCGGGTATGAAGCGGGAGATTTCAGATCTCACTCAAGAATCAGGGCTCAATTTACTCGGGCGTACGGGTATCGTAAACTTTACCTGCACCAACTATATCTCTTGCAACCATGAAGACAAAGACGCCGGCTTGCAAGACGTTCGAGAACAGAAAGCCAAGAAGGATTGCGCTGGCGGCTTGCGCCCGTGTGCGCAACTCGAAAAATCCAATTGTGGTCCTCACGATTATAATTTTTCGTACACCCGATGGGGGGTCGTGGTGCGCACGATGGCAAACATGGTTTGGTGAGTGGCTTTTCTTTTCTGGCGGCGGTGGACCAATCTTTGGCTAGGAATTTCAATGGAGATCACGACCATGGCACCATGATGCCTGCACGCAGTGCGATGCAAAAAGCTCGATCTTTAGGCAAACACCCTACGACACCAGCGGCCAGTGTCATCCGGGCTCAGCACATTAGGCAAGTTCGTTGTGGTTATAATTTACGCCCTCGTGTATAAGTCTTCAATCACAATTTTTTTTTTGTTCATGTACTTGCGTGACGAATTTATATAAAAGGGAAGCCTCCACGAAGCAAAGACTCTGATTGAAGGTGAGGGACATGACCATCGGCGGCCAGGCTGGCAGCGGTGTCCTCGTTGTGAAGACGAATCATCTCGTCCAAGTAGAAATTGTATCTGCGGAATATAAGTTTGTTGACGTCAAAATTTGGGGGGCACTCACTTGAGAACCGCCATATCCTGCACAATGTTCTGGTACTTGCCAAACCAGACGTTTGCTTGCTCGGCGGCCGAGGAATTGAAAACCCACTTGCCATCCGCACCAATGAGCTCTCAGAACCTTGCAGGGCTACAATGGGTTTGACAAAAGATGTCGCCCTCAGAGTGCTTGCATTTGAAGTGGAATACGTCAACAGGAAGGCCGACGTTGTCGAAATAATGATCACCACAGCTCTGAAGGTGCTTCAAAAAGGAGCAGTTGTTGTCGTAAAATATGTACGAAGGCATCGCGCCAGGGTATTCGGGTGGGAATGTGCATTTTAAAAAGGCCTGCAAGGGTGATATCAAGAAATGCTGACCGCAGAAAGAAAGTGCGGACGTTACCTTTGCACTAGTGACTCCTTCAGCTCCGAAAAGAGTTGCTCTGGAAATGATGATGCCGCAACACCTGACAAAGAGCTGCTCGTTGTGCGTCCAGCTCCGGGTCAATCTACCTTTGATTTTGGTGGGTGGTGGTGCAGTCAACAGCGGGTCATCCATCATTGGTCGAAAGAGGGGCTCAGACGGTCCTGCTGCAGATCCGGCGAGAGGAATTTCAGAGATATCGGCTTTGCGCAGTCGGCTGCGTAATTGAAACATAGCCGTGTTTCGTTCGTCTGCTTCTTTCTGAAAGGCGCGGTGCTCTTCATCCTTGCACGTATGGAAACCGGGCTCCGCATTGGCATTGCACCCCTGTATAGCGCAGATTTTGGCCAGATCGCGGTGCGTATAGCAGAAATGTGCGCGTTGTGAAGGTAAAGCCTCAAGACAGTCATGTACGGCACAACAGAGATGCCGTACGGTCACTCCGTCATGTACACCTGCAGTCATGCGATCTATGATGAAAACATGAAGTGAGATTTTGGGATGAAAACAAAGAATAGACATACACCAGCGCCCATCTTCACCCTGGTAAATCTTCATACAACGGTTACATGAATGAGCCGACATATCCTGGCCGGTGCCAGCCATACGCCGGTTTCTTTCAGCCAGAGCCTCGTCGTACCGGTGGTTCTGGTATCCCTCGTGGGGCAGCGAGAGAATCTCCCGGCGATTCTGCTTGTCCTGAAATATTGCGTGCAACAAGAAACCGTCCAAGACAAGGTCGCCGGTAAGTTCAATGCTGAGTCGGGAAGCGGTGGGCAAATCTGAGTCGCCCAGTAATTTGTTGTATACACGTGCAATTCCCTGGCAAGTGTCACTTTACAGTCGAGTAAGTATATTGGAAAGATGATGAATCACGAAGACATACTGAGCCAGGGCCATCTGGATTCCAAATTGGCGGCATAGATCGGATTCGATGTATGCGGACTCAGAAACATGGAGGAATGCCGGGACTTTTTCTGAATAGTATTCCCGCCGGGCGCCGGGCGCACCCGCTTGAGTGACAAAGTAGTTGTGATAATAACGTGTATGACAATCTAAAACAAGAAATAAGAACACTTATAGCACATGCAGAACCGACACTTACAACGGCAATACAAAGACTTTGAAAATATGGGAAGGACACCGCGGCGTAAAGTGTACAGGCGACCGAGCACCTCAGCAAGTTTGTGAGAGTTACACGCTGGCTTAAGGCAGAAGGAGATAGGTGGGGACAGGACCTCGGCACCTGTGGCTAGGTCAGATCGGAGCAAAAGACAAGAAAGAGCCAGTAAACCGATTTTTGTGGAGTGTCCATGGATGCGGAAGGCATCATCCAACGAAGGTGAAGAATCCTCCGCATGAGATTGTTGGGCCAGATATCCGAAAGCGGTCCACATGAGCTGGATAAGGCTGAGGTCCAGGCTCAAAACAGAGGCTAGCAGATGCGAGACAGGCAAAGGAAGCACAGGTGGACAAAAAGATGTCTCCGGCGGGACGATTTCCGGCCAGATTCTGTCTGTGAGATCAAAGAAACGAACAATTTGTGCGAATTGCAAGTTGTTCAGGAGTGATTTATGGGCGACGAGCCGCTCGACGATGGACCGCGCGAGAACCATGTTGAGGTTGTTGCCAAGAGATTAGCTGAGGAGATTGATGTCCATAGTTGTACATGTTTCTCTTCGAGTACATCGCTTTGAGTGCGCATAACGATACCGCTACGAATGATCAGTTGCACCGAAACGGCTCAAAGTGTTCATGTACGCGCTTATCGTCCTAGCGGTTCCGCTATAGCAGAATGGTTGCACATAGATGGCTGTATTTGAATAGCCAGGGGTATATATGTACAGACATTCAGCTTTGATGATTGTGCTAGAGCCAAAACGGTGTAGCTGCAATTTTTTACGAGCAAATAAATAGGTGGGTCAAGAGGAGCGAGACGGTTTGTGGGCTGGTCGGAGACAGAAAAGTGGTTGAGGCGACCCAGTATTTCGTTCAAACAAAAACGCCGCGAACGTTTAGCTACAGCCAAAGTGGTATGCTGAAAGGGGTGGAGTCATGGAGTCCGGCGTTGTCCATTGTCCGCCATCATTCCCATAGTTTCAATGTATTGACAATCGCGGGCGAGATCACGGCTCTGGTGTTTGTCCTCGCGCTGGATCTTGTAAAATCTCGATTCGGGCTACGTGGCCTTTTACACTATCTACCATAAACCTCACGGGATATTGTTCTGAAAACGCAGTGATTGGGCCTTTATCGAATCATCGGAGAACGATGAATGTGTGGAGGATGTACAACGCCGTATACGCTACCGACATACGTGAAGGAGCAGCAGAGAGCAGCAGATGTTGTATTCCTCCGTACATTCAATTTTCACGTACCTGGCCGCATCGATTGTTCTCTCTGCAAACATCGCCATGACCGCCGGAAGCAAGCTTAAGAAGGCCCTGAACCGCGCTCAGAAAATAAAGAAAAGCGGGTAAGGTTCTGGGCGGAAAGTTGGGAGGGCTTTGGGCAGGATCATCAGCCAAACAGCGACAAAATGCTCCGAACCCTCCTGCGGCGAGCTGGAAGGCCGGGCATCCGCCATCTCAGCAATATGCGCCCGGGGAAACTCCTTCTCATCGATACTATCGACATTTCCGGCGCTGCGCAGCGTAGCGAACACTCTGACCCAAAACTTGAATCCGCACCAAAACCAGCGCCTTCAACCCATTCATCGACGCGTCCCATAGCCGTCGAGTACATCACAAAACAGCTAAACTCGCCAGGACCCAGTGTGGTTGTCGACGCCAACCCCGCGGGCTTCACGTTGTTCGGATGGACAGCCGTTGCAGTGACTTTGCTGAGTTTGCTCGTCCGTGCGTCGCCGCTCCTTCATCCGTCGCGTTAGATGCTCATACCCAACCAAGTCTTGCTACAAATCGCGGAAGACTTCGAGAAGCGCCTCGCCGAACTCCGGCGCTTCCTTGCCGACGCGCCCGACCTCGCGGAGCTACGACAGAACGACGACGCCATGGCCGCGCACCTGAACGCGCTCGTACCCCTGGCTCTAGACACGGAGTTCAACAACCAACACTTTCAGCAGACACTGGCGCGTCTTCGTACGGCGGGAGACACCGGGCGAGCAGCGATCGCGGAGTTCTGCTCGCGGCTCCACAAGATTATCCTGGCGGAGACGATCCCAATAGAGAAGCCGAGCTACATTCATGCGCTCTACGCGAGCTTCGTGGCGGAAGCCCGCGCGAATGCGTCCAGAGCGCCTGCGGAAGGCGTCGCCTCGACCGACTTTTCCGGTATGTGTTTTGTTATCTGTCTCCCCGTTATTTGTGTTGATGGAGTCGGATAGACTCGGTGCCAGTCTCTACGTTGAGCAACAATCCTAGGAGTATTTTGCAATGAAAATTGAGACAAACGGGCAAAAACTGAGAGAGAAAAGAAAAAGTGGCGGCAGGGTTGCTCGAACGTAGAGACTGGGAGAACTTAGTACAGGAATGTCACATCAAAGTTGTACGTAACTTAATCAATCTGACTCAGAGAAATTTCGATGTGTTGCATTTTTGTCCTCCTCCGAATGGAATTCTGAGTCGGAGCGAAGGTGCGGAGACCTTTCAGAATACTTTATCCACCCTCAGATGTTTGCAGCCCTGAGTTACCATTGAGAAACGGACGACGAGCGGCAAGTGATGGGTGGCTGTGGGTGGCTGAGCCGGTCCGATCAGCTCAGCATTCTCGTGTATGTACTGCAGCCTCTGATATTGGGGGAGTGAAAACCATGGGCTCTGGGTGCCCCACGACGCCCGCAACTTTTGTACAACTCAGAATTCTATTCGGAAGAGGTCGAAAATGCAACACATCGAAATTTCTCTAAGTCAGATTGATTAGGTTACGTACAACTTTGATGTGGCTTTTCTCGACTAAGTTCTCCCAGTCTCTATGTTCGAGTAACCCGTTGCGCATTTTTTTCTATCTCCCCCAATTCTGCTCCGATATTCTTGAAAAAATTATCATACCACTACTAGGATTGTTACTCAACATAGAGCTGGTTACGAGTCTAGGAGTCGGACGAGACGCATTTGAACTGCCAGACGATTATACGCCGAAGAACTCAAAATCGTAGCACAATTGGTATGGCTGATTCCGCTATACGCTCCTCCAGAATATTCACCGGCGAAACAGTGATATACAAGTCGTTCAGTTCAATTCACCGTGTTCTGCTTGATCGAGCTCTGGAGCCAGAAGGACAACCAATTGGTCCTTCACCGCCGCCCTCAGGGAATTTCAGCAGCAGAAACGCACACTGTTGCATCAATCATTATTGAAGGGGACATAGCAGAGTACCGAAAAACTTTTCCGGTACGCCACTCATCCTCGATTCCGCTCACCATGTTCATCAACGGCAAATCTTTTATTCAAGCCCTCCCTCCCTTACCCCGTCGGCCGCTCACCAATGACCAACGGCTTGCAGCCAGCGACGTTCGCCAGCCACACCACGCCTGTCTCAGCCAATGGCTCAAGGGCAACATATACTATTACCCGAACGAGAGCGACTTGGGCCAACTCGACGCCGATGACGTCTTGTGCTCGAATGCGTTACAGAAAGGCTAGTTTTATCTTCCCTTGTGCTTTGCAACTCGCATCTGATTGGCCTATTTACCAACGATGGGTCTTCCAAGGCCCCGACCTTTTGCCACCTGTTCCTCTCCATTGAAACTCCCTCCTGTGCCGGGGTGCCCTCCCCACACCACAGCTCATGCTCGGCCATTGGTCCGGGTCGCACGAGGATGGGGATGCTCCCGACTGGACTAGATGCATGGGGGCAGACCGCACGTACACCTTCTGCGAATCCCGCCCTTTCATGGCCTGCTTCGTATGCCGTCTGACTCCAATCTGGGTTGGAGACGTATCTCAGGTCAGTGTTGAATGGCCTTCCCTCGTATCGCGCTGATTTTTTTTTCTGAACAGCAAACTGTCTCACCCCGCATGATGAACTGGGCAGTAGCAAACGCGAGGGGAACGAGGGCATTGGCGGAGGTCACCTTACAGCGGAGACGGCTGACAGGCTGTCGCAGGAAATCATCGACTCAGTGTCTTTGTGGTTCCCACACCACGGTCGTTGGGTTCGGGGTAAGACGTTGCGGTCTCGGAGGGTTTCTCTAGACACTGTATCTGAATTCCATAGCACCTCTGTATGTATTCATAAAATTATCTAGATTTGACTTCTATCGCACAAGTACCGGGGAGAGTCTCAGTTATACTTACAAGAAGTACTAGTCAGAACTCGCTTCTTTTGAGAAGTCTCGCGATGTACGAAATCCGCAATCAATATTCAAGTGGCTACCTATGTACGTCTAGCCAGGCGCGGGCAAGAGAGTGCGGCGGGCTGCAAGTGCGAGTGCGCACCGGCGCACGGGACCGGCGAGCTGGGGGACAGCGTGCGCGAACGCCGCATAGGCGCACACATCGGCTGCACGGCACGGGGGCAGCGCAGGCCGCGGGGAGTACTGAAAAGAACATACCTAGATTCGGCCATGGGCGCGCTAGGGTGTTCTGGTGGTCTGCCTTGGATGCGCGCGTACGCGACGCGACATTGTTGAGCTCCTGGCCGCCGCGGAACGCTTCGGACTCAACGTGCTCTTGCCCTCGCTGCCACCCATGCTCACTTGGCAGGTGACGGCAAGCGTGTGGCACAGCTGCGACTCGCCTGTGCGGAACTCACCAGATCGCGCCCGTCTCGATTCCACCTGGCGTGGCAATGAGTGAACACGAGGCGCGATAGAAGAGAAAGGGAAACTCGCACCTCCAAGAAGGAAACGCATCGAGCTGTTTCGAGCCGGTGGTGGTATGGACGAGCTCCGAGCGGTGAGCATGCACCTCGGTGGCGGTCCGGAAGCCTAAAGGAACAATCTTTGCGCTGAGATATCTGGTGAGTGAGGTTGTGAACGACGAGAAAAGCACGCACCTTGTTATCGTTGGCGTTTATGCCGGCCTCTGCAGCTTGTTGACGAGGATGGGGGCGGAGGACTGCTGAGTGTCTTCTTCGAGATCGTCTTGCTGCGAGGATTGGGACATGGTTGTGTGGGACAAAAAGAGGAATGCAAAGAGCGCAGTGCGACTCCCGTGAGCGCGTGCATGTCCAGAACCGGCTATGTGTGTACACAAGTAGCGCTTGAGCTGCGAGAGCAGCTCGCGCAGACGCAGATTCGGGCCGGGCGGGAACGGACAGCGACGACGGCACGATGTACAGGAGCGCGTGGGACACTGACCAAGTACCCGCAGGATCGGGTGTGCATGCGTAGAAGGGTGTGTGTGGGTTGGTGACTGGGGAGAAACGACGAGTGAGCGGGGGAGCGCGACGCACAGAAGGTTCACACACCTTCTAGTGGCTGAATTGCCATTCAATAGCGCGCAAATGTCCCTCCACTCCGTCTGCACCAGGTCTTGAGCGATGAAGGTGCGGTTGACACGTTCAAGGTAGCGGGGAGAGTTCAGCAGATAGTTTGGGTGGGCCCGAAGCCGATCTTGTTTTTGTTCTGGAGCAAGACATCCGAGAGTTTGCTGAGTGAACGAGGTGGCCCAAAAGGGAAGTCGTCACGGCTTCTTCTTGACCAATCACCACAATACAAACGCGTCGCGCGTTTGTTGTGTACTGGAACGCGGGAACGTTACAAGTACGTGGCTTTGTGACCAGTCGCGTCGAAAGTCTGCGGACTCCGCCAACTTCTAGGTCAAGGATACCCCAAATACATATGATGCCCAGCCTCTTTTTGCCCCACGACGTCCTCGCCGCCGCTCTTGCCGCCCTGGAGGCCCAAGGTGGCAGAGAAGCTTTACGCACTCACCCCGCTGCCACCGTCGCGGATATTACGCCCTCACCCACAAATATCGCCCCACAATAGCTGGTCCTCTGCAGGATTCAACGCTTGCCCGCGCGACCTCTACACTGCGGGGATCGAAAACTTTTCTCCCAAGGAAAAAGGCTTGTGAGAATGTTCTCAAGGTCCGGACGGAAACTTTTCCCTGTGCGTAAAATTTACGGGAAAATGGCCCTTTTCACCTCCCTTTTTCTCCCTGCAAAAGGAGTCGTTTACCTCGACCCCGAGCTCAGAGTGTCATCCTACCGTATGACGATTTTTTCACGAGCGTGGTTTCCAGATGCTCGGTGAACTTCAATCCTCGCCGTCTTTATTCTATGCTGAACCTTGCTGGTAGCCTATCGGCGGATATTACCTCTGCGTTCAAGGCTCCGACCGGCGCGTCTCCTGCAGCCCAGGCCGCGTCTTCGATGTCTACCTCGCACGCTGCATCCTTGGACTTTGACGTCGACATGGACTCCGCCTCCCCAGCTAGCTCACTGGCGTTACAAGGCAGCTCCCCTGCAAAGCTAGGTACGGGCAAGATACATGTTGATGGGACCAGTCGCTGACCTTAGTCACTGACCTTTCCTCAGCACGTCAACTCTCACCTTTACGCTTGCCTTCACCTATGGATTTCACTTCCCCATCCACTCCTCTTTTTAATCCCCGATCCCCCGTGGCGCCAATGTCGCCAATATCCTCACTGCTGCATTCCCCTCCTTCCCTACTGCGGGGCAAGTGGACTGCGGCTGCATCGGAGGAGGAGGAAGAGAAAGAGGACGACAGCGACACCGATGATGATGGGGAGGATGGAGATCATGACGATGCATCCTCCCCCAATACTCGTCTTAAAACTCGACGAGTTGGGATCTGAGCTAGTGAGTGCTCGGCTTAATATAATGAATATTCTCTTACCTGTTTCTCCTAGCTGTTATCTATCTATCTGTTTCTTTATACACGCCAAACGATTTATCGGCCGGTCTTCGTAAAAATAACTATTTATTCACTCACTCAGTGTCTGAGGCATGGGTTGAAGCAGAGGACCCCACTTGTACCTTGCTATTGTCGGGTATGCAAGGGGAAAAACATTAACCGCTTCACAGAAAGGACACCATGATTTGGCTCTCCGTCTAATCAGCCACCAAGCGCATGAACGAACTGTGGCCGCAGCAGCATTCCATCGGTTCAACAGCAAACACTCCATTGCTCCTTCCACTTCCTTCCTAGGCTGCAGGACCCGGCTTCAGTTCCTACCTACACCATCCTCCCGTCATGAATTCCCCGCACATTTGGCCGACCAACCCATGCTCTTCGCGCCATACATAGCTACTCTCACACCGCATCCAGTGCCAACGATACCCCCGCCCCCTTTGCGACAGTAAACTCGGGATCGGTACATTATCTACTTCTCAGACTCCAACTCGTAGCCCGCAGAGTGTAACATCGTCGCGAGCTGGGCAAATAAAAATCAGCTTTGCTTTTCCACCCCCTTTGCCGCTCCCTGGAATATCACCGCTCCCACCACTACTACATATAATTCGGTCCGGCTCGATCCTCTACAGCCAACCCGTTCAGACCCACTTCTTCAATTGCCCCAAGTCTGCACCGCCCTGGCCATTCTCCATCGTGTGTTGATGTAAGACAATGTAGAAAGTTGACCAAATTACCGCCACCGTCTGGTAAGCGGCTCCCCCGCGCGCGCGTCGATTCCCCTCGGGAAGCCGAAACATACCAAACACAGCTGTGTGACGGGGACATCATCGTGGTTTATGTGCGCCCTCCTCTAGCTCTGAATCGATGGCGGCCAATCTCTGCTAGATGGACAGTCTGACGGACAATGTTTTCCCTCATGAAATGGCCGAGATATGCTCCCAGACCCAGACGCCGACCCCTCGGACGATGTGCAAGCACAGTCCATAGCGGACCGCCCGGAAATAAATGCGCGAGAGTGCATGGACATTTGAAGCTGCGCTTCGTCGTTTTATCCCAGTTCTCGCATTAATCGGACCGCAGGGCAAGCCGGCGCGACACGGATGTTTTTCCCAGGCGGGGTAAGTTTCTCAATGATTCGCGCCGTTTGAAGACTGATCAAGCTCTTTTGCAGAAACCGTACGAGTTGATTTCTTCGATACGCTACTGATATTAGATGGCAGCGTTGGCTGTAGTTCGCCATTGGTTCGCGAGACTGTCACTGATCCATGGCCGGCTCAGGATCACAAATCTGCATGTAGAATAATTATCAGTCGTGTATCTGGGCGTGGACAGGGTTTATAATCTAAGTATGTTCTGCGAACACATCTACTGTTTATCTCTACAATTGGTCCAAGAAGTAGTTACATATGTCGTTCATCGCTCGCTATCAGTCCTCCTCCCGCCACTACAGGGTTCTGAGCACCGCACGCAGCCATTCTTGCATATAATTCGACGTAAGCGTGATTGCTTGGCCCGCCATCCATAGGGGTTCTTCAGACGGCAGAAACAGGTCCGATGCTTGTAGAACCAGGGCTGGCACCTGCGCGATCTCCTGGAAACCATGCCGCCACTGAAAGGTGACCTCTGGAACGGAGGTCGCCGGATTTCTTTTCCATTTTTCCAGCTGGACCTCTTTACAATAGAGAACCGTTTCGGGCCGAACCTTGATAATTATGACGGTGAGAACCTGAATCATGTTAGTTTGATAGCAGTGAGCGTGGAGGGGATCAAACATAGGTGGTGGGTGTAAGGGAAGAGGGCGGGAGGTCAACAATGGGGTTGCGTGGATGATTGCAGATTTTTGGGGCGACGTAGAGAGTGGAAAGGTAAGGTGGGAAGCAGACTGCCCAAGAAGAGTATGAGACTTACCTCGCTGTAGGAGTTCAGCCACAGCTCGGCGTCCCGTGTAAGCTGAACATAACTCTCAGAAACCGCGACTTCAATCACTATAGAGGGGATGAAAGACGCCCGGTTTCCGGGGTAAGCCCCCCAATCCGGCTGCTTTGAAACCCCTCCTGCGAAATGACCTAGAAGCAGGACAGTTAACTGCGGCGTAAGTTTCAGCCCCCAAAGTATACGCACAGGCATCACAACAAGACTGGAGGGCGATATTGAACCCTGGGTGGATTGCAGAACCCATGCTGGTGATTTGATGTGCTATGCCTCCCGCCGCCGTTCCATGTGTCTTGGTAATAGGGTGGATTCTGACGCGGAGTTTGCCAGGTGTGATAGTGATACTGTCAAGGCCCTCAGAGGGAATAATTGCGAAGTAGAGATGGGCAATTACCGTAAGACATTGCGATAAGAGAGGGCATCCAGCTGGGTGCATGCTTCCTGGATTTCAGCCTCGCCGATATCGATTAGGAAACCCTGAGTGCGGATACGATCAGACTGCCGGTGGACCTCGTCCAACTTTTGAAGACTGGGATACGAAAGACGTTAGAACAGTCCGAGTCGAAAAAAGATATGGAGCACTCAACAGGGTAAACAAGTCATTCGTTTTGGTACTGCTCAGCGGGGTGGACTGTACTTGAAGAGAGGTTGCTGCTGCTGGGCTTCTATAATAGGTATCTTCTGTACCATGGACGGCGGCCATGGTGGTTTTTCGTGAATCGTATTTCCGACCAGCTCCGGCCCGGCAAGTCTGGGTCAAACTCCGGCAAACAGAGGACCTAGTTTGACGTCTTGGTGATTACGAGGTTTATGATTAGATCAGCTGGGCATTATGTGCCAGTGGCTGTGCGGTTATCTGCCACGGCAGTCTGGAACTTCACACTCACAGGATCTAAATCCTTGAAATAATACAGAGGCTGTATCGAAGGGTACAGAAATGTTCTATGTCCTCAGAAACTAAAATGGTGTCTGGTAGTTCTTGGGATTGCGAAGTGGCAGATAACTGCGTGACTGGCAGATAATTCCATCACGTCACAGTTAGTATCTGCCGTCCACACATCCACCTCGCTTTTGCCTCGCTTTCCTCCCTCTGCACTATGGCGGTCGGAATGCACTTTTATTAAAATCACTATAAAATGTTCATTTTCATCGTAAAATGTTAAATTTGGACTCACAATGTTGAGAAACCACAAGTTTGTTTGTTTTGAGTGCAAGAAGTATAAACTCATTTCTCATCAAATATTCTGGTTTCTTGGCTATCGAGGTCAGGATCAGTACTATTGGGGCAACCAGAATAGTCCACGTGAAGTTTTTCGCAAGGTCGAACTTGAAGTTCGACAGAGATTGAATTGCCTTGCAACTGAGGTTCTGTCACCACAGGCATGTCCCCAATATTATGACACTGAGCTGGCCGGCCTACTGGACCCAGTGGACAGGGACGTTCAGAAAAGTATGCCCGGGTCGGCCGAATGACATTGAAGCACATCTGATGGTCAAATCAGGCCGGGTTTATTCAAGGTGAGACCATATCGGGGTCAAATTCGTCACCGTTGTGCATAACAAGACAGACAAAAACTGCTGGATTGGGAGTGTAAGGCCCGTTGCCAAGTGATCCGGCTCATGGAAAGCTGGGGATTGCCTAAACTCCAAGTTGAACTTGAACTTCCACTTGAACTTGAACTTCCACTTGCCGAAAAATTCCAACGCGGAGTTGAACTTCGAAACCAAAGCTCGATTATTTGATGAGAAATAAGGTCATAAAGAAGCCTCTGTTCATTGGAAGTTCGGAGCCGACTTCGAGAATATGTAGTTCAACTTTGGTTGTGTAAACTTTCTGCCCGAGGAACTTTGTATAAAGTGTCTGAGAAGTAAAACTTTGTATAAAGTTGGACCATTTTTTGAATGTACAAAGTCGGTATGAAGAATCGTACATCGTCGCCGTGAAGACTTTGTATAGTGAGCCCGGTGGTATCACTGATGGTAAAGTGATGGCATCACCGGCCGGATGGAGGACATGTTTTGGGGTCATCAACACCACCGTGTGTAGGACTCAGAATGGTGATCCTGCCCCCCTTGACGCTTTTCAGCCCCCAGATTTGGCTCCCGGATGGATTCGAATCGATAGACGGAGGGAAGGGCTCGATGCCGGGCGTGCCGAAATGATCCGTGCTATGCCAGCACCGCCACCCATCACTGATACCGCCGCACAAACTTTATACAAAGTCTTCACCGCCGATTTTACACAATTCTACGGTGCTCAACTTTACACAAACTTTGGTTTTCAGACATTTTATACAAAGTTCTTCAGACAGAAAGTTGATACAAAATTTGAGACCCAAAATTGAACTACACATTGTTGAACTTGGCCGCAGACTTTTAGCTAACTGAGGCTTCTCCCTCTCACAGTGAATCAAATCGTGTTTTCTCAACATTGTAAGCGAAATTTGGGCATTTTACAATGAAAAAAGACATTTTATCAAGGGGTAGCGGAAACCACAATTCCGGATGTGGACTCCCTCGTGCACGTGATGTGTATCTGGGGTCCATCCGACCGCTTTGGGTAATCCGCGAAACATTCGCTCCGCCTTCGTATGACTGTTGTACGCGTATCTGAGCTAGACATAAATTTTGTTTTTGAACTTCAATCAAGATTGAACCCAAAAAACTTGGTTTTTGTTGAGCACTCATAAGCATAATATAGCATTGCAACGCCCTGGCCTCGAAATTCTCCCCGGGGGAGCTGAGAAAATTTGGAGACATCTCTTGGAGGTAGGATAATCGAAAGCTGCAAGCAGCCGCACAAACAGGAGAGGGGAAGATATACACCAGTGGGAGACACAAAGTACGACCACTGTTCGGCGTTACTTCCGGATCGAGCCCATCATTCCAGAAGGAGCTCGCGTAGGTGGTGGTGGGTGGGGGTGGTTTCGGGGTCCTGACAGCAAGGTTTTGGGGGAGTTGATGCCGAAGGTTTTCTTCCTGCCACCCCTTGCATTTTATAGTGATTTTATTGCTGTTTTCATATATAATGACACAACGTGAAAAAAAAAAAAGTTTTTTCAACGAGAGGTCTCGCGTTCGAGCCGAGATGCCGGCGTCTTTTTCCATTGTAGACAAGACCAAACAATGGCTGATTTCAGTCGTTTCGGCGCATTTTATAATGTTTTGACTTGGTTCAACCTGGAAACTCGTATAAGGTAGCTTATCATGCTACTGTATACACTAAAAACTATTCGGAGCTCTCCACAGCTCCTATTGTACCCAAACAGAATTGATTCTTCAAACAGCCTGAGAAAGCCTCTAGCCGCCTTCCAGGTGGTAAAATAAGGCTTTTGGATGCTACAAAGCATACCTGATACATTTACGTTGGCCCTGTTGTAGCCCCAGTCCTGATGTTCCAGAAAAGAGCCGTCATGGTACATGCCCTTGATTGATGGTCGGACCATGATCACAAGTCATTTCCGGTGTATAAACACGAGATTTGGGGTGCCGAGGAGGTAAATGGTATACTTGAATAATCCATGGCTGAGTTGCCGCCTTTTTATTGCCAGCACAACCAGCACACAACTAGGGTGAGTTTCAAGTTTATACCATCTTTCTACGGAATACATGAGACAATGGCTGTAAAACATAGCAAAAGTGGCACCTATAAGTGTAATTTGACCTTTGCAAGGGTTCTGGGCATTCAATATCTCCGAGTGCCGCGGAATGCGCCGAAAGGACTAAAATCAACGGTTGTTTGGTCTTGTGTACAATGGAAAAAGATGTCGGCATCTCGGCTCGAACGCGAGACCTCTCGTTGAAAAAACTTGTTTTTTTTTTTCACATTGTGTCATTATATATGAAAACAGCAATAATAAAAGTGCATTCTGACCGCCATACTGCACATTATCTCATACACTAGGCTCTCTCATGTCACAAGGCTGTCTCTCCCTTCGTCCTGCAGGCTTCCCGCTCCCCGAAATATCTGTAAAATGGAGGCAAACGACAAGCATGGAAAATCGGCGACAAACCACATAAAACCCTGGTTCTGATGCAAATTCCCCAAAATGGTCTCAAGATTCTCTGCCCAGAGATGGTCGCGGGCCACAGATGGCACAAGTGCTATGTGTTCATTGATTTTGGGCTCCGGCACGCGAATTTCCACGACCGTCTTGGGCCTCAGACGCGAACACATCTATCTGACTTGGAAGGCCGGGAGCTACTGAGTAAAGCCTCCTATAAGGAAACCGGCTTGTTTTCTGCGGCTTCCCTGCTATGTGACGCTCGTGAAGTGGCTCGGTGTCCACCTCTCCTCAAATATAATTCCCCACATGCCGTTCTGTTAGGTGCGCATATGCTGTAGCTTCCTCACTGTCTCAAACCCTGATGCTCCCAGGTTCTGAAGCATGCAAACCATGCTCGTTGCCGCTCTATGCATTGAGTGTTTGTCCATCGAATATCTTGGTAAGTTTTCGATTCTGAATCCAGAGGAGCTCTGAGTCAGCGATGTGCATGGATACGGTAAGTACAGCTGCATATGTTGTTTTCCATTAAATAGGTTCGTCTGTGTACTTTGTAGGCTTGCCATGTATCGCGCTGGACGAATATATCTATTTCTGTTGCTCCGATAGTCCCGCTCGGTCCTCTTGACTCTCTTGGGTTGACCAGTTGAATCCTGGACAGATTATCCCTCTCCCTCCCTCCCTCCCTCTCCCTCTTCTCTCCTTCCTTTTTTCGATTTTTCCCCTTTCTTCCTTCGGCCCGGGACACCCAGTACAATGGTTCAAAAACCATTACGAGGCACGAGTGATCGGAAAGACAGGGTTTGTGCATCAGCGGAGGTTGGCGATCTGTGGCTTTTGACAACCACCTTGTTTCTTGTCGACTTGCCCTACCTCAAGCTCTCGCCCTCTGGTCTCCTTTTTCTTGGTGAATCTTGTACTGATTCCTTGTCTATCTTCTCGGGGACTTTCCAGTGCGACCCCTATCCACATCCCCTATCTCTTCTGTGTGTCTTGGTGTCTATATCTCTTGGGTACCACTTGGCGCGACACCAATTCCAAGCATTCTTGCCATCATCGCTGCACTGGGGACAAAGCTTTTACCCTGGATGGATGCAAGAAACGAGCACGCACGTTTTCATACTCGATATACTACGTCACCTTGGTCCTCGTTTGTTTCATTAAACTTCTCGCCTCAACCGTGATAACCTTTTCGTCAACGGTCACCCCTCGGGCCTTGTGTGTTTGATCCCAATACATCGGCCGGAACGCGACGATGCAGGAGATATCATCCGCGACGTCAACGGCTTCCCCGATCGTGAGCCCAACCTCTTCCCTGGGCTAGTATATCATGAGGGCCTAGCCTCGCACGGCCCCGACGCGGACGACGAGAATGCCTGGCCAGGATTTCGGCTACAAATGCTATCGACTAGGGTGGAACACGTCGCCACTGTACGCCGACCTCGCGCACTTCCCATGCCCGCACCAAACCAATCTGTTGGGCTAATGGACCAGCCCACACGATCCAATAAGGGCATAGCATGCCTATGTGCCCTTATCAAGGTTGGTGGCACAAGCGCGTACACCCTATTCGACTCGGGCAGCAACACCGACTTGATCACGCCGGAGTTCTGCAACGTCGTCAATAGCGTACACATCGTACTTACGGAGCAAGTCACCGTACAATTAGGGTGCGTGGGGAGCCAGTCGAAAATACTCTACAGCACCAGGATCCCTGTCGAATTCGGCGGGATATGGGGCTACGTATACTTCGACCAGGTCAACCTCGACTGGTATGACATCGTAATCGGCACCCCGTTTATGAATAAGCACGGGATAGTACTCGACTTCGAGAATCGGGAAATACGATTCCCAAAAGGAGAAGTACTCAAGGCCTTCTCCTCCTCCATCGAAGAAGCTGCACTGGTAGAAACTAGGGCGGCCACATTCAAGGGCAAAGGTCGCGCGGAGTGACTGACTCCAGAGATCAAGGGCAACGTCCGAAAGCGATGCCCACGACCAACGATGGAAGAGATAGAGGATATCGGGCTACCTGAAGCCCGTGTACCCACCCTTTCCGCTGAATACCCACATGTATTAATATTGGAGTCGGAATATGATGCGGGACTCACACGTCCCCACATTAGACCCAGGAAATCACGAGTGACCATTGAGGAAGTGATCGACGAGGACTTACTCAAAACGCCACTACCGTCTCTCCCGTGGGACCACCCATCCGCATTCTTACCCACTGTGCAAAGTAAAAGAACTCCTTAGGAGTACCTCAAAAGACCTCCAAGGGAGGTGGTCAAGACCTTCAAAAAAAGGGATCGACATACCTCCTTTGGAGTTCTTTTTGGCCGAAAATTGCCGCCCCTGGAGACTAAGGGAGTGCTCAAAGCACTGCCCAGGAGTGACTTGAGGCACTCCTCGCCAGGTCTTTGGGCACTGTTAAGCAATGATGCAGGTACTGCTGCTCAGGGATCGCGGTTCCTTATTACTCGCCGTTCGCGTTCGATGAAAGCACAAAATAAAATTGAATTCACAAGTTGGATAAAACATATAACTATATACAGGGAACGAGACGAGTACAAAGACGTACCACATAGGCGCAAGCGGATTCCCGACTCGAAACTGTAAATTACAAGTCAGAGTTTGCGCCCAAAGGGAACTGGAGCACATACACGGACAACTTGACGGCATGATCAGTAGCTGTCGCCTTTCCAAAGCGGTATTGGCTGGGATTCATTCAGCTTGAGAATTAAACCAAGGAAGGGATTGACGAACCACGAAGCGCATGCATGGCGTTGGGATGTATGGTTTGGAGGGATGGCGTGTGGGGCCAAGCCCACAAGTTCCTGCGCATTGTCAGTTGAAGACTCAAATTCGAAATGTCGAAATGTCGGGGTCAACATACTAGAGACGGGTGTTAGATGAGTATAGACCACGCACAGCGAACGACGTACCGATGGCCCGAGTGGACTGCTCAAGGAGTGCTCTGTCGAAAAACGCGTCAGTTTCATTATTGAGTAGGAAGGATCCCAGATGGAAGAAGAGGAGCGTCTGGGGAAAGAGGAATCCCGCGACGAGAGGGAGTAACGCGGCAGAGCGAGTGGCAGGAGGAGGAGAAGAGGGTATGAGGGAAGGAGAAGGGAGAGGAATAATCGGGGAGACAAAGAGGGACACAGCCGTAAAGGAAAAGAAAAAAACACGCACCTCGGCGAAACGCGAGTCGAACACTCACTGGTACTCACCACGCTACGCGAGAAGCAGTGGGAGAGGCGAAGATCCTGTCTGTGGCGTGGTCAGCGTCTGTGCGAGCCATACTCGAGAGGTAGAGGACGGGTGGATCACGCGAAGGACGGCCGCTCCTTAAAAATAAAACCGACGGATTGGGTAACACACTGATACCATGCAGCAGAAAGGCATGAAGGAAGGGGTAAAGGAAGACGACACACCTGCAGCCCAATCATCGCTAGGTACGGATGCGCCTCCGCGGTGCTATACGGCGCGGGTCCAGTTTGAGGGTAGCATCGGTTGAGGAACTGCAAAGCGTCGGTCCTCGTGCAACAGAGAAGGGGAAGGAGACACGGTCGTGGATGAGCACTGTCTCATAGCAGTGACACAAGGTATCAGACAGGGGATGGGGATGCATATGGTGGAGCAGAACATAAATCGAATGGTAACTCACTTCACGATCAGATTGGCCGACGAAAAACCGATCCGACATTGATTTGACGGCCTCTCTATCGCGGTACGTTCCTGGGTGTGTTCCTGTAGCGCCTCCTAGTCACGTATGGTCAGAATGCAGTCTGGATTGGCCTGCTAGGTCACTGAAGCTCGTACATCCAAAATCTGAATGCGCAACCCGTCGAGACGATATCACATTGCCTTTTTGTGGAGCTGGTTACTTGCTAGACAACTTCCGAACGCACACTGGAGCCCTATGTGAGTCGGTTAGACCACCGATAAGGCCCAGCACGCGACTAAAAGCAACTTACACGTCGATCTTGTCGTTGCCCTTGAAGTCGTCGAGACACGACGGCGAGAACGTGTAAGACCATCAAATCGGGGGCCAGGGTCACGAAAGGACAGCAGAGTCCTTTTGGGATGCATACATCGAGTTCTGGTGAAGGGACGGCGGGAAGACGACGCGATTGTGGTGGGCGGGAAGGAAGAAGCGCCCAGTGTAAATATCAACAAACAATGACACGTGACCTTCCGAAAATGGAACACCTCGTCCTGAGATATTCTACACGGCGTATTTTGACACTTCATGAAGTCCTAAATCGATTTATTGAATGTGGTATGAGACCCGAATATTTTCAGGGCCTTTCATGAGACCCCCGATGTACTGCAACCCGAACCACTTTGTTCGCACGACTTCAAGTTGGAATTCATACACGCAGAAACAATTACATCAAAGCTTGTGGATACAGAGAGTGCACTACAGATAAGGGAGAAAGTCCGACAGAATGGAGAAT
The DNA here is from genome assembly GCA_029449255.1 of Mycena polygramma. Lineage (NCBI taxonomy): Eukaryota > Fungi > Basidiomycota > Agaricomycetes > Agaricales > Mycenaceae > Mycena > Mycena polygramma. Next base: position 13,334 of record JARKID010000135.1, on the reverse strand, counting down.
ACAGGAGAGTCAGGAATCGTGGCAGAGAATACGGGCAGCACCAGGGAAGACTCAAGCATTATCGAGCATGCATAAAGGGAGGCGGGGCGATAAAAGCAATCAATCTAGGATTCAGCGTTGATACCTGAGTTTTTGTGGACGAACGTGCAATATATGCCTCACTGTCATCTTTCGTCTTTTCAGCATTTCGAGCAGACTTGCGTGTTGGTTCCACTTTCACTTTCACGGTCACTTTCTTCTCCTTGCCACCCGACGTCGCTTTAGGCTTTCCTTTGCCGGCGCTCGTGGTTTTCTAGGGTGTATGGATCGTCAGTGGTCCACAAGTTCGATTGAAATCCTTGGCATTACCTTGGACGGAGTTGCATCCATCTCAGGCTAAGCACAAGGTTGATTCATCGAGAGAGAGAGGCCCAGTCAGGCATACCGTTGGTTTACTGGTCTTTACTGGCGCCTGTGGACAACCAGTACATAAATTGACGACTCGTTGAGACTCGTCACCTTTGGCTTAGCTTTGGGCTTTGTGTCCTTTGGCTGATGCGACGACGTCAGTGAATTCAATTGAACACAGAATTTGAACTTTACAGGGGTAAAGTTGTCGAGCGTTAGAATCTTTTGCTTGGGCAACTTGAGACCAGAAATTGGAGCGTCAACGGCTGGGACGGAAAGAAGGATATGACCTTACCACGCGGTTAACCTGCTTAAGTTTCTTGCGATCATGATGAGGAGGCGCTGCAGACACCTCATTGGTTCTCTCTACGGCGACCGGGTTCATTTTACCGCACCGACGGCTATCTTCCAGGACGTCGACGGTCTCGGTATCGCTGCATTCCATGTCCTGCGCAATGAGCGTCGCGGCGACCTGGGGAACCAAAACAAAGTGGTCGATTTCTTGACCGATATCAGGTTGGAGGTGTTGTCGTGTTCATCCCAGGGGTGAGGTTTGTTGATCAGACACTCCAGGATATCGAATAAGGTGTTCTCGATACTCTCTCCGAACGCTTGCACATTTTGACGAAGGGACAGGGCTCACATGCACCGTCGCGCACCTGAATTAGGAGCTGACAAAGGCACGCTCACGAATTACTAGTGGACGCCGATGCAGACCATCCCGGTATGGCAGCAGCTGTGGCCGCACAGAAGCCGTGAGCCGCACAGAAGATATTGCCACGAAAAGGTGCGGTGACATATTCATATGCGGCTGACAGGCCTAGGAGCCCTGTTTATCCCATGGGAGGTCGGATACCGATTTTGGCCCTCCGAAAAGTTTTACCCGAACTTTTTGGTCAGCCCTACCCCAAAATTTTACCCGAATTCTGCATCTAGTGCGACCTCAGCCCTTATTTTACCCGAACTTTGAATCTAACCTCTGATTTTCCGGAAAATGCTAATTTAACTGCTCTAAAATCGCCAAAAAATCCCTACGATGCTACTCATCCTCCTGATGTCGGTGTGTAGTTGTAAGTTCAGCGAGTCAGCCCCGAAAGTGTCTACTAATAGTTCGAGCGACCGGCATTGATCTCGGGGTCAAATGTGTAGACCAAGCACAGCTTTACCCGAACTTTGCTCCGACCTCTCTCAAAAATTTCCTCCTTATCCGAACTTTCGCTCTGAAATATTTTGGCCGACTCATGATTTTACCCGAACTTTCCACCAACCTTGGGTCAAAATTTTCGGAGTTTTACCCGAACCAGGTATCCGGCCTCCCATGGGATAAACAGGGCTCCTACAGGCCTGCTGCGAGCCTGGGATGGGTTGAGAGGTAATAGAGATGCAGAACGATACACAGTGGTTATTTGTCGCGTCGACGACGTCAAAAACAAGGTCAGAGAGAGGTGTTGCAGTTCCAGTTCGGAGAGGGACGCCGGGCAGCACTAGCTCATGGCAAACAAGTACGCCGACAGCAATTGATCGAGCGTAGACAGGCAGGGAAGGCTGGCAGCAAACGAGAGCGACGCGTCCGACGTGGAAGAAGGGAAGATGCAGCTCGGATCGGACTGGTGGATGTCGGCCGATACATCCGGTTTGATGGTGGGAACGGCCAAGGATCGTATCGGGATCATTTGAGGCGCTGGAAGTTGGTTTTGGGGGAAAGCACTGATATAAATTGCTTTTCTGAGGAGTGTCTACCAGAACCTCCCTTGGAGTGTCCGAAAAGAACTACCAACGGACGACCTCCCTGGGAGTGTCTAAATCGGGTCAGGTAGTGACCGGTCACTGATGATGTAAGGCGACCGCCTCGGAACGGCAACCGGTACCCGGGTTGCCGACATCACGCATCATTAGATAAGATCATGTACTATATAGTCTTCAGCATGACGGCCTGATGGGCAACTCAAGCTTGCCCACCTATCCGTCACTCCATCTAGAAATATAGATCTTGGGTCGGTTTATTTGGGTCTTTAAGCTATCAGTTAGATCCCCACCACTCTCATACTTTTTAAACCTTATTAGCTTCTCACGAAGCAACTCTATCTCTGGAAAAGTCTATATTCGACATCGTCTTATCGACTACAACCCGAAAAAAGGAAGCTATACATCACAACATGGATCCAGTTGACAAACCCGACTCCATCGCCGACTGGAGCAGTGACTGGCGCTCCCCGCCCCTTCACATGCTCCCAGCTTCCACCAACAGCACACAGTTTGCCTCCGCTAGGACCCATCAGGGCGATCACCCGATGAGTGCCTCAGGAACTTGCCTCACAACGCCGTCTGCGATGGCTGAGGTACGGAGAGGAGTGTCTCGTTCCAACGCTCCGTCTCCGGTACCGTCTGGGTCGCCAGCCCCCAAGACGGAATCCCCTTTTGCCCCCACGGGCCTCACGGCTACACGGCTGCACTGATGGCTTAGTGAAAACATAGGATTGGTGACTTACAGTTTCACAACGCAAGCTTTTTACAGTTTTGTTAAGTCCTGATTTCGGTAAGGCGATATCATGATCCCAGCTTCAAACGGCGTCTGAACCGAGCTGAACCGTGACTTCATGGGCGCAAAGGTCCGTGCGCGGACTTAATAAGACCACGTGCATGTTGATGTAGGCGAAAAGTCGTACGACTCTTTCTTCTTCCCCCCATGTTCCCGTTTCCTCTTGCCGCTCCGTCCCAGCACTCCGGCCTTGAAGGCGCTGTGTCTCTCTGATTTCTCCCCGTGCGACTCACTGTTCTTTTGCTCAAGCTTCCCTCCACTCTCCCTCTCAATCTGCGCGTTTCCGTCCCCAAAGTAACCCCCAAAGTAACTGATCCAAACTGGTCAAGAAGTCATCAATGGGACACCCGCCCCATTGGTGGCGAGCTCGCTCGGTCTGCGTTTTGGGATCAAGCACCTCAACATGCCAGGCAAGCACAATGAACCTCAGAATTCTTCAAGCCGCCGTCCTAATGCCAAGCCATTGTCGTCTCACGCCGCCTTCCTCATTTCATAAGGCGCCGTCCTCATCTCAAGACACCATCCTCTCAAGCCACTGTCCTCTCAAGCTTAAGACGTCTCAAGCCTTCGTTCCACTCTCAAGCGGTCGTGCTATTCCTCACGCCAGCGTCCTGCTCTTTGAACACACCATACTTTGACCATAGTGGGTTATCGATACTTAGCCCACTTATTTTAAATTTGCCTCGTTGAAATACATTTACATTTCAATCCCTCATTGTGTGAGCTTCACCATATGAACAGGAAGAGGCAGGAGTGCAGCGCGGTGCAGCTTTTCTGCTGGCAGTGTCGGCCACATGCCCCAATGGGGCACATCAATCTCAGGATAATCGTAAGATTCCGTGAACTGAAGAATTCTTAAGAGGTCCCCGTTTGAGATTTCAGTAAGGATTTCACTAGCGAAATGTTAAGAATCAAATTTTCAACTTTTTGTTAAGCCATCAGTGCAGCCGTGTAAGGTGGTGACCGATGGCAAGGAGGTATTCCTCATCCACGTTGAGACGGGGATGCGCATCGACGTCATCGACGACGACAACATCCCTGCTCCCGAGGACGTGTCGCGCTTTGTTGCCGAGCACGTCCCTCAGTCTGAAGGCGGCCCCACTCTATCCGACGAGTCAGACATGGCACTCACCGGGATGTCGGAGGCTACCACCACTAAGTCTAAGTCAACTAGCGGTCTCGACTCAAGAATGGCCGCGCTACTCACTGAAATTGGCCCGGACACACTGACTCGCGAACAAATGGGCACCATAAACCAGCTGCGCGGCGCCATCGCTACTGGACGTGACCGCCTGTTTACCACCACCTCAATGATGCTCGACAACCATAACGAGAATCGCTTGAGTCACGCCGAACTGGTAAGCTTCCGCGACGAGGTGGCCGATAAATTAGCTTCGATGCACCAAGGTATCAGCGAACGACACACTCAACTGAATAATTGCGTCGCGGAGAACATCAAGATACTAAGGGACTTGGGTATCTCGGAAGCTCTCCTTGGTGATATTGTCAACACCGCCGCCAAGGCGCGCGCAGCAAGCCTGAAGCGCCCGGATCTGCCACTATACGAGATTCCGGAGTCTACAGTAGTAGACGAAGGATCACTTGCTGGAGCACACACCGCGCTAGCCCCACGTAAATCTGGCGAATCATTGGAAGACTTTGGCCGTCGAGCTGAAGCCACCCTGGCCCGCAAGACACGCGCGGCCGCCGCGTTTGCCCCGATGAAGGCACCGCAAGACCGCCCCGATGTCACCTCGGCGACGCAGGCAAACCCCGCCAGGCCGGTCACCCGCTTCCGAGTCGAGGACGTTGGAAGCATATCTTCGGCCCCGCGCCGTCCACCGTTCTCAACCTTGTTCTCGGGACGACCAGTGACGCAGGGCGGGAACAGCCTCAGCCATACCGGCTATTTGACCGCCAACGACGCCAACGAGCAACCTGGCAATATTTTCGAGGAATTCAGAAAAGAGACGGACGAAGGAATAGCCCGTATAGTGGACAAGCACCTGAGTAGGGTCTTAGTCGTACCCTCTCATGTGAAGCCCCCCAAATTAGACGTACCTTCCAAGTTCTCAGGGGTCGATGACCACCTTGCTTTCATGAGATGGGTCAAGCGGCTCGCGTCGTGGATGCAGGCCATGTTCTATGGTGGATCGGACGATGACGTCGACGAGTACCGAGTAGCCATTCTCAAAAACCTGCTTGACGGGGTAGCTTTGGAGTGGTATATGGATTTCGTCGACGATGCTTCGGCCAGCTCAGAGCTGGATTTCACCAGCGTCTTGTGCGAACTCCATCGGATATTCATCACGACCGCTATGGCTCATCATGCCATTCGTGACTTTGACGCTATTCGGTTCAAAGCGGAGGATGGCCCACTTAAACTCTTGGATGATCTTGAGGCTTGCTCTCGCAGAATGCGGGAGCCGCTGCCTGAAGTCATCATTAGACAACGGTTCATGAAATTAATACCGCCGGACTTACACGACGATTTGGCAGCACTAAGGGGAATATCAGCGACATACTCCTCAGTGGCCCAGATGCGCACCCATGCCAACCAGCTCTGGGACGCTCTTAAGAATGCCCAGGGAGGAGGATGAATGCGTACCTCTGCTGCGCTGGCCAAGGCGGATAGTTCCAATCGGGGAACCACCGCGCCGCGTCGCCCTACCCCCCAGACTGAACAGCGTCCGCGCTCGTCTCCGGCACCCAATACCTCGGCGTCGACTACCAAAAATCTGAGTCAACGCCCCTTGCCAGCTGGCTTGAACCCCCACGCAGATAAAAACTGCTATAAGTGTGGGGGACTTGGTCATATTGGGAGCGACCCTGTTTGCCCGAAGTATGGCGACCAGCCCACCTTCAAGGATAGGCCTCGAGTCGGTGCCCAGCGCGTACTTGACAGCTACGTCGCTGAGGACGACGGGCTCGAGCAAGAAGAGGAAGGAATGACCCCTATCCATGACGGGTGGGGCGGATCGCAATATGATAGTGACCCCGAGCCCGAGGTGCAGGGTCGAGGAACTGACCTCCAAGACCTAGTTGAAGAAGCCGCCGAGGAGGCACGCATGGGGACTATCTGTCTCCAGCACTTCTCGCTGTGCGTCGACGCTCAAGACAGCGATCCCCAGGAATCGGCCGCGGAGCTAATGGTGCGCCTTCCCCCGAACCTCCGACCTAGAGGAGGTTATGGTAGTACGGCACGCCAGGATGTTATGGCCATTAATGCCCACCGAGCGATGCAAGGCCTTCCACCGGTGAGCGCGGCTGCGGAGGAACGCATGATTCGCTCCTTGAGAGGACTCCACGCGTACCGCGATGACCTGGCAAGAGGGTTTGCCGAACGCTTCGAAGAATACGAGATGAGGCATGGCCCCGTCAATTGGACACCTCACGCTATTGATGAGTCCGACACTTTGATGCTCCTTCAACGAGCAGAGGACCTGCGGAACGTCAGACAGGCATCCTCCCTTACTCCGCTGGCTTTCACCCCGGAATTCTCGTCCACTGAACTGGCGCTCATGGGCGTAGATCAGTTAGCCGATATTATGACGGAGTACGTCGCGGGGACGCGAGCCGTGGAGGCGCTAGGAGACTCCCTCCTCGGGCTGAATCGGTTGGCGCTAAACGCGATGGAATCCTTGCGCCGACAGCGGGCTGCACCACGCTCCTCATCCAGTCCTACGAACGAGATTCTGGACGTAGCGGAAGCCATGCTTCAACGCACGTTAGATCACACCACGCAATTCATCCGCGCCGCAGACCGACGTCTAGAAGATCGTCGAGTATACACCGTGCGCCTCCGCTATGAGCACAGCGTGAGACCTGATCTGCTCCCCTTGCTAGAGGGTCCCATAGAAGACCCGAACTCTGTCCCCGAATTCGAGCCGTCCGAGTCTGACGACGATCTCGCCGCTCACGACGAGCAGATCATTTGTGAAATGCTCACTGAATCCTCGAGTTCTCCACCCGTAGCAGAGACCCCGGACGAGACTCCACCTCCCAGTTATCCTGGTACCCCCGAGAGCGAGGGCCCGGTCCTTGTGATCGACATATCTTCAGACGAGGACATGGGGAGCGTGGGTGACGACTCTAGAAGTGACGAGCTATCCACCGGAAGTGAGATCGACTCCTTGAGACTAGCGGCCATGCGCGTGGACAGCGACAATGACATGCCGGAACTTGAGGCAGTCTCAGACTCAGAAGACGAGCTACTCGACACGGAGTCGACGTTGAGCACGGAGCCCAGCTCCTCCAGGTATCAAGCCAGGATTAACTTCCTCGAAAACCCTGAGACCAGCGCTGACACCATGCCAGTGGGCGACGCCAGCAGACTTGCGGAATGGCGGACCAACAACACTCCAAGGACTCGGGTAACCGTAGATTTGCGCAACACAGGAGGGATTCCCGGATTCAGCAACCCTCCTGGCAATCCAGACGACCCAGAGGACTTGGGAAGATTGTCTTGGATATACGGGCTCGACCGGGACAACGGCAACCGGTTTGTCAGCATGCATGAATTCCCACCCCCAGGCGCAGATCATACCAACGGCCCGCTCAACCCGACCTCCTTCCCCACTGGCGACACCCTCTCCCCTTTCCAATTAATTTACGGCCGAGCCACGCCAGCTGAAGGATCTGCTGAAGAGTATTCGTCGCCTGATGAAGAGCTTGAGATAGTTGACCACTCCCGCCACGCGCCCGAGCCTGGACCAAACGACGAGTGCATACTACGATCGGTAGTAATGCTCACCGACTCAGTGGCTGAGCGCTTCTCCACCATGGTCGATGCGCACGGTACGGTATATGTCCGAACCTCCCCTCTACCGGACAACCATTACCTGAGCCCAGAATTCCACGACGCGCACCGTGAGGCAATGAGGATTGCTATTCGGAACACTCGATAGCTATCCGCGAGGACCCGGGACTGGCTGCCCACTATGTCAACGCCTCTGTGGGTGAGACTTCGACCCACCGCGACCGGAGAGGGATCCGCGACACGTCTCCACGCCTCCTGCCTGGGAATGCCTTTCACGAACGTCTCGCGTCGAGGGATCCGGACGAAGACGACGCTACCCAAGACCTGGGGTTCCGCATACATTACCTGGCGCAGCAAGTAGAACTACTGTCCAACGTCAATCGGAAAGAAATATACGAATTAGACCCCCCGTCGCGCATCCGCAAGGATCTGGCGTGCTTATCAGCGCAACTTGAAATCACCGGCTCCCTAGCTTACATGCTGTTCGACTCTGGCAGCAATATTGACTCACTCCCGAATACGCGAAGGCCACCAATTGTAACCGGATCCCGCTCAAAGAACAAGTCACCTTGCAACTGGGCTGCGTTGGTAGCCGCTCTAAAATAAGCTTTGGCACCAGGGCTCCCGTTAACTTCGGCGGCATCCATGGCTGGGTATACTTCAACCAAGCTAACCTCGACCGCTACGACGGTGTCATCGGAACCCCGTTTATGAACAAGCATGGGATTGTCCTGGACTTCGCTAAGCAGGAGATTATCTTTCCTCGAGGCAAAGTCGTGAAGGCCCTTACCACTTTGGAGGAGGCGTCGCTCCTAGCTGTGCGCGAGGCACAGGCAGCGCGACGGAGCACCATCTCCGATTGACTCGGCGCTGCAGGGGAGCATCCTACTCAGGAGCCTTCCCCTGCACTGCCCAGTCGGATGGAGGATGGTGCCGAGCTGGCTGGTCCTAGTCTCAGCACCGACGCCGGTGACACGCAGGACGCTCAGTGTAACATCAAGATTCAAACAAAGGTACCCCGGATGGTCGAAGAGGACGACAAGGAGTTAGGCTGCGGCCCTATTCTCCCCCTCCCTGACGGCTGCCCACATGTATTACTATCCGAGGACGCGTTCGCAGAATACCTCGCTCACGGGCCCCATCGCCCCCTCGATGCGGACCTCGCAGATTTACCTACTCTCGAAGACGACTGGGAGGACGAGGACAACTCGGACGACGACTGGACTACCGAAGACAGCCGTACTGCTGACGACGAGTCCGGTTCTGCCCCAACTCTTCACTTCCACGTATACCACGGAAATCCCGACCTCCCTACATTCGTCGACCGGCCTGGGATGCCTTGCATGCCCGGGTTATTCGTGCAAGACTCGATATCCCTTCATTCCTCCAGTGCCCGACTTTCCCGGACCGGAGAGTATGACCCGTTTGGCATCAATAACGCGGCGCTAGACAGTGCCATCGATGTCCTACGCTTGCATGCTACCCGTGTCTCGGAAAACGGCGATGATCCTCTGGAGCAAGAACCGGTAACCAGCTTGCGGCGCTGCTGGTACGAGGCCTGCTCTGATCTCATGGGACCCATACCGCTCGAGCTACCACCATTTCGGGAAATTAATCATGAGATAAAATGGATCGACGAGTCGGCCACCTACAACTTCCATATGCCTCGGTGCCCGGAGGCCCTCCGTCTGTTACTCAGAGAGAAGATGAACCGCTACATATCCGCCGGCTGGTGGGAGATGAGTCCCACGAGCCAGGCCGCTCCGTTGCTGTGCCTCCCAAAGAAGGACAATGGGCTCCGGACCGTGGTGGATGCCCGCCTTCGGAACGATAATACCGTGAAGGACGTGACTCCCTTCCCGGATCAGGACACAATTTGTATGGATGTCGCGCGAGCCCCTTTTCGCTCCAAAATCAATATATCGGACGCCTACGAACAGATTCGAATCGCACCTGACGATGTCTGGAAAACAGTGTTCGCCACCCCGTTCGGCACAGCCTACTCTCATGTCATGCAACAAGGGGACTGCAATGCCCCAGCAACCTTCCAGCACCTTATGACTTGGATATTCCGCGACGTAATTGGGGACTTCATACACGTATATTTGGATGACATCTTTATATTCTCCAATTCTGTGGAAGAGCACGAACGGCACCTCGAACTAGTATTCAAGCGGCTCCGGGAGCAACGCCTCTATCTCAGTAAGAAGAAGTGTGAGCTCTACTCCCAGAGCATGGATTGCTTGGGCCATCGCATCGACAAGCACGGATTGCATGCTGATGACGACAAGCTCACCAAAGTCCTCGAATGGTGTTCTCCCCGGTCCCACACCAAAGTACAACGGCTATTGGGTCTGATTCAGTACCTTGCGCAATTCCTCCCAGACGTCGCCCACTACACGTCTCCGCTTGAGGGCATCTGTAGAGGAGGGACACCTTTCGTATGGCGCCTATTCCATCAATTGTGCTTGGAACACATCAAGTCAATTGTCAGGAAGACACCCATCCTTCGCCCCATCGATCCCGCGCTTCCCGCTAGGATATGGGTTATAAGCGACGCTTCAGTTGTTGGTGTCGGGGCTCTATACGGACAAGGCGATGACTGGAAGACTTGCTGCCCCGCAGGATTCATGTCAAAAAAATTCACATCGGCCCAACGCTCCTACAAGACCTACGAACAAGAGGCGTTGGCGATTATCAAATGCCTCATGAAATGGGAAGATAAACTCCTGGGCCGAAAGTTTACCATAGCCACCGACCACAAAGCTTTGGAGAGCGTGAAGACCGCTGCTCACTCCATCTCCAACGGACGTGTAGTAAGATGGGACAAATATCTTTCTAGGTTTGACTTCGACGTCGTCCACGTGGAGGGAGTTCAGAACAAAGTCGCCGACTGCTTGTCTCGGCTCTTCGAACACGACGGCCCCGACGACCACTACGCTCCCGAGGATTTCGTAAACGCCGACGTTCGCCTGGACCCGGACCTTGAGGATATGGGCCCCGTGCGTTCAACCGAACTACTGAAAGAACCACTCGGCCTCCGCGCTCGTCGTATCCGAGAACCTCTGGAAGACCGCATAATTGAGGCCGCCGAACTCGAGAAGAACACTGAGGATCTTGCTCTGGACGGGTTCGACACAAGCACCATCACCCTGCAAGACTCGCTGAACGCAGACCCTCCTTTAAACGTTATGGTAGAAGGGGATGCCAAATTCGTCGACGACATCAAGGTTGGATACAAGAACGACCCAGCTCATTTAGTTACTATTTTACAAAGTAGACTGGGGACCCACAGGGCCTTTTGCAAAATGTACTGGCAATTTATATTTTATTCTGGGGGGTGCTGGTGGCCTCTGATGGGCTTTTCGGCAGGTCCGGCGGCCGTTTAAAATAATCAACTTGATCGTATGCAGCCGGCCGTTGTTGTCCGATGTTCTCGGATCGTGTGGATTTTATGATTGGCGATCAAAACATACAAAAAACAATTTATTACACCGCTCCTCCGCCCCGTTCAACAAAATACAAGATACGTGCACTACGCCGCGCCATTGCGCGCTCCGACGCGTTGCACCGATGTCCATTGCAGCGCCACGAGGCGCTCCCCCCCATCAATCTCCACCTGATCCCTCCGCGGCTTCGGGTGCTGGCCCTTCCCCCCGCCTAGTATGCATTAGCTCATGCGCTCTGAATATGAATCAAGACGTTGACTTACACAATCACCTTCAAAACCCAGTCGACGTCCGCCAAGGCCTCATCCCAATCTTTGAAATCACTTCTCAAAATATCCCTCCACCAACGCAGGCAGATGAGGACATTGAGCATGCCGTTTGGCCCCGTCTGTGCCACCGACTGTCAATCCCCCTCTCCCTCCTTCTTCAAACGGTTCCCCCCCTCGAGCTGGCGCCAGGGTGGGTTTATCGCCACCCACCACTTCCACCAGCTGGCCGCGAAAGCGTACACGTCGACAATCGCCGGACTGGGCCCTCCCGTTCGCGCGCGCGCCACCCAGCCTTTCACCTCCTTGGGCCACAGGTTTGCCATAGGACCTTTTGGTGGCCCGCCAAAGGCCGCCGCCTTTTCGCGCATCCACCACATATCCACCACCTTCTCCCATATTTCTCCGCCGCCGCCAGCCTGGAGCGTCTCTCGTGTGTCTGCTGCCCATTTCGGCACCCCGTCTTCCGTCACCGTCGCTTGCGACCCTCGTCCGCGGCCACGAGCGGGCGCCCGGGCGGCGGGGGCGGGGGCGGAGGGTTTCGGTGCGCGCGCGTGGCGCGGGGGAATCTTCTCCTCCGCTCCCTTCCTCCTCGTTGCCGTCCCTCTCTTCATCGCTGTCTCCAAACTCGTCATCATCGCGGCGGGCGCGCTTGGCGCGTGCGCCCTTCGCGTTTTCCGCGCCTTTTCGTTTTGTGCCTGCCTTGCCCGCCCCGACGTCGTTCAGCAATTCGCGCATCTCCTGTTGCAGCCCCAGCGCTGCCAACGCCTCGTTATTTCTAGCAATGTTTGTCTCCCGGATGCGGTGGTACTTCGACGCGCGCTCCAGCTCCCATATTCGACTCAATTGAGCATCTCCCTGGAGTTTCGCCACCGCGCGTTTCAACGGGGAACCGATGTCGGTCAAGTGGTGAAGAGGATCTTCATCCGCATCGCTCTCTTCGTTTTCCCTGCTGCCGCCTCTGCCCTCGCCTTCCATATCATCGTCAGGCGGAGGCGGAGGCGTTGCGGGTGGGCGGACATCTTCCGTGGATGGGGCAGGAGGGGGGGTAGATGGGACTCCACTCGGTGTCGGGACGCGAGTGTCCATTGGGGTGGGATTCAACGTACGGGCAGGAGTCAGAGTCGTGGTTGGCACGGGAGTAGCGGTCGGGGCGCCACTCGGTGTTGGGGATTCGATGGGGGTCGTGGATTGGATGGGCGCAGGGCCGGACGAAGACGCAGACACATTCTGGGTGGAGCCCAACAACGCGGGATCCGCTTCCTCGGCGACGGCCAAGTAACACATGAACTGAGTCATCACGCGTTCTTTGTATCCGGCGGGGTCCCATCTGGTGAAGTCCTTTCCCTCCTTTTCACTGGTTAGTGCCTTGGTTTTCCCTGAATGAACCCTGCAGCTAATATCAGTTTCAGAATCTTGGCGCGCACAACAAGACTTACGAGCGAATATCAAACCGACCACCCTCCACGGTCCCCGCCAGCAATGTCAGATGGTAGCCCGTGTGTGCACAAAGCGCGTCGAGGAGGGGCTGGACCGTCGTTCCGAGCCGGGCGCGCGCGTCTTGCCGCTCCTCTTCGTTGAGCTCTGGATCCTCGAACCCCCCGTCCCCCCTGGACTTGAAGGAATCCAGGGATTCTTCGTATTCGTCTTCTGCCCTCTTACGAAACATCACCCTCACGTCCTCCGGTTCATCTGCGAGCAACTTGCGGGCGATCTGTCCCCGCTCGTTAATGGTGTTCCTTGCGCCCACGAGCTCAGGATAATCCACCGCGAATTTGGCATTCACCGCATCGTTCTTCTCCTCATCTTGCATGTACACCTGCCAATCGGGCAGGCGCTTGGGCACCTCAAAAGGCCATGACTTTACAAAATGTACTGGGGCGATCAACAGGGCCCTTTGCAAAACAGTATGGCCACCTTTTGCAAAAGCTCCT